>VDFB02271358.1:977012762-977044701 GCA_007258455.2 Sequoia sempervirens
AAATTTTACCCTACCCATTTGAGATTTGGCTCAAAATATTATAGCACAAAGTGAGGATGCCTCTGTATTCTTTCCCTAACCTAGGTATCAAGGAAATAGTGAACTGCTTGGCAAATCTAGGAATTGGGTCGATCACTACTGAGCAACTACTGAAAATAAATGCAGAAACAACTTGGTTTTGCCTAGCCGCGCCATAGTCATCGATGCCATGAAAAATTCAGGCAAGATTGCATTATGAAAGAGTTTTCATGATAAGGTTATCAACACTAAGCAAACCAAGCAAACATATTTTCCTGAGGTTATCAACACTAAGCAAACCCAACGAACATATTTTCCCACAAAATAAAACTTTCATACCACAAACTAGACAAAAACTTTCATACCTGATAGTGTGTACTTCGTTTGCCTCCACAGACTAGACGAAAATAATTTTCCGTAGGTCACCTCAAAATGTTAAGCAATGGAGGGAAGTGAGCATTGACAAAAAACTCTAGCCACAATGAGGTAATTCATTGTCAATTTATAGATTTGTAAATGTTTCCATTATTTCTTTGAATTTTACTTTTTAGTTTTTTATTTAAAATTTAAAAGAAGAAATATAATTTAAAAAAATAAATAAATATATATATATATATAGGGACATGAGAATGACAAAGATAAAGAGGAATTGACTTCCATATTGGGGGTAGAGGCAGTGAACAAATTGGTCAATGTGGACTAGACAACACTTGCCAGATACATAGAAAAACAATCTATTAACGCCTCTCAAACATTGCAAACAAATAAATTGTGTCAAAGGGAATCAATTGATTCCCCAACTAGTCCTAGATCGAGCAAAAGATCCAAGAGGAAATCAGTGACAATAAACTCTAAGAATGTGGAACAGGGAGCAAAGACTTCCACTCCTGGGACACAAATTTCCACCACGCCATGTTTTTGATCTTGCATTGGTAGCTACAATACGAAGATAGAATACGAGGTGTTTTCAGGGGAAGTTCGAATGATGAATGTTGGGAAAATGTTTGTGAATAGGTTGAAGGAATCATGCCTTCAACGATTCAAAGACCATCTACATTTTCCATTCTCGAAGATACCCATGCTCTTGAAAAAAGTAGTTATCCATGACATGGAGACTGATTTTGGCACAGGTTGGTTTGTAAAGAAGATAAAGCTACGAATGTCTCAAAACTGCAAGAGATTTAGGTGCAACCAAACAAAGAAGATAAAAAAAATCCCTCTTGAGCTAAGGCAAAAAAAGGCCAATTGATGTAAGTGTGAAAGTATGGAGAGAGCTTGTAAAAGCATATGAGAAGTTCGATGCACGGAGGAAGTCCGGTGAGGAGAGTATGCAGGTATTTGAATTTTCTCATAAGATTATATCAAATTTATTAAACGATATTTAAATTTTATTTGTGCATAGTTAAATTGAATCAGTATATGTTTCAGGACAAGGCCTCCAAGGCTAGGCTTGAGAAACTTCGTGCCACACATCGCAGTGGCCAAAAAGGTTTACAGACCTTGATCTGTACATTTGTAAGTATATTTAATATGTTAAATGATTTTTTATTTTTTTTCGTTGGAAAAAGTAAATGATTTCATATTAATTAGTTTAACTAGTCCATGTGCCATGTTTTGACAGGAGGAGAAATATGGCCGCCATCCAAAGTAATTTGAAAAGAATATGTTACAAAACAAAAAGTGGAACAATTTTTTAATCTAGATGGAGAAGGAGGTATCAATAGTTGAGTTTCAATAACTTATTTGGATATTGTTGTGTTAATAGGTCAATTTGCATCTCTTGTGTTGAGTTGTTTATTGATGCATAGGATGAGTAAATAGAGCTCAAATCTTATTATTACAAGATGACTGTTTATGTGCATGAATAAATAGTAGAAGGATGTAGATGAACTCAATTCATTTGACTTTATGCCTCTTGGAAGGCATTCCTCTTGAATCTCTAATATCAGGTGCCCGAGACTTCCCTGTAGCTTTTACCTTTCATTGCCACCTTTCCTCCTCACTGTGAGACTCGTCTCCTTTTTCCTTATATGCATTTCTAGATTTGGCTTATAATTCATCCCATGTTTTACCTTCCTCCTCTTCCTCCTCTTCTTCTTCTTTTTCGTCCTCCTCTGAATCCACAAGAGATTCATCTTCTAAACTTTCCTCATCTGATTTTGATTCCTCTTCTACATCAGAAGGTTCATATCCTTGATTTGTCTCTTCTGAATTATTAGAATCAAAATCACTAGCTTCCATATTCAAAAATTCCCAACCAACATCTTCAATAAATTTATCTAGATCATCAATAATACTCTTCAAAATTGGCCGCTAGTTCAAGTTCATTCTGCTTTCATAATACTTTATATCCATGGAGTTCAACCATCCCTTGATGCCATCAAGTGAAGATTGAGGAATGGCGTCAATGCGGAGTACATCCCACTTGAATTCTTTGAAAATAATAGCCATATCAAATTCCTTTTTCCCAAGTCATACTCTCTCAAGGTTAACAATCTCAATCTCACTAATAGTGATTACTAAGAAAGGTAATTCCACCAACTCTACCAAATAGTTTACCATAGGAACAATAAAAGTAGAGGCTTTGAAAGGAACTCCATGAAACCAAGCTCTCTAAATGGTATATCAAACTCTAGTTCAAAAAATACATTTTAGATGAGTCGCCCCATATAAGCTCTCTTACTTGCTTGACAAATCCTTGAAACTCTATATTGATTTTATTTTTCCTGCCCTCTCTTGATGTTCTTCTCAATTTCATCAGATCATACATTGACCTTCTTGCCCCTCCTAAATTTTGGACCACATCCATTACCTCCACATAAAACTATACATCCTTGGTCTTCTTGGTTCCCACGCCATGATATGGTTATGCAAATGAAAATGAAGCAAAATAATCATCTCCTTCTTCGCTAGCTGGAAGAATGCATGCTTAATGTTTTGATACATGATATCAAATTTCTCTTCTGCTCTCATGGTTGAATACCGAAATCCATTATCGTGGGCCTCCAAAGTTCCAGTCATCTTTCTTCCTCTTCCACCAAATGTTGGCCTGATCCACATGTCTGCCAGCCTAATTGGCTTTGTTTTTGAAAGCTGAAGTTTCCCCTGAGTCACCAATGTAGCTCTCTCTGCCTTTTCAGACTCTTTCATTGCTACAGATCGTCTCTGGGATTTAATCATATGTACCACATGGTTGATGTGCTTTGAATCCTTGCATCTAAAGGAAATTTCCTTAACATAAATGCTGCTAGGGAATTTAAATGTTGCCATTGTAGTTGGCATTAAAGCTGATACCTACAACATTGAAAATTATCCTTATATAAGAAAATTCCCTCCATCTTGTTGGATTGTAACACTCTTGATGGTGGCTACATGAAATCTGATTTCGATTCCTCTTCTACATCAAAGGGTTCATATCCTCGATCTGACTCTTTTGAATTATCAAAATCAAAATCACTAGCTTCCATATTCAAAAATTCCCAACCACCATCTTCAAAAAATTTATCTGGATCATCAATAATACTCTTCAAAATTGGCCGCTAGTTCAAGTTTTTTATGCTTTCATAATACTTTATATCCATGGAGTTCAACCATTCCTTGATGCCATCAAGTGAAGATTGAGGAATGGCGTTAATGCAAAGTACATCCCACTTGAAGTCTTTGAAAATAATAGCCATATCAAATGCCTTTTGCCCAAGTCATACTCTCTCAAGGCTAACAATCTCAATCTCACTAATAGCGATTACTAAGAAAGGTAATTCCACCAACTTTACCAAATAGTTTACCGCAGAAACAATAAAAGTAGAG
This sequence comes from Sequoia sempervirens, assembly GCA_007258455.2. Classification (NCBI taxonomy): domain Eukaryota; kingdom Viridiplantae; phylum Streptophyta; class Pinopsida; order Cupressales; family Cupressaceae; genus Sequoia; species Sequoia sempervirens. Next base: position 977,016,588 of record VDFB02271358.1, read on the forward strand.
GCTTTGAAAGGAAGTCCATGAAAACCAAGCTCTCTAAATGGTATATTAAACTCTAGTTCAAAATCTTTTAGATGAGGCTGCTCTCATAGCTCTCTTACTCGCTTTGACAAATCCTTGAAACTTTGTATTGATTTTATTTTTCTTGTCCCTCTCGTGTTGTTCTTCCTCAATTTCATCAGGATCATACATTGAAATTCTTGCCCCTCCTAAAGTTTGGACCACATCCATTACCTCCACATAAAATTGGACATCTTTGGTCTTCTTTGTTCCCATGCCATGATATGGTTATACAAATGAAAATGAAGCAAAGTAATCATCTCCTTCTCTATGGGCTAGAAGAATGCATGCTTAATGTTTTGATACATGATATTAGCTCTCTCTTCTGCTCTCATGGTTGAATACCGAAATCCAGTATGGTGGGCCTCTAGAGTTCCAGTTATCTTTCTTCCTCTTCCACCAAATGTTGGCCTGATCCAAACGTCTGCCAGCCTAATTGGCTTTGTTTTTGAAGTGAAGTTTCTCCCGAGTCACCAATGTAGCTCTCTCTGCTTTTCAGACTCTTTCATTGCTACAAATCGCCTTTGGGATTTAACAATCTATACCACATGGTTGATGTGCTTTGAATCCTTGCATCTAAAGGAAATTTCCTTAACATAAATACTACTAGGGAATTTCAATGTACCATTGTAGTTGGCATTAAAGTCGCACCTGCAACATTGAAAATTATCCTTATATAAGAATTCCCTCCATCTTGTTGGCTTGTAACACTCTTTGATGGTGGCTACATGAAATACGATTCTGATTCCTCTTCTACATCAGAAGGTTCATATCCTTGATTTGACTCTTCTGAATTATCAAAATCAAAATCACTAGCTTCCATATTCAAAAATTCCCAACCACCATCTTCAAAAAAATTATCTCGATCATCAGTAATACTCTTCAAAATTGGCCGCCAGTTCAAGTTCATTCTGCTTTCATAATACTTTATATCTATGGAGTTCAACCATTCCTTGATGCAATCAAGTGAAGATTGAGGAATGACATCAATTCAAAGTACATCCTGCTTGAATTCTTTGAAAATAATAGCCATATCAAATGCATTTTTCCCAATTCATACTCTCTCAAGGTTAACAATCTCAATCTCACTAATAGTGATTACTAAGAAAGGCAATTCCACCAACTCTACCAAACAATTTACCGTAGGAACAATAAAAGCAGAGGCTTTGCAAGGAAGTCCATGAAAACCAAGCTCTCTAAATGGTATATCAAACTCTAGTTCAAAATCTTTTAGATGAGGTTGCTCCCATTACTCTCTTACTCACTTTGACAAATCTTTAAAACTTTGTATTGATTTTATTTTTCCTGTCACTCTCTTGTTGTTCTTCCTCAATTTCATCAGGATCATACATTGACCTTCTTTCCCCTCCTAAATTTTGGACCGCATCCATTACCTCCACATAAAATTGGACATCCTTGGTCTTCTTGGTTCCCATGCCGTGATATGGTTATGCAAATGAAAATGAAGCAAAGTAATCATCTCCTTCTTCGCTGGCTAGAAGAATGCATGCTTAATGTTTTGATACATGATATAAGATCTCTCTTCTACTCTCATGGTTGAATACCAAAATCTAGTATGGTGGGCCTCTAGAGTTCTAGTCATCTTTCTTCCTCTTCCACAAAATGTTGGCTTGATCCACAAGTCTGCCAGCCTAATTGGCTTTGTTTTTGAAAGTTAAAGTTTCTCTTGAGTCACTAGTGTAGCTCTCTTTGCCTTTTTAGACTCTTTCATTGCTACAGATCATCTCTAGGATTTAATCATCTGTACCACATGGTTGATGTGCTTTGAATCCTTGCATCTAAAGGAAATTCCCTTAACATAAATACTGCTAGGGAATTTCAATGTTGCCATTGTAGTTGGCATTAAAGCCGATACTTGCAACATTGAAAATTATCCTTATATAAGAATTCCCTCCATCTTGTTGGCTTGTAACACTCTTGATGGTGGCTACATGAAATCTGATTCTGATTCCTCTTCTACATCATAGGGTTCATATCCTTGATCTGACTCTTCTGAATTATCAAAATCTGAATCACTAGCTTCCATATTCAAAAATTCCCAACCACCATCTTTAAAAAATTTATCTGCATCATCAGTAATACTCTTCAAAATTGGTTGTCAGTTCAAGTTCATTTTGCTTTCATAATACTATATATCCATGGAGTTCAACCATTCCTTGATGCTATCAAGTGAAGATTGAGGAATGGCGTTAATGCAGAGTACATCCCACTTGAAGTCTTTGAAAATAATAGCCATATCAAATTCCTTTTGCCCAAGTCATACTCTCTCAAGGATAACAATCTCAATCTCAAGTATTAGTTAGGGAATTTGAAATTTTATTATGGTATGTGCACTTTGATATGATGTAATATGATTATGGTTTCGTTTCATATGTTGTAATATTAGATATTTAACATAAAAATAAATTATAGCATGAAATAAATAATAACTTTTCATTCTAAATGTTTTTTTTTGCAGAACACGGGTCTTCCATAAGATCAAGATGATCCTCAACATGAATAAATCCACAAAATATTGGTTCTTCTAGTACAAATCACATGGCAGAGGATGATGATGATGCAGATGCGGAAGACACCGAGGCCGATGACAATGATGATGATGACGACGACAATGATGATGATGATGCAGATGCGGAAGACACCAAGGCCAATGACAATGATGATGACGACAATGACAATGATGATGATGATGATGATGATGATGATGATGATGATGATGATGTTGATGTTGATGATGATGATGATGATGATGATGATGATGATGATGTTGATGTTGATGATGATGATGATGATGATGATGATGATGATGATGATGATGAGGATGAGGATGATGATGATGGTGATGGTGATGATGATGATGATGGTGGTGATGATGAGACAGTTGGTGATAGTAACCAATGACATTCATGATCATATAGACTGCATCATGGATCATTGCTGATATATTGTTATGATGACTCTTTTCATGGTTACTATCATATGTATCATTTTCATGGCCTACAGTACTATATTATTGAGTTGTATCATATTGACATGTATCATTTTCATTTTTTCACTATATCATTGGACATGTATCATCTTGACTTGTATCAGTTTGAGTTACATAATTTATCAATTTTATTTATATCATTTGTACATATATCATTTTCACTTATGTCGATTGTTGGACATGTATCATTTTGACATGTTTTTGATGTACTAGCATATTTGACTTTCACTTGTTTTAGTTATATATGATGATGATCTTATCAATACTGACTTGTCAATTTATATATTAAAAGCAGTCAATGATTTTCGGATGGATATTTATTACATATGATGATTTTAATTTACTGCTCAAGATGGATGTTGTCAAATTCAATTAAATTATAGATATTTGACTCACTTGTTTTAATTATAGATGATGATCATGTTAAAATAATAGTTCAAGCAGTGATGAAAGGTAAAATTAATGCTTGGCACCTCCATAACATAATTGAAAGTTTTGTGGTGAGCCACATTAAAAGAGGTGGTAATGTGGAAGCGGATGTCTTATCTAAATGGGCTTTAAATTTTGGTGAAACAGGGGAATTTAGGTTAGAGGATTTTAGAGGTGTTAAGTTAGCGAACTTGGGTGAAAACATAGGAGAGGACAACGCCTTAAATGACAAGTGAAGGTAGGGGTGGCAAGTGGTGGTGAAGTAGTACTTCATTAATAGAAAGTGTGGGCAATCCAAGATGGTGTTAAATGCAAGCCCTCGATTAAGATGTGTTAATTGCATTTGGAAAGGGTCGAGAAAAACTCTGCAACAAACTTTGGTGGTGGTTGCGCTGGTTGTCAGGAGAAATGGAGGCCAATTTCACCTTTCGGTCACGAAGATCTTTGGGCCCATATTATGGAGAGGTGTCCAAAAAATGACTGGAGGGCCTTTTCCTTGTTGATGACGAGCGGCTAGTGCAGTGTGCAAAAATGATTTGTGGTAGGGATTTTGGCTCTCTGAAACACAAATACCGAACCAACATGGATGTTTACTCCTTAATTGTGGCGTGGGGATTGGATCTAGGTGAACCAGTGCAAATGGTGAGGATGGTGATGCAGAAAATTGTGCATAAAGATTTTTTGGTAGGCATGGAGTCCATTCTCGAATGGGTGGTTCTAGGTGTAGGTTTAGATTATTCTGAAGCACTAGTAGATGATGAAACTGAGGAGCTCTATGGGAGACTGGGGCTCAAACCCTTTATTCATTGGCCTGAAGGAAAATACAAGGCTTGTTTCCATGAGGAAGCACGTTTGGGATGGAAAGCGCTCAAACTCTTCATCGAACAAGCAAAGGTGGAGATGCAGGGATTGGAAGCAAAAAGGAAGCGTTGGAAGAAGAAGTTGGGGAAGCGGCAGAAGAAGAAGCCTCTAAAGGAGATAGCCAAGTGTCTGTTGGGTCCAGGTGGAGCTCGTTAAGACTGGTCATTTTTGTCTGTGTTTGATTTTGAATTCTCTCTCTGCTTTTGTTGTATTAAAGCGTGTAACTCTGAACACTGTTAATGGTGGTTATTTTTTGTAAAGATTTTACTAGTAAACAGTTATAGGGGTTACGGGGTTTATTTAATGTTTTACTCTGCACGTTAAGGTGCCTTTGGTTTTTGTCGTTTGTTGTAGAATTTTGGTGGGTAATGACATTGAACAATAGATGTACTTTTTTATCTTTACAAGCAATACAATTTTTTTGTGTTACCGACCCAAAAAAATTTATCTTGTTATTTAATCATATGAGTTAAATAATTAAATTACTTAGTCTATAATCATATGAGTTATTTAAGAGGCATGATATATTTAACTAATTAAATTGAAATAAGCATATTAAATTAATAAAAGGAAGCAAAACAAGAAGCATTTTTATAAGCAAAAAAGGAAGCAACAATGGAAGCCAAATTAGAAGCAATCTTGGAAGCAAAATTGGAAGCAAAACCGGAAGCAAACGTGGAAGCAAAATTGGAAGCAAAACGGGAAGCAAATCCGGAAGCAAAACTGGAAGCAAACCTGGAAGCAAAACTGGAGGCAAAATTGGAAGCAAAACTAGAAGCAAAACTGGAAGCAAAACTGGAAGCAAAATCGGAAGCAAAATCGAAAGCAAACCTGGAAGGAAAACTACAAGCAAAAATGGGAGTAGATATAGAAGCAAAACTGAAAGCCTAATTGGGTGCTAATTTAGGCACTATTTTTGACACTATTTCTCGGTGCTATTTTAGTTGTTAACAGAGGTGCTATTTTCGATGCTATTTCTCAATGCTATTTTAGGCGCTAACAGGGGTGTTGTAATTTTCCAGTGCTAACTCTAGTGTTACGTCCAACACAAAAGTTGGCGTAAAAGTTAGTGCCGAGATGACCATGCCTGTTTAGTGCCGACCAACTCACCCAATTCGTGGACTGAAATACACTGAAATCCGACACTATTTTAGGCACTATTTTCCTGTTCTACTGTAGTGCTAGATGATGTAAGGTGAAATATGCTAACCAATTTTTTCTTGAAGATTTACACACATAACCAACATTAACCAACTTGATTAGTGTTAGCTCCAAATAGAAAAACAAACTTGAAATAACTCACACCAAGAATGCACACTCAATCCCAAGGAAGGATAGGTGTTGTCATATGGCAGAGGAGCTAATTGAAAAAGTACTTGAATTTAACAAACTCAACGTCAAGAATGTGCACACAAGATCCCACTGAGGGCAAGGTGCTAACATATGATGGAGTGATTACTTAGAATTGAAACTAGTAGGCGGATAACCAGCCATGAAGCTACAACAATCTAATTCATCCGTTGCAGCAGGCATCCACAAAATAGTGGGGATTCACTACTTGAGAGTGGGTACAATGATATAGCAAGTTCTTTCTCCACACTGGCAGTAAGCCGTCCAAGGGTAATTAATAGGAAACAAAACAAGTAGTTGCAACAATAACATAGGCTGGATTAGTACTACTAATCAAAACCTTACAATTCAAAAGACTGCAAAAACAAGTATTACAATGATAGAGAAATAAGACTAGAAGAGAAGAATGAATTCTAATGATGTTTCTTACTCTCCAATGATAGAATTATGATCAAAACAGAAAAAATATGAATCTGATATAAAAACCTAAGTTATGGAATTTCTTATCAGCCAATTGGAAAATCAATAAAATATTCATAACTCACTCATTTCACCTCCAAATCGAATGAGACTGAATGCTATGGACTTCTGGAAGGTAGGCAACCATGCTAGGATGAAGAAACAACAACAAAACTTGGTCTTTAATTTCTAGCACACTTCCCAATGCAAGCTAAATGGTACGGCCTTGAGAAGGGGCGATTTTGTCTTTAAAAATTAGAGACTTCAAAATAAAATCTCAAACTTGGAGGAAAGGGGCGCCCTTGGCAAACAAATGCAATGCAAAAGTACCCAGAACAAAATGAATTTTATTCCAAGAGCTGCTAACAAAATTCACTTTCAGCTGTAGATGCATCAACAACTTCAAAATCTGGAAATTTCATCATAACTTCAACTGTTGAGCACAAATCTGCTAGTCTAGATGAGAAGCAACAAAGTCCAACTAGGTGTTGTATTTCAAACACGAAATTGGTTAATGGCTAGGAGGTAGCATCCTTGAAGCAAGGTTTCAGATGTCATTCCGACATCATAACAATATGTTAACATGAATGGATACAAGGTTGGAGCAAAAACCTTCATTAAATAGAAGCTCACAAAACTCTTCAAATTCCTGAGAAAGCACACCAAAAGACATAGGAGTCTTTTCAAATTTCCAAAAAATAATTAACTCCTCAAGATGGCGTCCCTTTTTGCATATTATGAATTTCACTTTATTTTAAAATTCTCTCTTTTAAAAGTGGCATCCACTTTTCCCAAGGCATTATGTATTTTCAATAATTAATAAATCACCTCATGAAGGCGTCACCATTCCAAGACCCTCTTTTAAACACAACTTAAAGTTGTTCTCGTAGGCCAAGGGGGTCAACTGCAAATTATAACCTCAATGCCTTTATTCATCATAAAAATGCCTTAAGAAGTCAGACATGAATTGCAAATAATTGCTCCAACTGGAAATGATGTACTGAAAGCTGACAAACTCCATACTGCTTAAAATAGAATTTACTATAAATAGTAAACTTTCAGAAATGCCAAAGACCCTCAGAACTGGAAACCCTAATTTTACCTCAAACAAGCCTACAGGCTTCCGAAATAGGCTGATGAGTGACATAAAAGATTACTGATGAGAAGGGGACATTACATAAGGTGCTGGCAATCAAATTTTTCTAGATTTGGCAGTTTTCAAAAATTGTCAAATTTTGCCATTTTAGGAAATTTCATAGGCATACCTTTGAGAGTCCAGATTTTTCCCAGAAACTTCCTAAAACTAAGGTAAGATGAATTTCCAACTAACATCCTAGATCTAAGACATGCATTCTGAGTTATTAACAAAAATGATTTTTCAAAAATTGGAAAAAAATACTAAATTGCAAATTTGAGGGTCAAGATGAAAGTTTGAAGCCCCGAAAATGTGCCAAAATAGAATCCACATGCCACCTCATAACACAACCACTTGTAAAATTTCAGCCCAAACGGACACCCGAGTCAAAAGTTATGGCCTCTAGAAGTTTCTGCATAAAAATAAAAAATCCCTGAAACGAAGTCTAGGTGATTGGGATGGATGATTTGATGATGGATATGGACTCTAATGATGTTCTAAGATGCACCTATGTGATTTGGTTGATGAAACGATGACCTTTGGAGAACGTAGATGGATCAAAATGCAAATTACGGATGAAGGGAAGATGCAAATGATTGGATGAAGGTCAGGTTCACCTATCCACTGGGTAGGTTTTCTTATCTGCTTTCAAACCCTTGGAACAAGGAAATGAACTCTTGGAACGGGTAGATGGGCTCTTGAAACGAGGAAATAGACTCTTGAAATGAGGAGAAGGATGGTCAAAATGGATGAATGGATATTCATAGTGAGTAAATAGATGCTTGGAACGAGGAGACAGATGCTCTAGAGGGGAGATGAATTCTCGAAATAAGGGGATGACTGCTCATAATGGATGAACAAATGCTCGGAACGGGGAAACGGATGCTCAAAATGGATGAGGAGATGAATGATCAGAACGAGGGAATAGAGGCTCAGATCGAGGAGACGAATGCTCAGAGCGGGGAATGAATGCTCAGAATGAGGGAACGAGCAAACAGATGCTCAAAATGAGGAACGGATGGTCGGAACAGGCGAACAGATGCTTGAAATGATTGAATGAAAGGTGAAATTAGTTGTTTGAGGGGCAGGTTCACCCAAATTAAGGGCAGGTTCACCCAAGTTGAGGTCAATGTTGCCTATTTAGTGAAAGATAGGTGGGAAACAAATGCTCAGAATAGGTAAACGGGGTGCTCAAAACAAGGAGACGAATGCTCAGATCGAGGAGACAAATGCTTGGGACAAGGAATGGATGCTCAGAACAAGGAGATGAAAGCTCAGTGAAGAGATGGATGGTTGGAATGAGGAAATGAGTGTTCAGAATGAGCAAACAGGTGCTAAGAATGACTAAACGGAAGGTGAAAATGGCTGTTTGTGGGACAGGTTCGCCTAAGTAAGGGCAGGTTTTCCCAAGTTAGGGCAGGTTCGCCCAAGTAAGGGCAGGTTCACCCAACCTAGGAAACTGGCTATTTTGATGGCTGTTTGATTGACATAGGGCAAAGTCACCCTTGTTCAGGGTAGGGTCACCCCTGTCTAGGGCAGGTTCATCCCTGTTCAGGGTAGGTTTGTCTTTGTGCAAAAAAATGAACTTGACTTAGGTGAAAATAGTTATGGTAAATGACTAAAAACACAACAAACAACAAGTAGAAGGCAAAAACTGACTTGACTAAACAGATATGCACTGGTTTTGCACAAAAAAGATAGTTCAAGCAACACGATCCTAAGATTAGTGAAGAGGGTATGGCCAACACGGTCCTCTAACTAGGATGAACAAGACAACTAGGGAGTCCTCGATATACGCTCGGTACGTGAGGCACAAATCATAAACACCAGCCCGTCACAAGCATGAGTCGGGAACCCCAGCGAGATACTAAAGGCTCATACCAACTCTTCACGTCTATCTAGGTATCACCCTAGCTTTGATGCTCTACTAGACATGACGTGGCTAGATTGAGGTACAAATTTCACTCTCCCCACTTTGTATACTCCGTGCAATATGTGTGGTTGGGATCGTCCCTTAGGGCGATGAAATCCCCAATCAAGTCTTGCTAAAAAGAGAACACTAATCATTTTCGGCTACTCCCTAGGCTCACACGAAGTGCAAGGGGAAAGCTTGAATGCTGTAGTGCCCCTTTGGGTGACACAAAAATCCTGCAAACACAAAAAATAGTATGTTGACTTACCCTAATTAGATATGTGCATAGATCAATAAGCAAAAATGCTAAACAAACTAAACTAACAAAGCTGAAAAAGATCACTCTGCAAGAAAAGTGTTAGTAGTTTGATTTTTCATTCTTCAACAAGTGTGAGATAAGCTGCACAAATGTTAAGAAAAAAGTGGACACACTCACCAACAAATGACGTTAGGGGGTTAGTACCTCAAAACTATAAGAAACGAAAGCTAAAAATGAAGTTTAGATCACTGTTTTACCTTGTAGACACCTCTATTTGGGCAAGTTTTCCCCTATCTGGGACAGTTTCGCCCCTCTATGGGGCAAGTTTGCCCATCTAGAAAATTGAAGGCAAAAACTGTCTGGTTCTTAGATGGGCGACTCTGCAAGTTAGGGTCACCCTTGTTGAGGGAAAGTTTGTCCAAGTTGGGGAAGGTTCACCCCTTTGTAGGGAAGGTCGCCCAACTGTGGGCGGGGTTGCCTTTATCTTGGGCAGAGTCACCTCTCTGCAACCTGAACCTACAAAATATCAAACAACATAAAACATAAAAGCAAGGGACCCGTTTGTGGGTTCCACCGGGCATGCTAGAAATGTGATCAAGAGTTTTTAGCCTATCTAAATGACACAAAACAAAATGCAAAAGACAACAAACAACACTTAACACCTTAGGATAGGGCTACGTTAACTCACACAAAAGAAAAGATGAAAAACAACAAATTTTACCTTTGTTTTTAGTTGATCTTTGGTTGGCCCTTTGATTGTCGATAATGTGTGCTCCTTGATGGAAAGAGTGTGATAAAATGGACGCAAAGTGATAAGGATTTGATGGAGATTCAAAATATGAAGGTGGGTATTTGGATAAGTGAACAAAATGGATGGAATGCAAGCTTGAAGATATGCAACAATGGTGGATGAGAGTTCAAAATGGAAGTGTTGAAGTTGCTTGAATGTTGTTGAATGAGAATGTGATTGTGATAATGCATAATGTTAGAATGAAAGAGAAATCCTCTATATTTAGGGGAGAATTCTCTAGAGAATTGAACGGTTAAGATTTTTCCAACACGGGCAAGATGAAGGGTTGTGGCGAGTTGAAGACTCACAAGCCCTCACATCTTGCCATGTGGAGGATGAAGTGTCACAAGGACAAATGAAGTCGAGAGAGTACAAGTGAGGTGGTGGTATTTGCAAGTACTTTGGGATGATGGTGATGATGACAAGTGAGAGGACCATGGGAATGAGAGAAGTTGTTGGGATAATAAATGTGAATTTTAAATTCACATAATTGAGAGTATCTTATGGATAAGACAAGGTTCCCAAAAAGTAGGACTTTGACCCATGTGAGTGATGTGACTTTTAAATGATCACATGGGGAAAAGGAGAGTCCTTGAAAGGATAAAATAGAATTTAAAATTACATTAGGAAGGGCATGGGGATGGTAAAAGGAATTTAATATTCCTTGGGAAATGAGAGAGTTGACCAAGGTACTGATTAGACTAGCTAATTAGTGATTAGAAAATAGTTAATGGCTAATGAAGATTAGGAGCCAACTTGCAAAAGTTGGAGGATGTGACACATCCCTAATGATGGGATTAGGGGGTGGATTAGGGTTAAGAAAAAGTGATGGAAGATGTGACATGTGTGGAATTTATTTGAGGAAAAGGGGAATAAAGGGGTAAGGTATTTAATTATTAACTAAATACTTTAGGGATTTTAGAAGAATTAAGGGTATTAATTAAATAATAGCAATATTACTTAATTAATGCAAACAAGAGGATATTTAGATGAAAATGGACAAATTTGGACAAATGTAAGTGTCCAAATTTAGGTGTCTATAGGAGACCCCTATCCAAGCACATAAAATTAACAGTTAGAATGTTTGCAATGTTGCTAGCGCAACACACTTCATGTAGCAACATATGAGGGAAAAGGTTCCTTCAAAATTTATTAAAACACTAGCTTCTAGTAACTTCACAAGTTGCTTATTCTTCCAACAATGGTAGCTGCAACATCTACTTGTGTTGCATTTCAAGAAAACAAATAATTACATTCTAACATGTTAATTAGATCCAAAACAAAAGTAAGTTTACTATGTATACATTACGTGAAAAAAATATTGAAAACAATTTTTAATGTCATAATTATTAGCTATGATTTAGTTGAATATAAAATGGTCTTTGATTTATCTCTTGTATTTTAATAACCATACCAATTAACCCATTAGATGAGACTAGATTGTGCATATTACAATAGTGGTAGATAACACATGCAATCTTCCATGTGTCGACAGTGTAGGTAAGCTCTCATCTTTGTAGATAATTAAAATAAGAAATGTAAAGTTATTATATAAATACAAATTTAATCTTTGATAATTTGGACTTATTTATTACATTTTTTTTATAATTATTTAAGATTTCGTTGTTAATAGAATCTTGTGAGATTTGTGGTAGCTTCCATTTTTTTTATGATTATTTTGCAAATATTATTAAAGAAATTTTAATGCATAAGTATCATTGACCATGTAGACATTTCCCAGGTAAGAGACATAACCACTAACTGCATAGACATTTTCCACGTTCGTTAAATATTTTCATCTATTTAATCAACCCTTCTAATTGCATTTATCTATGAAAAGAAGTTGGTTTACAAGACCAGTAGAAAATACAAATGTCATTTAACCCCACGCTTGCATCAAAACAATTACATTTGTTTGTGTTACTTATCTTGTTGAAGTTTTTCATATGGTTTAGAATACTTATAAATCTACAAATTGGTCCAAAAAATTCGAGTCCCCACAAAAAACTACATAATGTAATATCCATATTAGAAGAACTTGTTAAAGAGTAGACAACATAACCAAAAACAACAAAGAATGCAACAAACACATTTAAATTTTGCAAAAAAACACATAATTTATTATTAATACTTTTGAACTTAGACAACTTTCATTTTTTTTAAAAGTAAAAACTTGTTAATACCTTGAGAAAATTGAATTTGTTCTTTTAACTAAAAAAGAAAAAGAAAATAAAAATTATTTACAATTGACACTAAAAATTTAAATAAAGCTTATTAAAGTAGTTAAAAATAAAATAATTAAATTCCCAAAAAAGGGTTCTTAAGAATATAACCCCACCTTGCATAGTATTGCAACAATTCATTACACACTAGGTGACTTAATTAAGTCACATACTCAGGAGTCATAAAGACACAATATACAAATTTTCATTTGTCTTAAATGTAGGGGAGAGGGGCCCATAATGGAGCAGTGTCCAATAGTGGGGATAAAAGTAGTCCTCAGTGGGCCCCATAGTGGAGCACTTTAATATCCAATTGCAAAACACTTTTTATCCATAAAGTATGCAAAGTGACAAATCATGTGATGCCACATCAACACACCAATAGAACATGACTTAGTGCACCACTACTGGTCTCACTTTTTTTTGGGCCTTTTTTGATACCTCAACAAAAAGCATGCTAATGTGGCATCATATTTGATGATGTGGCCCTAAAACGAAATATAGAAGCACATGAATTGCCAAATAAACTATTGTATAGAATTGGGAGTGATTTGAAATTTCCACGTAGGATTTTGAGAAAGGCGAAGTTAGGGTGCTCCACTATGGGCCCCTCTCCCCTAGTCTTTTATTTATTTCCATAAAGTCAAATTTAGTTTTACGAATATTGAGCAAAACCATCTTACAAAGGGAATTTAAACTTAACATTAACCTTCACATATTTCTCTTTCATTAACCTTCACATACTAATAGATGTCGTTGCTTATATTAGCCAAAAAAAGGTGCATTCCAATTGCCATCATAACTAGTATATATATCTTAAATATTAATCTATATAATATACGCCGAGATATATCATTTTGGAGATCTATTTTATTTATTTCTTAAAAAAATGAATTATTTAATTGAAGTAGAAACTTAACAATTTGGATAATGTTTTGGATAAGGATAAGAAAGTGATGGTACATTTTTTAAAATAAATATTTGTAATATGTCTTTCACTTTTTTATTTTTTTAAATAATTAAATATTATTAACTTTCTTTGCTTGTTTGTTTTCTTTTATTTTTGATAAGGATAAGAAAATAATTATTGTGTTGATTTTTTTTTTTAAAAAAAAATATTGTTAAATGTCTGTTGCTTTTTTGTTTTTTTTTCATAGATTGTGCTAGCCTCCTATAGGCACAGTGTTGCCATTGTAGGGTTACACCTCTTTGCGTAATAATTAATAGATATCTTTGCAAATTTTTCTATAGATTTATTTTTTAAATTCCTTCTTTTAAAGCTTGACACTACATAAAAAATGAAAGAATATAAAGATTAACATTCTTTTACTGGTCAATTAGGAAAACAATATCAAATGTCATACAAATTGATTATCTACAAATGTACATTTGCCTTGTAAAGATGAACTTACAGTAGCTACAATTTGTTTCTTAGCCTCCTTTGAATACATTAAGCTAGGAATGCAACAAGAAATATTTCCACTACCATTTCCCAATTACAAGCATTAAGAATCATTGAGATTTTTTAAATATAGCTTAGAGTTAATAGATTATCTTGTGGGTGTAACTTGCAAGTGTTTTGTTGGAGGTTGAACAAGTGTATTTTGATTGTCCATTAAATGATTTGACTATAGTTGTAATTCACCACCTAAATATTTTTAAATCTAAGTTTTGTATTTCAACAAGAATGTATTCTTAATAATCCATGGATACAATATCGTGCATAAATTATTAACTTTTAATTTAATTTCTTATTCCCCATTTGATAATATATGTCTTAAAAAATATCTTTCTTAACTAATTCATTGAAACCTTTTTTTTTGTAGGTGGACACTTGACAATCATAATCCAATACAAAAAAGAGATTTGTCCTCTTCTTCTAGCTTATATTTTCTTTAGTTGATTTACATTGCATATAGAATAAAATAACTATACATTACAATAACATAAATTCACATTGTTCACACTATATAGCTTTCCACTAAACTAAGCTAAAAATAATAATTCTTCTAAAAAAAATCTTACTCCAATGCATTGGAATGAAATGAATGTCAAAGAAGTGATGCATGACAAACTCATTTACGAAAGATCAACATCAATTAAAATAAAATTAAGGTAATAAAATAAATATTTTTCCATTACAAACAAATATAATACACATTGTGTAAATTAAAATTTTCTATATCAAGACTATGTTTATAATCAACAACAATCTTATATGTTATTTTATGTGTTGGGATGTGAAGCCCAACGGTCACATGACTGTTCATATTCTCCCATCTCTTCATATTGAAGAGCTATGTATAAATATATGTATGCAGATCATGTACTTGATATCTGATAACTGTTAATAGAGATTATTCCCTGCTTTCCCATGGATGCAACCAGTTTTGGTGAACCACGTAAATTGTGTTGTATTTTGTTTCCAATTTCTTTCTTTTGTTTTATGTTTTCTCTACTTGTTTAAAATTTACAATTGGTATCAGAGCTTGGTGAGGTTGAGCAGAGATGGAAGAAGATGATGAAGCTGATTCAGTCATTGAAGAATTTTTTGGCAGTTTAGAAAGTGATGTTGTGCAAGTGAAAGCTAAAACAAAACGTCGTGTACATTGGTGGGATGGGTGGAAAAATAAGGAGGATTCGACTGAAGATGAGAAGAATGCTGGGTTTGGAGTTGAATATGAACCAGAAGAGTTTTCAGAAGATCTCAAAATTGAGCTTAGAGCACTTATTGAACGCACATGGATGTACATCATAGGAAAGCCATCATGGAGGAGTTGCGGAAGAGGACAAAGGCAAATAAGAGTGGAAATTCTGTAAAGGACTTGGTATTGCTCATCTATGAAATGGTTTTTCTCACTTTTGGCTTCCGCCTCGATGATCCAAATACCTTTTCTTCCAAAATTCATAGGATGTTGAAGCTAGGTCTCAACATTTATGAGGAAAAAGATGTGTAGGTGGAGATCCTAGTTCAAACCTCGGATGAGGAGGTTGGTGAAGATGTTGTCATGGTGGAGGTTGTCCAGCTGATTGTGACAGAGGAGCGCAATGCTGAAGAATCCACCGTTGTTGCAAACGAGGAAAAGCAAGTGCGGGATCTCCTATGAACAAATAAGTATGTGGACCTCTATGCAAATACCATGAGATACCCAAGTGGAGGTGTGGGATCACCATCTATTATTTTGTGTTCCTGATTTGAGAGAGAACATGTGGGTAAAAATGTTTTGCAAGCAAAACATTTGAAAGTTTGTGAGAGACAAGAAGTCTGTTGTAGAAGAAGATGAAAGGGCTGTGAAGTCGCGTACCTTGTGCGAGAAGATGGACGTTGTAGAGGGAAGTGATAAAAAGAAAGCAGATGAACCTGATAAAAAGAAAGAAGATAAGAGTTCAAATGAATAGACGACGAGAATGTTGGTGATGGAGTAGCCACTACTCATGAAGGAGGTCTCAGGGTCTGCAATGACGAAGTTGTATTTGAGCGAGGAGATGGAGCAGGAAGAAAACAATAGCAATGTAATGGTTGTGGACCCCATGGGCGTTCCCCTATTTATGCTTTTGGGGACTAATACAATCAGAGCCCCCGCTAAGAACAAAACTATTCCAGGGAGCGAAGACAATGTCGTCACCAACAAAGGAAATAAGCCGATGCAAGAAACGACAGGAAGAATCCAAGATCAACATTTTTCTTCAAGGGATGCTAGACGACACAAAGATAGGCAGGTTTTTAAAGAGGGTAGGAAGATCAAGCACACGCTAAAGGATAGCCACTCTCAAGGTCAAACTTCCTTTGAATACTCCATGTGGCTTTATGAACCGAATCAAGAAAGAGACAAAGGTCACGTTGGAAGAGATTTTTCAATGTAGCCTCTTAGAACTTCATCACTGCCAATGTATAAGCAGTCGCATGAAGTGGGAGCTTTCTTTCCCACACCAGCTATTTTTTTAGGTATGGCTGTTGTTGGGGTCAAACAAAGCCATTCAGGTAGACTTGAGTTTAGAGATGAGAAAAGACTCAAGGTAAGTCACCTTGTGCGACATCCAATATAATATTCTATTGTTATGAAGCAATGTAGAGCTCTCTTGAGGAGGCTGATTATAGTGTCAATGGAAGAAAAAAAGGAAAGACAAGAGATTACAACGAAAAGAGCTGCAGAGTCCAACCTTCTTGGAGAATGGATTCTCGTCGCAATGATTGCAGGGAAGTGAGACTTAAGCAAGAGATTGAGAAGTAAAAGGCTTCCAATCCTAAGATTATAGAGTAATTTGTGGATTTGAAGAGGAAATTGTATACTCTGTCTAGTGAAGAGTGGGATTATTTGTTGAGGAATAAGAAGAAGAGGTTTTAGAGCTTTGTTCCTGTGCCGAATACCTTGTTGGAGGAGGCATGGCAGGAGCAAGAGCATGTCACTATGCTGGACCCTAAGAGTAGAGCCGTTGGTGGAACCGAAATGCCATGGTCACAGATGCTTGTGACTGATTTGATGACTATGGACAGGGGAGGGAAACTGTGCTCAGTCTCAAGCTTGATAGGCTGTTTGATTCGCTCTCTGGTTTGACTGTTGTGGATCCAAAAGGGTATTTGAATGATTTGAAAAGTATGAAGATAACTAGTGATGTTTTTTCTCTGCTAAAGGCGAGTCCTTGCCCTCCTCGGCGGGTTCTTCCTTGGGGGGTGCCTGAGGATAATTTTGAGATGCTATTTGAGGGCATTTTTCCCAAGCAGGTAACAAAAATTAAACACTGGTATAGCCCTAATTTGAATGCGGACGAGGCATTACCGCAACCGATGACTCTGTAAGAAGTCATAAGGAATTTGCAGTTTACAGTTGCCATGGAAAACAATGAGAAATCTAAGCGCAAGGATTTGCAGTTTCTGCATGGTTATTACAATGTAGAGCCAAGTGAATTTTAGAGGCCGTTCCAAGCATCTATGTTTCAAAGCGATGCAAAGAAGGGAAGCACAGATGCAGGTGATGGTATAGTGTATTTTAAACATGTAGAAAGTAGTGTTTTTGATTATGGATTAATGGGTGCATTTGTATTAAGCTTTGTTCTATCTGACTTGGCCTGAGAAGATTGATTCGAAGTGTTCATGAACAATATTTGGCGAAGTTAAAAACTTCAAGCTTGACTGCGATGTGAAGATAAGATTGGAAATGTAGGGATGACATAATGCATGGCTGTGCTAGTTGGACTTCACAGGGGAGATTGTTGGGATGTGAAGCCCAACGGTCACATGACCGTTCGTATTCTCCCATCACTTTGTATCAAAGAGCTGTGTATAAATATATGTGTGCAAATCATGTACTTGATATTTGATAACTATTAATAGAGATTATTCCCTGGTTTCTGCGAATGTAGCTAGTTTTAGTGAACCATGTAAATATTGTGTTTGTTGTATTTTGTCTCCAATTTCTTTCTTCTATTTTATGTTTTCTTTGCTTGTTTAAAATTTACATTATGCATAACAAAAAAAATTGCAATTAACATGTATTCAAATATTTGTCAGCTAAATGAATTCGTAACACACATAGATATGTGTATTACACTTCCTCCTTTGCTCTAATTCTATATCTACTTGTTGCTGCAGAACCAACAAGATGATGTTCAATCTCCTCAATTCTATTCTCAACAAAAATCAATGTTCAAAATTTCGATGATCATGACATCCAAGATTGCTACAATGACACATGTCAAGACTCACCGTCTAATGTTCTATGAAGACCTGTAAATAATATTTCTCATGTAAAAACTCATCACCTAATGTTCTATCAAGACTTGTAAATGATTAATATTGATTGGTACACACTTATGATGTTGTATTAAATACGTATTTATGAATTCAACTATAAATCTTCATTGAAATTTATAAGACATTCCATATAAATGTTGATGATCATTACATCCAAGATTGCTTCAATAACTCATGTCAAGACTCACCGCCTAATATTCTATGAAGATTTGTAAATAATATTTCTCATGTAAAGACTCACCACCTAATGTTCTATCAAGACCCATACATGATTAATAATGATTGGTACACACTTATGATGTATTAAATAAATACTTATGAATTCAACTATAAATCTCTTTTGAAATTTATAAGACATTCTATATAAATTACAATCCATTGCACCTTCTTTCGATACAAATACTAGTATACAATAATATGATATCTTATTTAATAAAAATATTGGTTATCACAATTTCACTCTAATCGATCTGCCCATTGAATCTAGGGGCCAATTGCTAGTTTAATAATAAATATAATCTTTAAAAAAGAAAGAAAAAGTAAGCCAACAAAGTTAAAAAGCCGCATATTCCCAACTAATATGTCATTAGCTTAAGCTGACCGACATATAAAACGTAATGAGCTTAATAATATCATATTCTTATCACAGCCGTCCACTTAATGATCAACGGCATATATTCGTTCGATGACGCTCAACTAACTCAACTCCCAATCTCATTGGTGGCACCGCCAATAACCCGTCATTCCGACATAGAGACCCCTATAGGAGGTTTTCTACCGAAACCTGGACTGGCAGCAGCCAGTCACCTCGCCCGCTTGTTTATGCGTTACAGACTCCCGGCTCGGCCCGTGGCTTCCGGTGGAACCCGCTCTATTATGTTCGGAGATTCCTTCTACTTGTTGCGTTGGTTTTTTTGGCTTTCAAGGGGCTGACTGGGTTTGTCTGGGCCGCCCGATCTGGCGGTACATCGTTTGTAGATTCGGGCACCCATTAGGCTGCACTACGGACTCATCTTGCTGGTTTCGAGACACTAATATAATTCAATTTTGGGTGCTGTAACTAGGGTTTGTGCGGACGAGGGGTCAAAGATGTTTCTATTCGATTGGTTCTATAGCATTCTGGCCACGCTGGGCCTGTGGCAGAAGGAGGCGAAGATATTGTTCCTGGGTCTTGACAATGCGGGGAAGACCACTTTGCTGCATATGCTTAAAGATGAGGTGTGTTTTTTGGTGGTTTTTAGATGTTTCTGTTTTGTGCTCTTGTCATTGAAATTTGAGTTGCTAGTGTTTGGCTCTGGATCTTAGAGGCATTTGCTTATTTATCATGCTGTACTTGATGATGATTGTGGATGTTAGAATATTGATCTGGTATTGTTAAGGGCTTTGCTAACCATCATGAAGGATTTTTAAATTGTTTTTCTGGGGTAATGAGTCAAGGAATTTTGAATCCGTTTTCTTATTTGATTTGGGTTTTGGTATGGCAGAGACTAGTGCAGCATCAACCTACACAGTATCCCACATCTGAGGAACTCAGTATTGGGCAAATCAAGTTCAAGGCGTTTGATTTGGGTGGGCATCAGATTGCCAGGAGAGTCTGGAAAGATTACTATGCCAAGGTAGGGAGTAGTTAATTGGGTTGTTTTTGTTTACAGCAATCGGTGGTCATAAACATTTTTTGTTGGTGATTTGCATCTTACTTTGTGAATATTAATTTAGTTTGATATGCTATTAAGCTAACACGGTTTTTTTGCATTAGAAACTTGTATGCTTAGGTTCCTTAAAGATCTATATAGGTACACAGGTGCAGCGTCGATCCTTGATACTTTTTATAGTCTTCAAGGTGGAACGTACAAATATCTTCTGCTCTATGGCTAGAGATCCAGAGCAGGCTCCCTAATTAGGCTTCTGTTTTACAATGATTGTTGATTACTCATTTTTTATAAAGGTAATACAAGCATGACACATTTTAACACGCACACTTTATTATTCAAGTAAATATAAATATCATCGGTCAAATTTAGGGTATATATATTAGGACGATAGATGCATACATAAGTTGAATTTAATTTGTATTTGTAAATCTTACTGACTTGGCCAGAAGTCTAAAATTTGAGCTAAAATAAAGAGAGATGGTTGTAACTTGTAAGTGAACATCTTGATACACCTACCATTTTGTTAACTTATCTATAAGAATTTGTCCATACCTATGGGCTCTACTAATTGAAAAGGTTTTGAGGCTCATCATCTTCATCACATACGCTATTGTTGTGGCCTTGTGCTTCAATCTGATTTGCAAGCACTTATGCATCGCTTAGAGGACCATATTTTACCTACAAACGATCATACTTTCAACTTAGTCCTCTGAATAAGGATGGGCTAGATCTTGGCAATAAGCTTTCACAGATATATATTCTTATTAAAGATTGGCAATCTATTGTCACCAATATTGGCTGCTCAATCTTGAGTTGATATCCAGAATTTTCATTTGTTCAGAAACTATGCCGTAAATGGTGAATTTTTTCTATAATGAAGTCAATGGGTCCATTTGAATATACATGCATGATTAACAATAACAGAGATATTTTTAAGGTTTTACAACCATTAGATTATCAAATTCAATTGAGCTGATGTGGATCAGCTCCAAAGGATTATATATGTTTCTTCTCATCCCCATCATACTGTAAATGTGTATATATTTATTTGTACATATTGTACAGAGGTGGAAAATAACCTAAGTATGGGTTTTAAGCACTTGATCCTGTTAGAAAAGGAATAACAAGGTCTTGCATCCAACTCTGCTATCTAATGTAAAGCTATGGTACTTTTCCTTTAAGTAGCTAATCCAGTATTGAGCTTCACAAAATGCACAAATCATATGTTTGACGCATTTGAAGTAAAGATGCTATTGCCAAGATAGTATTGCCACTCTGTGCTTGGATTATGCCAAGATTTGTAACTACAATGGGAGCTGGAGGGGATTGTAACGGAGTGAGTAGATAACAAAAGCCCTTTAACACAAATTTCTTGTCCATTTACATGTCAATTTAATAATTAATAATTATTTTAATAGTATTTATACAAGGACATTATATAACAATACTGATTATAATTATGTGCTAATCTAATTTATGTGACAAATTCAATATAAGCACCTTGAGACTGATATCTCTCGTTGTCTTTTAAATGTATTTAAGGTATTTAATTTTATAATAATACTAGTTTAGTGTGCTCCACTAGTGAAATTATTTGTAGTTTAATTTGTTGTGTATGGCTTGGAATATGGTATGGTTGGAGCATGTCATAACCTCTTTTGGATGCAGGGATTGGGCTGTAGAATGTATATATTTGTGCTTTTGTTTTGTCATTGTGCTACTCAGGATGAGGAAGCAGATTCATACCGATATTGTCTTCTTCATTCACCACACTGGTTGACTTCATTGCTCTTTCTATAATCAAAGACAAGTAAAATTTGAAAAATATTTTCCATAGAATATCAGTATCAAGGAGGGGACATGTACAGCCTGTACACGACTTCCCCTGTCATTTGTGAGGAATATCTCTGGAGAATGAATACCACTTTAATGTCGGGCCGAGGCCAAGTGCTGTGGTCAAAGGTGTATGCTTTATGACTATCTTAATCCCTGAGCTGTGGGGCATCTCATGCAACTTTTTTTCCATAATGCAGGTGGATGCCGTTGTGTATCTTGTTGATGCTGCCGATAAAGAGCGATTTGCAGAATCAAAAAAGGAGCTGGATGCATTACTTTCTGATGATTCACTCACAACTGTGCCTTTCTTGATTTTAGGAAACAAAATAGACATTCCATATGCGGCATCAGAGGAGGAGATTCGATATTACTTAGGCCTGGCAAATTACACCACTGGTAAGGGGAAGGTCAATTTGGCAGACTCTAATGTGCGGCCTATTGAGGTCTTCATGTGCAGCATTGTTAGGAAAATGGGATATGGTGAAGGTATTAAGTGGTTATCGCAGTATATCAAATAGAATTGCTCATAATTTTCCTGTAATCCAAGGATGTTAATGTATCTGAAATGAATTATACTTGGGAGTTAATTCTGATGGGAGCAATATTCATGATGCATTATTATTTAATTAACTGCATCAACATAGCTGATACATGAATCTTGTATATTTAATTTAGTGCAGTTGTAATTTTATTCAGGTTTGAGCCTGACAATGTAATTGTTTTGAGAAACAGAGTACTTAATTTCTTTGTAGGTTACATGCGATGTTACCATTTTCTTAGGAAGCTCGTAGCTTTTGCTGTGATTTAAGATTTGAGTGTACTTTCTCTTAACAAGAGAGCAGATATATATTGTGGTTTTGGTGTCATTTTAAACATGGATTATATTGAATATGTTATTGATTTTTGGCTCTCACGGAAACAGGACTGTCTTCTTATTATCTTGAGATGGATAGATATTTATTATGTTAAGATTACAATGTAGTTACTTTATGGTGGTTAATCAGGTTTGAAGATTTGCTTTATACAGAAGGTGAGGACCAACGTGTACGAATCATAGCATAGAAGTTATGTTCAAGAGAAATCATATTATTTATTTAAATTTATATTTTGTCCATATTTGAACACATAATTGATAATAGGGATATAACATGTAAATACTATTTTTCAATGACTTCACATGATGTGCAAGAATTAATCCTGTTTTTTGTGCATGTTTAAGTTGAAAAAACCTAGCAGCAAAGGCTCCTATGTTATTCTTTGTAATGAGAAATATTGCTATCATAGCCAATGTTTAAGATTATAGAAAGGTTACAAGAAAAAGCCCTGGTGAGATTTGATTATTCAACGAATGTTTCACTATTTTTGCAATGAACGCACACCATATTAGAAATGGAGGAAAAGTTATCTCAATACATAATATTCTGGATAGGGAAACTTGCAGTGATCTCTGCATGGCATAAGAATAGATCAGATCTTCTAGTTTGGAGTTTGGCATGAAACACTTGAGACTCTGGCATAGTTTATCTGATCTTAAATAGTCAAAGTGACCTTGACCTTGCTCAGACTCTGGTTCTAATGCTGCAACTGGCATGTGTGAGATGATGCAATTTTGCTTTGAACCATTTTTCATCTGCTTCTCCAATAAAGATTTGAAGCTTCAAATATCACCCTCGAGCTGTTGTGCTGATTTTGATTTGTAGATTGAACTCCTCTATCTTCCTGTTTTTATTTTGATCTTATGGACTGCATTCTGCTATCTGTCTGCTTTTCAATTTTGCTGAATGCACTTACTTATTTGCCTACCTATGGTGGCTTCCCTAAAAATATTTGGGGTTGGATTAACCTATGCAACTATAGGAGGGCATAACTCGCTGTACCCATGGGGGCTTACCTGAAAATATTTGGGGTTGGATTAACCCACGCAACTATAGGAGGGCATAACTCGTTGACATATGAACCTAGTTAATCTAACCAGTTACAGAGCCAACAGGGTTCTTGTTTTATTTGACAGCGGGGAAAGAAATGTATAAAATCTCAAAGCTCACTGTGCTAATAGTTCTGGCAAAAATTGATTGTTTTCTTCACTCGGTATTGTGCTAATAGTTCTGGCATAAATTGATTGTTTTCTTCACTCGGTATCCTTGAAATTATTTCGAAGGTAGGCACTTTCTTGAAGGAGGCATCAAAGTCGTTTGCTTTTTTCTAAGCTTCTCTAAAAGGATAACTAAAGATCTGCTACTCTCCACCAAAGCTCTAGTTGTAATGGATCTCATTGCTTAGGCAAGCATTATCATTCTGATTACTCTAAAACGCAATAAGCTGTTTTGTAGAAAAACATCCTCTGAAAAAATGTTTAAACAGGTAAATAAATTTACCTATTGAAAAGTGCATATCCCTACTTTTTACCATTTTTTCTGCACTTTAGCTTGAGTGACTTGATTACTTGGTTTTACAGCATGATTTTGAGTGTTTTAGCATCTCATTTTACCCCAATTTTCTGTTCGACTTTTAGAAGCAAAATCTCAAGCATTTTCTGACAGTTATCAGTCATCAGATTGTTAACTCATTTCTTGCTATTTCAATTCTATTGGGGTTGTGTTGATTCCCTTCCAAGTAGCTATTCTTAATTGTTTTTCATGCATTTAAGTTGTTTGCTCAAGTCAAGTATTAAAAGTCACCATTCCTATCTCATTGATGGTATTTATCTTTGACTAGACTTTCCACTAATTTAGTAGCATTGTTGTATTTGTTAACATTGCTAGTTCATTGAGAGATTCATATCTAGATTTAACAGCTTTCCAAATCATTCTTGCTGTTGCCATAGCATCATGCTCCTAATTCCTAGTTACATGTTAGGACTCTGCAATATCCTTGATGCATTTCAAATTCTAAGTAGCACATTCTAACTTAAAGTTCACATCACCCTCAATTAGGACAATGTCTATTGCATTCATTACATGTTGTCTTCCAATCTTTTAGTAAGTACTTCTAACTTGGAAACAATGGTTTGACCAAGTAGAATATGATCCTTGCTTGGTAAGCTGTTCAAAAGTGTTTGCTCATGCTATCAGCCTCTGTTTTGTAGATTCAAATGTGAAGGCAAATTAGTTATCAGAATACATAATCCTTCAGATTGATTTTCTGTACAATAGGTTTGTTCCATAGACAAAGGTCAGTTATGAGATACATTTGAGTCTTAGATCATTAAAACAACCAATGTGTTGATCGGTCAATTTTTCAGTTCAAGAGTGGTCATCTAACACATTGTAGGGTTTGAAAATAGTGACAAATCATTTTGCACATGTCATTCACATTGACATTGAATTTAAAGGGTAGATATGGTTTGGTTTTTCCATAGTCCGTAAAAAATGATTGACAGTTTTTGGGATTCAATTCTTAGAAGTTTTTTAGCATCAACATTTCATAATACATTTAATGATCCATTATTAGGAGAAGGATAAGAAATAATAGATTTTAGACCATATTGAGTTGATACTTAGTGTGAGCAAGGGGAATTTGGCTCTAGCGAACCACTACCATTAGGATGATGAAAATAAATGAATGGGTTGCAGACCAAATTAACTAAATACATAGTTTGGTGGATTATTACTACTAAGTATGTAGTCAATATAATTTGCAATCCATTTCATTTCTTTTCTTCATCTTGATAATGAATCACCAAGTGTGTTTTAAATTGTAGATGCTAGAAAACTTACATAGTTGAATCCTTAAAGTTATACAAATGATTCAATCTAGCACTTAGTACCAGTGTTTAAATTTTTTGCATTTATTTATCAATATTAGTCTCATCTCTATTTCTTAGTCAAATCTATTCATCATCGTAATTTAATTAACTACACTATGAATATTTGAAAAGGTTCTTCATTTTCTTTGACTTAAACATTATAATAAATTGACATTAAATATATTGATTATTTCTTATAGTTTGTGGAATTTGACCATCTATATCCCATCTATATCTTACATAAATGATATTCTAGTAAAATAATAAGGCAACTGGATTTGCTTAGCATATAAGGACCTTTAATGTAGGATATCTTTTGGACATTTCACTCTCTAGCTTCTTTCTTTTAGTTTGTAGTTATTACCAAAATTAACAAGGGAAAATGTTCATTATGTAATGACTGATTTATTCTTAATTAGCTATTAAATGATATTTGTAAGGTTGAAAAGTGCATACTTTATCTTTTTATTTTATACTATTTTGTGTGGGTGTTCCAAGTACATAGTCTTAACACATGATTCAAAGTAATTTTGACACTTCCATTGATCTAAAATTCAAATTGACCTTCAAAAATTTAACCCCTAATTAGGTAGTTCCTAACTCTCAAATTATCAAATTCTTATTTTTAGGTTGAATTTACAAGCATGAAAATGGCCTAGTTCAAATCTACAAAATTGATATGACCTATATGTTTCAAAATTTAAATTTCATACTACATCTAAGTTGTGATCTATTCAACACTGCCACACCAAAGCTTTCAAATTGTGTGGCTAGGACAAGTATAAAAAGACGCCTTCACTAGGTTATTTGCATTTACCATCTATGGAGAACAAAAAACATGTAGGAGATCTAATACCAAGATAATCCCCTCTAAATCTATCTAATAGAAGGATCATTTGTTAACCATTATTTAGCTTTCCACATTGACTCTTGCATCAACACATGGAAAAATCTTACTTTTTGCATAAGGTTATTCCAATATTTGTTGTGTCGCATTCCATTTACATCAAGTTTCAAGTGTCAATCACCTAGCATCATTGTAGCCGCATCAATATCACTTATATTTTGTTGGTCGTTTTTCATCTCTTTCTAAAGTTGTTAAATTTATATCTAGGGGGCTTGTCACAAGGAGAATATTCTCATCTAGTAAACTCTCAAAGGAATCTATCAATACTGCCAACCTTTATTAGTCGATAGGTTACATATAGTGTGAGATTTGAGCCTGAAACAAGTCTCATGCCTACAAACAACTATTGAGTCATTGAAAAACAAGTTTTAGTTGCTGTTAAATGGTAAATCAATTGTCATTTAATGGTAAACAACTCCAATATCTAGGGGCTTGTCACAAGGAGAATATTCTCATCTAGTAAACTCTCAAAGGCATCTATCAATATTGCTAACCTTTATTAGTCGATAGGTTACATATAGTGTGAGATTTGAGCTTGAAACAAGTCTCATGCCTACAAACAACTGTTGGGTCATCGAAAAACAAGTTTCAGTTTCCGTTAAATGGTAAATCAACTGCCATTTAATGGTAAACAACTCCAAATTATCAAGTGAAAGTCTCCAAAATCTCACTTATCATGTAAAGGCAAGATAAATATTGATTTTTCAATTAGATGGGAACATTATATTTTCATTTGGAGTGTTCTTTTGCCAATTTGATGGCAACTTTCCTTTTTTATTTGCACTGTTTTACGTTTTAAATTTGCATAGAAATATTTCAAAATCAGATAATACCTAATTTCTTTAAAAAAAAAATCTAGATTTGTCTAAGTTTATTTCATTACATTATTTAGTACTTATTATTACTTATTTAATCCAACCACATGCAATTGGAACTTGCATCACATTGCATCCATACACACCCATGCACAAACACATACTCTCTAACATATTAACATACATATGATTATCAAGTGAGCTATTTCTGGATTGAAATTGTGTCAATTTTTTATATCAACGTTTTAGATCACACTCCATGATTGATCATCAGGATGATATGCAAGCAAAAGAGAGAGATAGAGAGAGAGTCAAAGAATAAGGTAGCAGACTTGGATGTATAAATAGGTGAGTTTGAGAGAGCTAGAGCTTAGTAGGTCAATTAGGTCAAAATTAAAATTAAAAAGTTAAAGATAAGAATAAAATAAGAAAACCTAACCCCTGAAAAAGGGAGCACATAAAATGAAAATAAAATAAAAATAAAACTAAGACAACAATAAAGATAACACGAATACAATGCTAAACTAACCAAGGAAAAACAAAATAAAGAATTAAATTCAAATCTAACCAACTAAATAAAAATCATACAAATTCTAAAACCAAACATCAAAATAAATCAAACAAATTAAATAAAGCAAAGTAATATATAATCACAACCAAATACCAAATGATTATAACAACACATATTATCACAATCATTTGGTATTTGGTTGTGATTATATTTTATTTTAATTTATTTAATTTGTTTATTTATTTTGATGTTTGGTTTTATAATTTGTATGATTTTTATTTAGTTGGTTAGATTTGAACTTAATTCTTTATTTTGTTTTTCCTTGGTTAGTTTAGCATTATATTCGTGTTATCTTTATTGCTCTCTTTAGTTTTATTGTTCTTTTTTGTTTCATTTTATGTACTCCCTTTTT
>VDFB02271358.1:977044801-977124188 GCA_007258455.2 Sequoia sempervirens
CTTCTCTAGTTCAATACATCATCGAGTAGCTCCAAAGAAATGATAAGCAAAGCACAAAAATTTAAATTCTACTTAATGTATTTTCAAATCATTATTCAGATTAGATCATCGATGTTGAAATGTGTGTGTTGATGTTTGCATGATATTCTCAAATGTTCGACCAAATGATGTAACCTAAAGACCTATCCTAGGGGTTTGGGGGACTGATCAAAGATTAGTCTTGCCTATATTATACACGTAGAGACCACATAGTTCGACTGACATAGACTCCACTTTCTGACTAATGTAGACTCTATTTTTGTGTTTTCGATTTTATGAATGTTTTCGCATGGATTTTCTGATTTTTTGATGTTTTTGGATTTTGATGGATTTTCTGATGTTTTTGGATTTTGATTTTATGATGTTTTTGGATTTTGATGGATTTTCTGATGTTCTTGAATTTTGATGGATTTTCTTATGTTTTTAGGATTTTCAAGATATTTGATTTGGAATGAGATGGTATGAACGATTGAAGGAACAAGATGGACCACAATAGAGGTAATGCAACCATGGATAAATGATAGATCAAAATGAAAGTCACTGCAAACATGTCACACAAGCAACATATCTCTTGTTGAAAGATGACAATAGTTGATTGATTAATATGCCAAGAATGATTGATTCCATAAGGCATGATGATGATAAGTACTTAGGATTACTGATATCCTCTAAGTACAAAAAGATTGATGATTTTTGACGATTGATTGACAAAAGATATGAGGATGGGATAATGTTTTACAGCTAGGATCAAATATGATTTGCATGATAAGATTCAAGGTTGCAAAAGGACATGATGACATGGATTTTGATAAGCTAAGAGATATGGAATGGAAGAATGCAAGGATAACAAGAATGAATGGTGATGATCAAGATCAAATAGATAGACACAAAGACCAAGTACTTTGCCCCCATTCCTCATCAAAACCAAGGATGAAAAGAAAGGATGTATCTAGTAAGATGGAATATGGATGAGATAAAAGATATGGTATGAAAGATATGGATAAGGCATATAGGATAAGCATATATGATGTTCAAGAAGATTCTTGACCTTATCGAGATCAAAAGTGGAAATGTAAGGAATGAGCGTAGAAAGGATAATGACCATGAATGATAAGATGGATGAGACTTTCCCTTAAGTGTAGAGTGCAAGAGGAATATGGAAGATAGGATATGGATGATAGGGAGATGGAGGAAGGACTTTAACATTGAGTTTCACAACCAATTATCCCTTTAATTAACCATGGCAATGGGGATTAGACTCATAAATGCTGGTAGATTAATGGTATGATGGAAGAGACTAAGGATTTATGCTAAGGTTTGGATTAAAGGGGAATGATGGGGGATGAATGTTGGATAATGGATAGATGGAAAGTATGACAAGCTCAACATTGGCACACACCTTGAAGGATGGTGGAGTGATGGAGGAAGAATGGATTTGGAAAGTGATAGGTTATTATATGGAAGATTGGAGGAAGCTTTTGGATAAGCGAATTTGGATGCCAATTTTTATTTTATTGCTTCTATGAGACTTTTAGGAATCCACATGATTTTTGACTTTGATATTTGCTTAGTGGGCCTTTGTGGCCTTGAAAATTTTTCATTTATGGACCTTTGTGGTCTTTGAAATTTTCCTTTTTTCTTTGATGGGCCTTTGTGGCCTTTTGAAATTTTCTTTTGATTTATGGACCTTTGTGGTCTTTGAAAATTTCCTTTTTTCTTTGATGGGCCTTTGTGGCATTTTTGATTTTTCCTTTGATTTTGGATCAAGTTTTCTTTTATTTTTGCATGTCTCTTCGAGGAGACATGTTGATCCTTTGATACATGTGGATTTTGATATAGAAGCTTCTGATATTTGGCACCCAAATTGCTTTCAAAAGCAATGGGAGGGGAAAATTGAGATGAATGGTATGGAGGTATTATGGATGAGTTAATGTGGGTAGAATTTTGAAAGGGCGTCAAGCATGTGTGCCTTTGTTTTTCTTGAGGAATAGGATATGGACCTAGAATAGATGGAAATTTTGATGGACTAGGATGAGGACCTAGGATAGATGGAAAGTTTGATGGACTAGGATGAGGACCTAAGATAGATGGAAGGTTTGATGGACTAAGATGAGAACCTAGGATAGATGGTAGGTTTGATGGACTAAGATGAGAACCTAGGATATATGGTAGGTTTGATGGACTAGAACACTTAGGTATATAACCAAGGCCATGGTGAGATGAGTGTTTTTGAATAAAAAGGGGTTCTAGGATACCTTGTTCATGAATGCCTAATCCTTTGCCTTTGTAGTTCATACTTTGACACATTCGTTTTCCAATGGGATATGTATTGTTTGTGAAACAAGATGCAAGTCCATTTTGGGGAGGATATGATATGGATGAGAGGTTAGGTGTTGGAAGCAAACTAGAATGGATAAAGGTGGAGGATCCCAATTTATAGGTATGGGGTTCATGGATAGCTTGAATAGGTGTGATAGGCTCTTGACATGGGGATGATGGGATATTTTGACTTGGAAAAGGATCATGAGGTGGTATGAAAGACATATCTTGATTATGAGAAGGATAAACATCTTCATGGGATGAAAGGGCATCCTTGAATGGAAGCATATCTTGATCTTGATGAGGAAGGGAATCATGAGATTTTGTAGAAAGCATGTCTTGATCATTAGTTGGTAAGAAATCATTAGATAGGATTGAAGCACTAGCATGATCTTATGAGGCAATAGAATCATGATATGGTATGGATTGATTAGATGATGTGGAAAAGGAACTTGGAAGGATACTTGTCTCTTGAGATGGATGTGAATTATTTTGAATGAAAAGTGAAAGGTGGGGATCATCATAAGATTCTTGGGAAATGGGATCTTGATCAAAGATTGGCAGATTTTGTGAGATTGTGGAATGATTGGATGGAGTGGAAAGAATATTTTGATCTTGATGTGTAGGGGAGTCTATGCTAGCATGCTTTGGAGTGAGAGTTTGACATGAATCATTGGATGTAGAAGATATGATAGAAGATGATGATTGGATGGAATTGTTAACTTGAGTGAAAGAATCTTGAGGTTCATTTTGGCTTATAGTGGATGGAGATAAATGCATGACATGATAAGATTGTTCAATATCATTTGTATTTGAGGACTGAGATTTGGGCTTATTGAATTTTTGGAAAAATTCAAAGATATTAAACTTGGATGATGGAGTTGTTGGTGAAGAAGGTCTCATGTTCATTGTTTGGTCAAGAGGATATGGGTAGATGTTTGGCATTAGATATTTCTTTGTGGTTGTTTCCCAGATTTGTTGTTGAAGGTTCTTTAGTTGATAAGCTAAAGCATTCAATCGATCCTCCTCTATTTCATCCATGGTGGTTTGTGTTCTTTTTGGGATGATCTTATCTGATTTTAATGAAGGAAAACACAACAAGCAAGAATAGAATAGTTGATTCAAAATCCTAGAATCTAAATAAATAGTGTATGTTCTAAGAACCAAACATGATTCTTCTTGATTTTCACTGGTTTGATAACAAGATAAGACACTTCAGATAGACTCACTCCTAGAGACAAAAGTTCATCGTTATATACTCGAACGGCCCACAGCTTGGAATTGCATCGACTCACATAGCCATGTCACCCCCTAGAGGGTGCCTGTGTTTTTATCTTTTCCAGGTGCATACTCAGAGTGACGGAAGTGGATATCGGATCCCCTGAGCAAACAGTCCTTGGAAACTATATGGTGAGTGTTTGAGGGTAGATTCTTCCCCGCCCCTGCACCATCAAGTATTACAATGTTTAGAAACTGACAAGCGTGCTTCTATTTCTAGGTTCTTAGATTGGGTTTCCGTTCAGAGCGGCAGATAGATAAACTCCCTCGAGAGACCTCCCAATCTTTAGAACAAAGATTTTGGGGATGGTTATCCTACACACTTCTGTTGAAAGAGGGTTTCCCCAAATTCACATAAATTTTTAAGTGGGTTGGAATACCATGGCTTTTGGTTGTCCCCACTCAGGTCATTCCCGTAGGGTGAGTACTTTTTCCCACTACGGCAGGCCTATCTAAAGGTTTTAATGAAAGCTTGAAAATGCGCAAAGTAAAAGTGATTTTGGTATTTTGATGCACCCAGTCAAGGGGAGAGCATAAACCTATCACCCAATCATAGCAAAGAAGTTGTTCTTTTTTTTTTTTAAAACCCAAAAGACAAATGATCTAATCTATATGGAGATATTGCTCCATAAAAAGCATGATGTTCAATTTTAATCCCACAAGAAATGATGAAGTTTCTATCCTAGGATTGATCAATTTTTATCCATTTGCTATACTAGGATTGATAAATTTTAATCCATTTTCTATCCTAGGATTGATAAATTTTAACTAAAAAGAGACCAAAGAACAAAAATATGGCCGCGGATGCGTCGGATCTAGAAAACCCTAAACTTTAGACCAAGTTACAATGTGATTTGACTTTAAATATAAAATTGAAAATTTTAGCTCTACAAAAAGTGATAAATACCTACACCATTGCATAGCTTATGAAATTCTACCCCATTTCAAAAAAAAAAGCATCGAAAAATACATTCGTATGACCAAGATATGGCCATTTTAAGATTGACTATCAAAACACTAAATCTGAAGCGCTAAAACAGAGCCCTGAAGCGCTACAACAGAGCTCCTAGGCGCTAAAACAGAGCCCCGAAGCACTGCAGAATTGTGTTGAAGCGCTAAAACAGTCAGTTGAGGTGCTAAAACAATTATGTGGCACACTAAAACATTTGAGTGGCGCGCTAAAACAGACGACCGACGCGCTACAAGTTTTCTCTGACGTGCTACAGAATCTCTCTGATGCGCTATAAAAAAACCACGGTTCCGCGAAAACAAACACGCCGATACCTGTAAGACACTTTTCACAAAAAATTTGTAGAATATGGGGTTATGCCCCACGGTGGGCGCCAATTTGTAAGTGGTAGAATGAGTTAAACAAACTAAACATGCTTCTACACTTCTAAATAGGACATTGCATCTAAGATTTAAGAAATTTAAACTAATTTAAACTAGAAATCTTCAGAAATCTATCATATTGCTCTCTAACTCTAAAGATCTCTCTAATCTACTTTGCTCTTAGATTCTAGAAGCTAATTAGACTATTGAAATGACACTTAGAGAATGAGAATTGAACTATTCTATTTCCTATATGATTAAATGCTTAAAACTACTGTGATTGCTGCCATGATTGCAAATGTTGGATGCTGGATGAATGCTGGATGGATGCTGGATGGATGCTGGATGGATGATTGTTGGATGAATGCTTGATGCCTTGAAAAACTTGCAGTTAGGATCCATTTCCTATAGCCAAAGACATGTATTTATAGTTTTCATGGTAGCACATTTGCAGAGGAATACGGGATAAGAGGCTGGGATTCAATTTGGAGAATTGAATGGCATGGGATGAGAAGATGGAGTTGATCATGGAGGATTGTTCCTCCCCATGAAAACACCAGGCAAGATGTGAGGGAAGATTGGAGGAAGGAGATTGAGAGGACTTCCTGCAGGTTTGTCCCCGAAGCTCTTCCCGTGAATGAGAGTTGCATTAATTAGATTTTTAAAAATCTAATTTTATTGGTGAGTGAATAGTGTAAATGATTTATGCATTAATTTAAATAATTTAATTTATTTAAATTTAGCAAAAGGGGAATAAATAATTTAATAAATCAAACTATAGAGTTTGTTTATTAAATTAAAACAAAAGGAAAATGATAATTAAATAAAAGATTTTAGATATCTTTATTTAATTAAGAAGAAATGTGATGAGGTAATTAAATAACACAATTTATTTAAGTTTGTGTATTTAATTTGTGATAGAAATATAAAAGAAGTGATAATAATAATAATTAAATAAAACAAAGTTTTTATTTTGTTTATTTAATTAAGAGAGAAATAATATGATGAAAATGATAATAATTAAATAAAACAAAGTTTTTAATTTTGTTTATTTAATTAGGAGAAAAATAGAAGAATTAATAATGAACTTAATATAGAATAAATATTTCTATTTTTTTACTAAGTAGATGAATTTAAGATTAATTAATCAAATAAGTAATATTTAATTAATTAGATTCTCAGAGACCATTTTAGGTGATAATAAGGAATAGGTAAACCTTTATTTAATTTCAAAAGTAGAACCTAAAACAACAACTGAGGCATGCAAAGATGAGAATTAGATCAAAGCTATGAAAGAAAAGTTGAATGTTTTTGAGAAGAATTAGACTTGGGAATCGGTCCCAAGACCAAAAAATAAGAATGTGATAGGAACTAAGTGGGTTTTCAGAAACAAGTTGAATGAAGATGGAAAAGTTTTCATAAATAAGGCTAGATTTGTGTGTAAGGGCTACTCACAAGTGGAAGGAATAGGTTTTGAAGAGAATTTTGATCCATCGGGGAAGGATGGAAGCTATTAGAATGTTTTTGGATTTTGTAGCACATAAAAAATTCAAGGTATATCAAATGGATGTCAAGTATGCATTCTTGAATGGGTGAGTTGGAAGGAGAGGTATACATTGAACAACTAGAAGGTTTTCAATTATCAAATGATGCTGATATGGCATGCAGGTTGAAGAAGGAATTGTATGGACTCAAACAAATTCCTAGAGATTGGAATGCAAGTTTGGATAAGTACTTGTTGCAACAAGGATTTAGAAAAGGTATTGTAGATAGAAACCTTTACTTCAAGGTTGAGGGAGAGAAAATCCTAATTGTGGTTGTGTATGTTGATGACATAATATTTAGAGGAAATGAAGATATGTGTAAGAAGTTTGTAGAAGAGATGCAAAATGAATTTGAGATGTCAATGTGCGGGGAGATGAATTTCTTCCTTGGGCTACAAATTAGTCAATGAAAAAAAGGTATTCTTATTTCACAATCAAAGTATGTTAATGAAATGTTGAAGAAGTTTGTAATGGATGATTCTAAATCGGTATGCAATCCTATGGTTATTGGTTGAAAATTAAGCAAGAATAATGAATATCCTAAGACAAATCAAAGCAAGTATAGATCAATGATTAGTGGACTGCTGTATCTACTAGTACTAGATCCGATATCATGCATGTAGTTTGTCTTGTGGCAATATTTCAAGAAGATCCTAGAGAATCACATGTGGCAACAATGAAGAGGATATTTAGATACTTGAAGGGTACTCCAGAATTTGGTCTATGGTATCCTAGGGATACTAATTTCTCTTTGAGTACATATACAAATGTATATTGGGTAGGTTGTGTATATGACAAAAGAAGTACAAGTGGAGGTGTTTTCTTTTTGGGAAGTAGGTTGGTTTCTTGGTTGAGTAAGAAGCAATATTAGTGTCATGTTATCTACTACGAAGGCAGAATATATTGCAACAACATCATGCTATACACATGTGTTATGGATGAAGTGGACATTGAAGGATATCAGAGTATCATATGATGAGCCTATTTCTATCTTGTGTGAAAATACAAGTGCTATCAATATTTTAAAGAACCCAGTGATGCATTCAAGAAAAAGCATATCTCTATTTGATATCACTTTCTAAGGGATAAATTTGTAGAGAATGAGGTGAAGTTGGAGTATGTGCCTACAAAGGATCAAGTTGTAGATATTTTTACAAAGAATCTTCCAAAAGATACATTTGAGTATTTCTGACAAAAGTTAGGGGTTACTGCTCCTCCTTTCAACTAGATGCATAAGTTGGTGCATCTCTCTAGGAAACATTTCAAGATACATTCTTGGTCCTGGACCGGTGATGAAAGCTACCTCTTAGGGGGAGTAGGAAGTAGCGCTAATTGGTTGGTGTAGTTAGGGGGAGCACATATTGTGTACCTAAGGAGGAGAGAGCTGAAAAGTAAGGGTAGTGTAAAGAGAGTAAGCAGAAGAGAGAGAGAGAAATGAAGAATGTGTAGTGCAGTGTGTCCAATAGTGGGAATTGTATGGAGAAGAGTAGTGGAGAGAGAGAGTAGTTGCTCATTGGTGTTTCCTAAAGAGAAGTGTGCAAGTGTTGTCAAAGAGTAAGATGTTTCCCTTTTCAATTGATGTCAAATGGGGAGAGTGATGTATAACTCCTCAAGATGGGGAGAGAGAATAGAAAGGGGAGAGAATAGTGTTTGAAAGACACAAAGAAAAGAAGTATAAGAGTGCCCCAATAAGGGGGAGAGTTGCTTGATGCAAAGTTGCTTTTGTTGATGATGGTTGATTTTATTGTTGATGGTTTTTTAGAGCTAGTGCTGCCATCAATGATAAAGGGGGAGATTGTTAGAAGATTGTTGGTGTTGTCATTGATGTCAACCTCCAATATTGTTAGAGAGATTGTTGGTTGTGTTATCATCAGTGTCAAGTGTGGATGTGTAGTGGTTTTATGTCACATTGATGTCAACCCACAATGTGGAGATTGTTGGTGTTGTAGATGCTATAGATATGTTGAGAAGGTGTTTGTGGTGTTTCCGATGCAACCAGTGCACTTGGTTTCCAAGTGATTTTGAGAAAATTTGAATAAAAGAGTGTTTAGTGTGATAAAGGTGTGTTCAATGTTGTGCTCCAAATTTCTTCATGGTTGAAGATATTATTGTGTGGTTTGGATGCGATGATCAAAGCTGTTCAAAGGTGCTATATCTAGAGTTTTAGGTTTTAGCTCGTGCGGTATTGGAAGATATGTTTGACAATGTGTCTGCCTGTGTAGAAGATTATCTGGGAGAAATGAGATTGCTTTGCATTTATCTGCATTTTAGTTTCTTGTCTTGTAGATTTGGGAACATGATCATATTATCTGTAAATTCCTTCTCTTGAAGTTTCTGGTGTTCAGTTGTTCTGCAAGTCCAAATTCATAAGTTGCATTCTGTAGAAGTATGTTTGGCTGCACATAATGATATTGTTCTCAATTGTAGGTGGCTGTGGCAATGTTGTAAAATATTCGGATGATGCTAGAATATTTTGGGATGTTGTGTGGATGCTGGAAGTGTTTCTTTGTGGTTTGCATGTTGTTTTTGGACTTGGAGAAACATGTATGTGGTTGCTTGTTAATGTTAGTGCAAGTTTGGCCGACTTGGGTGCTAGTGCTAATTATGAAGATTGTTTGTTGATTGTGAAAGCATGGTGAAGCATGTAAGTGTAGATTTGGGTCCTAGTGAACCCTTGGCATGGTATTCCTTCACTTCTTCCAACTGTAGTAGTTTTTGGTGCTGACCTATTTAGTGGATGCACGTTTGAGGTGCATACATTTCATTGTGGCAAACATGGAAAAGGTTTTTGAGGTTGTGGTTGGTATATTAAATGCAAGGTGAATTGTTGGATATGTGTGTGGTGCATGTAAGAAATATGTGAGATGCAAATGTGATCAAGTGTTGTGATCTGAGTGTGATTTTAATTCCTATGACTCTGGATGTAGTGAACAAAAGGTATCTAAATTTTTAGTGCGCTTGAAGTCATTAGAGGCAGTGACCCAAAGGTTATAGATGGTGTAGAGTTGAAATGGTACATTTCTCCTGCTAATATAAGATAGTGAATCTCTTGTAATAGTCTTCTTCTATTATTCTTTCTTCTGGGCAGGGAGCCCTTGGTAGTGAGCCATTGACAGTGAGACTTTCTTCTTTTTTGGGCAGTGAGTTGTTGGAAATGAGCCTAATTGTAATTCAGTATTGCTATTCATATATATGTGAGAATCCTCATTGTGGTTTTTCCTCGCTTAGGGTTTTTCCACGTAAATTTGGTGTTCTATTGTGTTTGGTTGTGTTTGCATTGTGTTTCATATGTTTACATTCTACTAATGCTTAAAGAGGGTTTAAATGTTGACAAGGGTTTGAAAGTTAATGAGGGATTGAATGTTTCAATGTACAACTAATTCATCGCCCTCTTAGTTGTCCTATGCATATAATAGTCTTTTTGGTAGTGAGCCTTTATATTGTGAGTTAACTCTCATAGTGATTTTTCCCTCATTGGGTTTTCCACGTAAATATGGTTCTCTCCTTGTGCATGTGTGTGTCCTTTATTTCTCTCACTGCTACTGATTTGGTTAGAAGAATTGTTGTATATTGCATTGCTTAAAGGTTGATGAAGTTGCTAAGGTTTCAAAATTCTGTATCATTCTCTGTTACTATTATATTTTAATGTTTGATATGATAAATAAGGTTGGAGTATGTTGAAAGAGTTAAGTTTCAAAGGGGTTAAGTTTTTGTGTAGATTGATTCACTCCCCCTCTCCATCTCCAGGTGTGTTCAACACCTATGTACTAGGTGGATGTAGTGGTTGGTTACCCATGCATTTCAATGAGATGTAGCATTTACCATATGGACACTCTTGCATTCCTATTTCTAGAGGAAACCTTCTATTTTCACTTGATTAGTGTTCTTTACACTATTGGTACTTGTGCTATTTTTATCTTCAACTTCCAAATGTTTTCCTTTGTTTTCCATCTAATTCAAATAGTGTCATTGGGGGCACTCATGTAGATTCCTATCTTCTTGATCCTGATCATCATCTATTTTAGAGGAGTTTCTTTATTTAAGTACTATAACAATCATCATTCAACAATTTCTACAACTTCTTCATGCTTTAGAAATATTCTTCATGTTCCTATTCTATTTAAGACATTGATTTGGAGGCTTTTCAGCCCTTCATTTGCCTTTATCTCTTTTGGAGAGGAGTTTTTCCCATGTTATTTTCTCCTTTTCTCTAGTTGTAAGAGGTTTATTTATTTGTACATGGGTACCTCATCAAACCTTGTTTTTCAGGACCCATCATTCTTTCTTTTCTTTTTATGGATTGTTTTAGGGATTTTAGCTTCTCTCTAAGTTCATCTTAAGGGGGGTGTTAGAGTAATCATGCATTAGCTAATAATTAGTTAATATTTAATCGATTATTAGGTTAATTCATTTCATGCACTTAAGCTAAACTTAGGAGTGTTTTTTTTTGTTAACTAAAGTAAGCTATTATTTGATCATTCTATCTCATCACATATTATGTTGACACTTGTCATGATATAATATCTTTATCATTTGGGGTTACTCCTATAAAGTACTCACCGTCATTGTATTATCTTAGGATCTCCTTGAAGACTCTTGAGGTTCATTTTGTAAGTTTTTCTTGTTTATGATATAACAAATCATTGTTTTCAACTCTCTTTGCATAAAAGGTGTTTTTGTTCATTTTTTGATCTTGTGTCTCATGTTTATTCATAAATATAACAAATATTTTAGCATATCTTTGCTTTCTTTTTCTCTATTGAGCCTGATCTTCATTGTTCAATGAGTTTGTGTGTTCTATTTTTTTATGGGCTTCTTAACTCTTCCTACCTTGGATTTATCAATCTTGAGTTGCTACATAGTGAGGGACACAATACTTCATTTGGGGTTTATCTCAATTCAATCACCCTTTTTGAGTTTCAACCTCCCTCTTTGTCCACTAGATCATATCTAATACTAGTTCATAGTTATCTCTAAGTACATAGGAGTCTTAATTGAACATATTAGCTTGCATGCAAAGTTTCTACACTCACTAGTCTCTTTATTTCAGGCTTCTTCACACTCATTTTTGGCCTACTAAGGATCAACACATTTGTTAATTGTTGTACCATATTGACATAACCTTGTGCCTTGCAATCTACTATTTCAATACTTTATTACCTATCATTTTTTTTTATAGTGGTTTAGTGCTTTGACGTTTTCCTCTTCGACACATAACTCATTATCCCACCTTGTCTAGGATCTTATATTATACATAATTTTTTTTATCACACCATATTTGGCCATTTGTAGTTGGTTGTAGGTGCCTTAGAGTATAAATTTGCATGTTTTGGGTATTTCCACTATGCACACCCCATTTAACACATTTTGGGTTGCTAATTTCTTTTGTCTTAGTTTACTGCCAACCTATTCACACTCTAAAATAAAATAGGACAAACCTATAAACATATGAAAGCATTATCTTCTATACACGTCATATTTTAAACATTAAAAATAAACACACATAGATTTTATACTTGACACATTGAGGAGAATAACCTAATACTTTTTGATTGAATACTAATCTACTAGACAATCATTGTAATTCACTTAGAAAATGAACATAGGTTTCTTAGTGTATATTTTATGCATGCTAGAGAAAGAAAATTCATTCTAGGAGCATTACATAGTTCACATACTATGAACATTAAAAATTTACGTTCTTGCACTTTTTCTTGTGAAACTATCTTCATTTTCCTATTGCTTGTGAATTTTATTTATCATCTTACCCAAAGTGTAAAAGTAGATTAGTTGCATTCATGAGAGAACATAGGAAAAATCCATAAATTAAGAATTGTATGCATATTAAATTGGATACATTGACTATATAAAATTTGTTTTACATACTTGCATGCTAAGAATGATTTTATTTTATGCACTAGTTAGCATTATTTTGTGCATCAAAATAAATATATTTAATATTTAAAAATACCAAAAATATCCAATAAAACAAAAAACATTGTTTCAAATTGCTTGCATCCTCACACTTTGATGTGCCTCAAGCTCCATTTTAACAACACAAAAGAGTTGCAAGAATAGGAGGGCCTTTTCACTCTTGTTTTTTAAATACTCTTCCTCAAGTAGCTTTATGTAATTGAATAACAACTAACTACTCCATTGAGCTAGCTCTAGGACATACTTTGCAACCTAGACATAGATTCTAGCACTATTAACTAGTGCTTCCCATCAATCTCTTATTTCCTCCTATCTATACACCACAAGGACACTCATCCACTCATTCTAAAGGATCTCATTTACAATCATTCCCACCTTGACCTAAAATAGAGACTCCTCAAGACATCCAAAGGATCAAATAACAACAATAATCTACCCTAGTAGACCCCTTTTGATAATACTCTTTGTGTGCTATTTTTTCAAGACCCTTTCAATTTACTTTGTTTAGATGTATATCATGGTGTAGCTAAAAACATACCTAGTGAACCCCTTATTCCAACCAAATATATTTTATTTTCACTAAGAAAAAAACCTTGGCCATATAGGTTCTAATTTGATGTCTCTTTTGGGGAATTGTTTTGGGGAGATCCTAGAGCCCTAATTTTGAGTCCTCTTTGGATTTCTTACCGAGATTCTACAAATTAATTTGGCCCAACC
Source organism: Sequoia sempervirens (assembly GCA_007258455.2). NCBI lineage: Eukaryota > Viridiplantae > Streptophyta > Pinopsida > Cupressales > Cupressaceae > Sequoia > Sequoia sempervirens. The sequence continues at coordinate 977,057,965 of VDFB02271358.1, forward strand.
TAAAGAAGTCACATGGTTCCTAGATTTATTTCATCCAATTTTCTACATAGACACATCTAGTGAACCTGCCATGAAATGAAAAGCTCTTTGTTTACCTTCCAAAATAATGTTTTCACTCTCTTCCTCATATATGTTTGAGTTTGAGAAATTGTATTTTCCACTTGAAGGTTGCACTTGGGAGGATATTTTAAGTATATATGTTTATAAACATATAAGTTAAAGCCTACTTTTTTGACAAATTAATCTTTTGACCAACCTCTAACTTCTATACAGGATAATTGCACATCATCTTATGCTATCTACAACAACTAGATTCTACCTTCTACATTAGCCTAAATGACTAATATTAGGACTCTACTCTTGAGGCTCAATTTATCGATGCTACATATAAGGAGAATTATTATAAAATATAGCAACTTATGAAATGTGTAGTAGACCTTTGACCTACTACAAGGACCTAGAATGATATTTGTCTCATCTTTCAAAAAAAATCATTAATTTAAAGAGGGAGTGGGTTGAGATACAATTTATCCAACAAAATAAACCTTGTAAGTATATATTGAACCAACCTTTATTCACCCACCTTGCTATGTGTTTTACCATCTAATTCCCTTAAACAATAACCTAGTGAATCTTTATGTGGTGTTTGATGATCAAACCTTTTCCAGAGATTCCACTTTGCTACAATCCCTTATAGAATTTCCTAAACATGAAAATGAGTTTGAGCATCTCTATATAATATTTCAAGATCATGAATCTCCTAAGGGACAAGAACCTCCTAAAAAACATGCCCCTCTTGGAATGATGTACCGGCTTCCTTCTCTTAGAACCTTTGGACCCTTTGTCTTGATATAACTGAATTTAGCACAAAGGCATGAGTGGGTATCATTTTGATTACTTCTAAAGGGAAAATATTTCATTTTTCCTTCCATTTGGAATTTTTTTGCATAAATAATTTGACAAGTGGTAGGTCATTTCCTTAGAGTTCACAATTAAGCTATATGCATAGATGTTGACAATCTTAAAAATTTAAAAGCTTCAAAACTAGTAATTAACCAAGTCTTTAGAACTTGTCAAACCAAGTCATAATTCTTACAATATTACATGAAGGCTATTTGATATTTAATCCAGAAATTTAACTTATTTTTGATCAATTCCATCCCTAGTGTGATCATCCCTAGAGAGGACTTAATGGATGATTTAATAGATACCTCTTTAGCTATGTTTTACCCTCATTCACACATATAAGATTTGAAATTCATGATAGCACTATCTAATGAGCTCTAGATAGAGGAAAATGATCCCCATAGAATCTCACATTCTACTGATGATAAATTTGAGCTTCCTGTAAAGGAATTTACTAAAAATGATAAGGTTATTTTAGACTATCTACATGCTTATGATGTGTTCTCATAAAATCATTACAAGAAGTGATAATCATTGATTCCTTGTCCTAGAATATAGTTTAGGGGTAAGCTAGATGTTTTGGAGGTTAATTAGAATATTTAGTTACCTTTAGCTTCCTCATAGTAATTGGAAGAAGGGAACCCATCCCTAATAGATGACATGATAGAGGTAATCATATATATCCCATAGAAACCAAGAAAGGTCAAGCTTAATCAAAACTCAACCCCTGAGGAAATTGAAATTTATAAAGAGATCCTAACTAAAATTCTTGATTATTTTTCTTGGAAGTATTTAGACTTGCCATTTTGGATGCTTCCATAGTGTTTCATAATTTTATCATTAAATCTAATACCAAACCTATTAAATAAAATTTAAGGATCATCAAACCTAAGTTTTCCTTCATGGTTAAGGAAGATATAGTAAATTTGATGAAGATTAACTTTATTAAGTATGTGAATATCTAACATCATTCCTAAATTCCCAAGAAGGATTGGAGGATTTGTATAATTTTTCAAGACATCAACAAATACTTCATAAAAAATGATTTCCCTCTCCCTTATATTAACATGGTCATGGATTTGATCCCAAGTTTTATTAAGTATAAAATGGCCAAAAAAAGGACAACTAATTTTTCCTTTAAAAATTGTAACCTTACATATATACACCTCTGTACATGTGAATTATATATGTAGAAATGCATAAATAAAGAGGTTTCATCACCTTGATACACACAAGGTGGAAAGAAAATTGATGTGTCATTTACAAAAACACACAAACCTATATAATAATTAACCCTATTTTATCCCACATTTATCATATAGTGTTTAGGTGGCATTAAATGGCTGAATATTGAAAATGTTTTTTTTAGATAAAAGGCATGGAGGCTTGAAATATTATTATAATATATAAAAGTTCAGAAGTACATGGTAGCTGCATATAGTTATATTGTTAAAAAAAAATTCCCCAAGAATATAATATACAAGAAGGCCTATACAAAATGCCACGTAGGGCAAGAACAAATCCTCCTTTGGACCCAGGGTAGATGGTGGTGCTGGAAGATGAGGTTCATGGGTGAGGAGGACTAGCATTTCTTTGTAGACATCTAATACTCTATTGTAGAAGCTGGACCAACTTCATTCTTGTATACCCTAAACACTTTGTCCAACTCTACTTCAAGCCTCCTATATAGTGCTTGTTTAAGGGCCACATAGCTACAAAGGTTCCCTAACATCTTCTGCAACTATTTGTGCTTGAATAAACCTCCCACTAGAGCTTTCCAATTGTGGAGATGATAACCACAAATTGCAGAGTTTAGGGCTTTATCCACAAGGAATTTATCTTGAACATAGTCCATAACAAGCTATGCAACTAGGACATGTGTTACAGTAAATCCATAACATAAGACAAAAAAAATAAAGCTACCTATGATGATTATAATAGTTGTGGCTAACCGAGCAGGAGCCTCTCTCCAATCACCACCCTCAAGGCCAATTCAACCCTTGTGCAATCAATCTTGAATATTTTTTGAGCATTTTAGAGGAGTATGCATCTGATTTAGAATAATCCCATTTTAGAATTGGGAGGTATAGACACTTATTGATTGATTCAATTTCCACTGAACCCATTGCTTGCTTACTCAACAATGCCTTCACAGAGCCATCAAAATACAAAAATCTCATAGCCACCTTCACAATGCCTTTGGGAGTCATCAAAATACAAAACTCTCACACCAACCTTCATAATGTCGACGAGTTGCAAAGAAATTAAAACTTTTTATTTTATTTTGTGAAGTGTTTGAGTTGAATCTTATGTCAATTTAAAGACCTCCACATGCTTTGGGTAGTACATGCCCTTATTAGATGTCATGATCTATTGCCACCGCTTATAGAAATGATGATGAAATTTGGAAAAAAATGTCAAATTAACATGAGATGGATTTGATATGACTTCCTACTGCCACCAAGTAGTCGAGTGCATGCTTAGTTTTAGTGAGTAATCTTGCTCACATGTTTGGATTGCAAGGAAGCATGAATCAATAATGCAAGAGGCAAGTAAACCTTGCAGAGAATATTTCATATCACTGAAGCCAAGTATGGGATGCTATGAATCAAAATTTTTTGGTGGTGGGTGGTGCTTATCTCACCTGCAAACAAAATAAACAAACATAAAAATTATTAGTTATGTTAGATACATAGGACAAATGAGAGGGGGGGGTGAATCAGTTGTACATTAAAACATTCAATCCCTTATTAAATTTCAAACTCTTATCAAAATTTAAACCCTCATTAAGCATTAGTAGAATGTAAACAAGTGAAACAATAATGCAAAAAAAACCATAGACAAAGAACACCATATTTACATGGAAAACCTAAGAAGGGAAAAACCACAATGAGGATTAGCTCACATATATATGAATAACAACAAAAAATATAATTAAACTCACTGCCAAGGGCTCATTGCCCAAAAAAAAGAAAGGCTCACTACAAGGTGGCTCACTACCAAGAAGAAATAAGAATGGAAGAAAAATTTATAGAGAGATTCACTATCTCAAAGAAATAAGAAAGTCCACCACTGCAAATCTATGCCATCTATAACCTTTGGCTCACTACCTCCAACAACTTCAAGCACACTAAAAAATGTAGCACCTTCTACTTACTGCATCCAAAGTCATAGGATTAATATATCACACGTAGATCACCACACTTGATTAAATTCGAATCTCATAATTTACACACAACATATCCAACAACTTACCTTGAATTTATACCATCCATGACCTAAAAAATATTAATTAGGTTGGGCTTAATGAAACATATGCATCTCAAACATACAACACCAAAATAGTTTGGTACTAAACACTTCCACGTTGGAAAGAAATAAAGGAATACCATGCCAGGGGTTAACTAGGACCCAAATCTACATCACCACACTACTCAACACATCCAAAATTCATGAGATACTTCCACAAATAGAACTAGCACGCCAGGTCAGACAAACCTGAACTAAAACTATAAGCAACCACATACACACTTCTCCAAGTCCAAAAACAACATGTGGACCACACAAAAATAGTTCACAACATCCACACAATATCTCAAAATATTCCAAAATCATCAGAATATTCTGCAACACTGCCACAACCCCCTAAAATTGAGAACACCATCATTATGTGCAACCAGACATACTACCACAAAACACAACTTATGAATCCAAGCTTGTAGAAAATCTCAACACTAGAAAATCCAAGGAAAGATAAATATAGACAATATAAGCATGTTCCCAAGTCCATAAGATAATAAACCTTACTATAGAGAAATGGAAAGAAATCTCATTTCTCTTAGACAACCTTCTATATAGACAAACAAACTATCAAACACAACTTCCACAATAGAATGATACAAAACATGAAACTATGGATATAGAACCTTTGAACACCTCTAATCATTACATCCAAACTGCACAAGCATATCTTCAATCATGAAGAAATGTCGAGCACAACATTGAACACACCTTTTTCACACTGCACACTATTTTATTTAAATTTTCTCAAAGCACTTGGAAACCAATTGAACTTACTACAACTGTAATAATTATCCATCACAACCATACAATACATCAATGACAACACTAAAGAAAGCACCGCAACACGTTCTTATCAAACCACAACACATCCATACTAGCACCAACACTTGACAACACCAACAATCTCCATATTGTTGATATCAATGATCAAATGTTGACATCAATGGAAACACCAACAACATAATTGCAACAATCTACCCCTTTGTCATTGATGGAAACACTAACTTTGAAAAACATCAACAACAAAATCAACTCTACATTAAGCAACACTCCCCCTTGTTGGGGCACACTTCACCCTCTCCTTTTACCTTTGTTCTTCAAATTCCATTCTCTTCGCAATCATCAATTTCTCTCCCCCTATCTGAGGAGTTCTTCAACCATTACTCTCCTCCTTTGACATTAATGGAAAAGAGAAACATCTTTCCTTCTGACAACACCTACATAGAATTTCTCTTTTCTGTTCTTCCCCTTTGATATTTGCATACATTACTTTGGTACTTCTTGCAACACTAGCAATCAACTATTCTTTCTCCATTTCTCTTCACTATTTTGCATTACTCGTTCTTCACTACTCCTTTATTGCTTGCTCTTTTCTACACAATCCTCTTAGGGACACAAGATATGCTCCATGTGACTATACCAACAAAAATTATACTACCTACTCCCCCTAAGAGGTATCCTTCAACATCAATCCAGGACTAAGAATGTATCTTGAATGCTCACCTAGATTGATGCACCAACATATGAATCTAGTTGAAAGGAGGGGAAATAACCACCTAACTTGTACAAGAGATACTAAAACATATATTTAGGAAGATCCTTTGTAAAAATATTTGTAATTTGATCCTTTGTAGGAAAATATTCCAATTTCACCTCATCCTTTGCAAATTTTTCTCTTAGAAAGTGATACCAGATAGAGATATGTTTTGTTCTTGAATGCATTACTAGGTTCTTTGAAATATTGATAGAACTTGTATTATCACACAAGATGGAAATAGGTTCATCATATGATACTTTGATATACTTCAATATTTACTTCATCCACAACACCTGTGTGCAACATGATGCTGCTACAATATATTCTGCTTCTATAGTAGACAATGACATTGAATCCTACTTACTCAACCATGAAACTAATCTCCTTCCAAGAAAGAAAGAATCTCCACTTTTACTTCTTTTGTCATATATACAACCTATGTTGCAAAAAAGTGTATACTTTTCTTGATATGGGAATAATTGGTAACAAATTGGACTTAATGAGGCCTTGATTTAGTGTTGCGAGGTGTTTTACACATCCACATTAGGTTTTTGGCCCTTACAAATTGAATAAAATACATTTATTAATGTCTTGTAAAGATGTTATAGGGTGTTGTAACACATCTTCACGCTTTTCTAGGACTATAATGTTATAATTAACCTAAATAACCTTACCAAGACCTATTTCAAAAGTGTTGTAAAGTCTTGTAACAAAATTTCACACTTTCCTAGGCTTGTCATTGATATTTACACCTTTCTTATGCTTTAAATGACCCCTTTATGCACTTACATGCCCTAATTAAGTGTCTTGTTGAAGAAGAACCTGATAAACAACATTTAATATATTTTAATCTCTGACATCCACTCAAAATTTCCCAGGTGGACTAAGTTGCCACCTTGGGCAACTTAGTCCTATTTGGCACAAAAATAAAAATAAATTCAAATTTCTTTCGGGTTTTTATTCTTTAAGACCTAAGGTCGGCCTGTGATGAAGTATTTTCAGGAATTTAGGTATAATTATGTATAAATAAGGGTTTTTAACCTCATTTTATATCTCCTAATCTCGTAACTCATCTTAAGTCATAACTCACTATCATCCATCACTTATCATGTTCTCAAGTCAATCAAGCTAGGGTTTTGTCATTCCAAATCATCAAGATAGCTTCCTAAGACATTCAAGGGTAGATTATTCATGTTTTGTTGTAGAAAATAAAGATAAAAAATCATGGAATGGTAATAAACTCCATTATTGCATGTTTTATTCCATCCTTTCATCATTTTGGTTTAATTACCTAAAAGGGGTTTGACCAAGGCAAACCCCCATGCCCTAACATTCAACATTTCTTCTTCTCTTCTTGTGTGTTTGTAGATTTAGGACTTTTAGAAGCTTGGAAATCATTAGAGATCATTTTTCAAGGTTTCTCAAGTCTTCTCTTCATTCAACAAGTCAAAATATCAACAAAACTCATTTTCAAGTTCAAAAATTAGAGTTTTAGAAGTAGACACCTGTAGGAAACCGAAGTATAGACCTAGCATATCCACTTCCACTTTTGAATTTTTAGAGATTCAGAAGTGGACTAAGTCACCACTTTGGGTTACTTAGTCCTATTGGACCTGATTTTTAGTGATTTTTATAGATATGAGCACCCATTTGGCAGAAACTGGTTTCTAGGTAGTTTTTCCAGATTTGGGACTAAGTCACCCAGACTGGCACAAGTGTCCCAGTAACTTCTTCATTAGTTTTATCAAGATTTCAAACCTTCATGCCATCCATTTTAAGTCTCTAGGTGCATACATTCTGTTTCATAACTTTCTATTTAGTTTTGTTTGCATTTCTAGGTCATTTATCACATGTTTGCATATCACAATGTGTTTTCCAACACTTTGTATTTCTTAGGTTTCACATTAATAATCCTCTTTTTTTTTTTAGTTTATTGCACTTAGGATATTACTTTTAGACACATTTCATCCCTCATTACATTAATCTTTGAATGTTTACATATATTTTAACTCTATTCCTTCCCTTTTAGGTGAAAAACCCTAGAAGGGTAAGTGTGCAATAGGGTTCCTAAAATCATTGTTTACATTTTGGTGAACCTGATTTTTGAACATATTCCCTTCTAATTTTCAGTGCATCCTAGGTTTCTTGTCACATCTTCATCCTAGGGTTTCAAATTTTTTGCATTAGTGAAAGTGCATATAGGTTGCATTTTTGAATCTCCAATCATTGCATATCATTGTAAAATTGTATTTGCATGTTAGGTCCACATCATACAGTACATAGATAATCAACATCCATAAAAAATTCTTGAAAATTCTAAAAAAATCCCTTATTGGGACCAAGTCGCCAATCTGGGCGACTTAGTCCCTTTCTTGAATTTTCACTGTCTGTTATAGCATCAAAAACCTCATTTTTATGCTTCCTAAGCCTCCTAGTATCATATACTATAAGTTTGGAAAGTTTCAGGATCATTTTTTTCATGCATTTAGTTCAAAACATCAATTTAGGGTAGTCATTTTTCAAATAATTTCAATTACAATCATCATTAGATCTGAAAATGCTCACATTTATGAAATTTTGCATAACATGGCTAAAAGAAATATTCACTTTTGCACACACAATGTTTTTATTTATCAAACTTTGCATAAGCTTGTTAAGACTGATTTTTATTCTTGCATATTCCTTATGTTCATTCTTCAAATCTTGCATATATTGGGTACAAATGTCTTGCATCATTGCACATACATTGTTTATCTTGTTGAAACATTGCATGACATGGTTAAAGATGTTTTTCATTTTTGTTCAAACAATGTTTATGCCTTACATATTTAGACATGTTCAACAAACTTTCCTATCCTCTGCCTTTGAGAGTGTTTTTGTGAAAGAGAATACAACCATGGACATTCCTAACAATCATATTTGTTCTTCCCCTAATATGTCTCCTATTTGTGAAGCAAATATTTTGATGTTAGAAGAACCAATTCATGAGATTTTTGATAATCCAGGTTGTTTCTCTCCTCTTACCTCTCTTACTAAACATGACACTAATGAACATGACAACACAAACATAGCTAATCATGACAATAACATTTTCCCTTCTCCTAGTATCTCTCATAGTGGTGAAGAAGATACTTTGATTGATGAGGGCCATGAGTATCTTAGTTGTCTCCCTTCTCCTAGGGAAACCCTTATGGACCAGGACAATTCACCCATTGATTGTTCTCCTAGTAATGATGAAATTCTTTTACATGGTCCAAACTTTGAATGTCATGAACATTCGGCTTATCGAAACTTTCCTCCTAGGGAGAATATCATGATACACAAAATGTGAACCTTGACACACATTCTTTAAACACTAAACCTCCCCTAGATGATGATAATCAAGTGACATTAACATCCCCTTCATCAACACCCCCTACACATAAAGATATGATTCTTCAGGTTCTGACGACACAAGTGCAATCTACTTTAATTAATGAGCTTCCTAATTTTCCTCCCATTAGTGAATCACATAAGAAACTAAGAGATATCTTGAAATCCATGATGAAATCGAATCGTAACAATGTTTTGAAAAAGCTAAGTTGTAACTTAGTGACTCAAACACCTTTGAGATCACACAATAATCCTATTCCATTTCCTTTTCTTCCACATCATGTGCCTACTATCGAGGACCTTAAAAGACTCCTACTAATATTTCTATCTGGGAACTCCTTCAACTATCACCTACAATTAAATTTCTATTTAATGAAATGCTGGAAATATAGGAGGAGATACAATCTTACTTAGAATCACAACGTGTAACACCCTCCCCTTCTCCCATGCAATTTCCCCATTCCGATATCACATTCCCTAAATATAAAATTCCCTCACTTGCAATTCAAAACTAGAATGATCCCTTGATGATAAAGGTGATCATTAACAACACTTTAAATAGGCACACTATCATAGACAATGGATATGAAACTAATGTTTGTAGAATTGATCTCCTCCACAAACTCCGCATAGACAAAAATCTCATTCACCCTCATGATGTTCATATTCATGGCTTTGACAATGTTACTAGGCAACCACTGGGATTGATCACATTACCTATTGAGGTCAGACTTGTGTTTCCTACCCCTATCCATATCATGCAAGAACCCCTTACATACAAACTTATCCTAGGGAGACCATGGATTCATGCTATGAAAGGAGTCCCATCTACCCTTCACTATACAATGAAATTTGAATACAATAACAAGATATACACAGTCGATGCTAATGAACGCAACTATCAATCAACTAATCACACCATTTCCAACCCCCTTAATCTTACTACATCAAAAATTGAACCTCTATTGATTGAGGCTAATTCTTCACCTACAACAAAACTCTTTCATGATAATTGGGAGTCATTAGACTCTACATACCCTTTCAATGGATTTTCTAAAATCTCTCCATCATGGTCCAAAGAGTCACCTACAAACCATTCATTTTCCAACACAATTCCTGGTAGCACTTGTGATTTTTCACCTTCCTTTAGGGGCAAGTGTGCAATATCACACCCTAAAAAAACTTGTGTTTTACACTCTCACTTTGGTTCAACATCCCGAACATTGACCTATGATAGTGATGGAGGCAACATCAATCCCATACCTCATAAGGAAATTCCAAGTAACATTTAAAGGGATTTGTGTTCTTTCCAAGTAACCAATCCTTCTCAGACACATAAATATCCTTCATCTCACTTGGACATTTGTTATAATATTGGATCCAATCTCTCGCCTACACCTCGATGCATTGCACATATAACACACACTAATATATCATACTCTTCCCAGAATAACCTAGGTATATCTCTGTCATCTTCACTTTCATCCAAACCTTCACCCAACCAAATTCAATATCTCAAGGAGAATGGTGCTCTTCCTTCTATTGAAGTTCCTATTTCCTCTACCTGATACTTCCTTTCATCATATTTGGCTCACCTTTTTCCTGCACTAAGTGGGGGCAAGGGGTTAGTTAGCCTTGTCCTCATATGTCACTTGTCGTTGTCTCTTTTGACTCATTGTTAACCTTTCATGGACATATAAGAGAAAGCTTGGGAAGTGGACAGTGTGCCTTAAGTTGGATCGCATGTGACATACTGATAGGGAGGGGGTTGGAGGAATCAATCACAAATTCCTTCTCTAGCAAGACCTCCTTAGTGTTTTTCTTCACCACCTTAACCTATAGGACCCTTCTCATGTTTAGGTACCCCTGGTCTTGCTTGCCAACCCCACTACCATCACAATTCAGCCTACCAAAACAATCTTGGTGCAATGTCTCCAACTCTTCCTTAGCCCTTAATCCAGCCTAAAGGCTATTCTACTCCAAACCTTGAATTCAACTTTGCAGGGGTGTGGAGATGTTTCTAATAGGTTCTTTCCATCATATCATGGCTCTGTAAGATCCTTCTAGCTCCATCTTGCCATCGCTTCCACCAAACCCTCTCTTATGTCTTAAGAGGCTACTAGCCCTAGGAGCCCCAATTAGGTCTCTTTCTCTGAAAAAATTGGTTATTACTCTAAATTTTCCAAAGAACACCCCATTATTTCTTTGAGGTTCTTGGTTCATAAGAACACCTCTCAAATATTTTTGAGGTCTTGAGTCTTCATTTGCCGTACAAGGCCTCAACTTGAAATTGGGTAAAAACTAGGGTTTTTAGGCCTTTTCTGGCTGCTTTCAATTTGCTAAGTGTTCCTCACACCAGATGGATTGATGGAGTTTCCTATTGAATACCAAGTCTTGGCAAGACTCACATCTACCTTCTCAAAAAGGAAATTCAACAAAAACCAACCACCCCTGCAAGTTATGTGCTCTGCACTCAAGTCTTCCTAGCCGGGCACCTTCCTGGCTCGCCTAGGGCAAGACTTTTCCAACAACACCTGTGCTCATACAAACCATAAATTTTACCATATTTACACACATGGAGTCTAGTCACTATTCCCAAAGGGCCGTACAATTTGTATGGTGGGAAAGTGAACTAAATCTCCATTTTCTCAAAACTACCTGGTTCAGACCAACAACATGGTGAAAGCAAACTATTTACAAACAATGATTGAAATCGAATCAAGAAGACTAATAGATGGTACCCAAAACTTGAGAGATCACTAAACTACATCCTACACAAAACACAATAACAATTTTAATCCATGAAAGCTCTACTTTGAAGTAAAAATCAGAAATAACACACAAAAACAGTCTTTCTTTCAATTCACAAAATTTCACCACAATACTAATGCTTTTCAACCTTTCTCTCAGGCTGAGGCACACCTTATATAAGGTTCCTAAATTAGTTATGCTCCCTTGGTCGGACATGTAAGTTATCATGTGGCAAAGTTGCAAAAATGTACTATTTTTGCATCTTTTGCCAATTTTCTAATAAACTAAGTAAAATGAGTTTTTTTTTTAAACTCATCCTTCCTGTCCACACCTTAACCTACTGATCACTACTGAGTAATAAATATTCTTAAACCTCTAATTCATTCTAAATGGTTAACATGACCTTCAAGGTAACACATCAAAACAAAAATTCATTCTAGACTTCCTAAATGCCTAGTGTTACCTAGGTGCTCCTACACCATTCTCCCCCTCTTTGCACAAAAACTAAGGAATGTGAGGAGAGATCAGTGACACATCAATGCCCTACTTCTTAAACTAAGCTTCATCTACCCAAGTAGCCTCAGACTTTGGCTTATCCTTCCACTTGATGAGGTGCTCCATGTACACTTTATGCCTTGTGGATTTCTTCACCCTTGACTCCAAGATCCTTTCTGCCTTAAGCTTGTCTTGAGTAGGTAAGGCTATATTGCTTACATCCTTGAAGATTTCCCTACTGTTTTGATCCATGTCATTGATTGTTCCCTTATATCTGATTAGATCAGCTACATTGAACACTGGTGAAATCCCTAAATCTGCAGGTAGTTCCACCTTGTAGGCATTCTTCCTATATTTGGCTAATACCTTGCATGGTCCCACTCTTTTCATCTACAACTTGGTTGATATCCCCTTTTACAACCTGGATTTGTTGAGGTGTACCATAACATAGTCTCCTACTGCAAATTGTAGATCCTTTCTAGATAAATCCACCTTCTCCTTCAACTTTTGAGTAGCCTCGATGACTGTCTTCTTCACCTGCTCTTGAATCTCCTTTATGGTTTGAGAGAAATCTTCTGCATATCCACTCCTATGCTCCATAGCTCCTAGATCTCTAAGCTCACACACACCTCTTGGGTGCATTCCATAGACTATTTCAAAAGGACTCTTCCTTGTGGTCCGGTTCACACTGTCATTGTATGCATACTTAGCCTGTGATATGACCAAGTCCCATGTCTGTTCATACTCTTTGGTTAGGCATCTTAGAAGGTTACCTAACACCCTATTAACCACCTCTATTTTCCCATCAGTCTGAGGATGGTAAGCTGATCCAAAAGACAGGTTGGTACCTAATCTGCTCCATCGAGTCTTCCAAAAATGACTCATGAACTTCACATCCCTGTCCGATACAATGCTCAAAGGCAATCCATGGATCCTTACAATTTCCTTGAAGAAAAGGTGAGCAATGTAGCTAGCATCATGTGTGGTCTTGCAAGGGATAAAGTGACTCATCTTGCTGAATCTATCTACCACCACATAGACACTATCAAACCCTGTCTTAGTCTTAGGGAGTCCTACCACAAAGTCCATGCTAATACATTCCCATGGTCTATTGGGAATGGATAGAGGTTGATACAAACCTGCATTACTAGCTCACCCTTTGGCTTTCATACAAACTACACACTGCTCCACATACCTTCTGACATCCCTTGGCAACATGGGCCAATAGTAGAACCTTTGCACTAGTTCTATTGTCTTGTTGATACCAAAATGACCACTAAGACTACCATTGTGCTTTTCTTGGATAAGATTCTCTCTCATAGAACCTTTTGGCACACACAACTGATTTCCCTTGAATAACAATCCACTTTGCAAAGTATACTCTGAGTATTGACTATGAAAGTGATTCTCAAAATCAGAACATACCTTATATGCCTCCAAGAAGTCTTCATCCTCACCATAGAGATCCTTGAAACTCTCTATCCCAATGCTCTTTAATTGTATCTCCTGCACTGTCAACAATCTTCTACTTAGTGCATCTGCCACCTTATTCAACTGTCCCTTCTTGTGCTTGATGGTGAAAGTAAAAGCTTGGATGTATTCCATCCATTTCAAATGCCTATTACTCAACTTCTCTTGAGTGTTGATATAGCTAAGTGCCTGATTGTCAGTAAAGACTACAAACTCTTTGGGTAGAAGGTAATGCCTCCACTTCCTAAGTGACTAAACTAAGGCATACAGTTCTAGGTCATAGGTAGAATACTTTGTCTTAGCTTCATTGAGCTTTTCACTAAAGAATGCTATAGGCCTACCTTCTTGACTTAGCACTCCTACTGCAACTCCACTGACATCACATTCCACAGTAAACAACTTGTCAAAGCTAGGTAACAAAAGTATAGGTTGAGTTGCCACTTCTTGTTTCAGTTTCTCAAAACCTTTCTCAGCTTCTTGAGTCCACTTAAACTTAGTCTTTAAACCACCTTTGATTGTATCTAGGACTGGTGCACATATGCCACTAAAGTTTCTTATAAACTTCCTATAAAACTGAGCCAATCCATGAAAACTTCTTACCTCTGTCCCGGTGGTTGGTGTAGGCCAATTTAGGATAGCTTCAACCTTGCTTGGATCCATCTTCAATGATCCTTGGGAAACTACAAACCCCAAATACACAAGCTCCTGTTTGAAGAACTCACATTTCTCTAGATTGATGGCTAACTTCTCTTCTTGCAATCTTCTAAGAACCATCTCCACATGCTTTAGGTGTTCTTCTACTGTCTTACTAAAAATGAGTATATCATCAGGGTATACCACCACAAATATCCCTATAAAGTCTTTGAGCACTTCATTCATGAGCCTCATGAATTTACTAGGGGCATTAGAGAGGCCAAATGGCATAAATATCCACTCATACAACCCATCATTTGTCTTAAAGGCTATTTTCCACTCATCTCCATCCTTGATTCTGATATGGTGGTATCCACTTTTGAGATCCAACTTGGTAAAATATTGAGCTCCTCCAAGACAATCCATCAAATCTTCAATCCTAGGAATAAGGAACCTATACCTGATTGTGATTCTATTTATTGCTCTTGAATCAGTGCATAACCTCCACTTACCACCTTTCTTGGTTGCTAAGACCACTGGTACTACACATGGGCTGATGCTCTTCCTAATCAAGCCTTGATCCAACAACTCCTGCACTTGTCTAGCTACCTCTAGATTCTGATCTGGTGTAAGCTTGTAAGCTGCTTTGTTTGGCAATGAAGCCCCTGGTATGAAGTCAATCTGATGGCTAATGGCTCTCTTTGGAGGTAAGGTTACTGGTGTTCCATCACTTACTATGTATTTGAACTATTCTAACAACTTTTGGATTGCTCCAGGTATGATTGTTTTCTCAGTCTTGTCCTCTTCCTTGGGTTGCACCATGACCACATATCCTTCACCTCCTTGATGTAAGTTGTTAATGAACTCTTTGCCACTACTTAATAAGATACTAGGGGTCTTTGACTATCCTTCTTCTTCATCTGACAGTGACTGCAACTTGAATGTCTTTCCATCCTTCTTAAGTGAGATAGTATTGGATTTTCCATCATAGATGGCACCTCTATCATACTGCCATGGTCTACCCAATAGAAGATGGCATGCATCCATGGGTAACACATCACAAATCAACTTATCTTTGTATCCTCCAATGGAGAACTCCACCGTTGTCTGCTCATTTACAAGAACACTATGTCCTTTGTTCAACCATGTCACCTTGTAGGGATTAGTATGGGGTATTTTCTCTAATTTCAACTTCCTTACTACCTCCTCAGAGATGATGTTATTAGTTGAACCTGAATCCACAATAACCTTGCATACTCTCCCAAGTATTTTGCATCTCACTCTAAATAAGGCTCTTCTTTGCTTTGGCTCTTCCTTGACCGGTTGTCTGATCAAAACTCTACTAAACATCATATTCTCTCCCACTTCTGATTCAATGTGACTAACCTCTGGTGATTTGACACTCATGGTGTCCTCTTGAGCATATGCTACTTTCTTCTTAGTATTTGATGAAGATGCTTTCTCTGGGCACCTATAAGTTGGATGACCTACTTGACCATAGTTGTAACACTTCATACTAGCAAAGTATGAGTTGCTTCTTCCTGCTCCCCTTCCTCTATTTGAACCTCCTTGAGGTCCTCTACCTCTTCCATAGCCTCCTCTAGAAGTTGTTTCACCTCCATGCTCTGTGAGTTTAAACTCTCCCTGATTTCTTTGTTCAGTCCCTCTACCTTGGTATCCACCTCTATGTCCTCTTTGATCTCTGCCTTTACCTCTGCTCTTAGAAGCCTGTTCTTGTTTCCTCTTGCTTCTTTCCTCAATCTTAATAGCTAATTGGTAACATTGGTGTACTGTCTTAGGACTTAGAAGAGTCATCTCCTCTTGGATGTTCCACTTCAAGCCATTAAGATACCTTGCCACCTTGAGACTTTCATCTTTTGAAACATTAGACCTCATACAAAGTTTTTGGAACTCCTCAGTGTAAGTGTTCACATCTTGGTCTCTTTGCCTCAAGCTTTGTCTTTTCTTGTGCAACTGAATTTCATAATCATCTGGAATGTATGCTTCTCTCACTTTTGCAACCATACCTTTCCAAGTAGAAATAGGCTTCTTGCCTTCCTTTTCCCTCTTTGTCTGAATGAACTTCCACCATGTCAAGGTAGAACCTCTTAATATTGATTTGGCCACCTTCACCTTCTATGCTTCAGTGACTCCACATTCAAAATGGTTTTCCATTCCCTCTATCCAATCCATGACTAGATCAGCTTCCATTTTCCCACTAAACAGTGGTATGCCTTCAAGTGCTTTTCCACTCAAAGCCTTCAATGCCTTCAAGAAAGGATCTTCTTGCAAAACAAGGTCAGCTTCAGGGATCTTGTCTTCCTCTGCAACCTCTTCTTTCTTTGGTTCCCTTCCTTCCAACTGCACATTACTCAATTCTTGCTCAAGTTGGGCTATTCTATCCCTCAATAGTCTATTGTCTTCCTCCCGTCCTTCGACCATCTTGGCCAATTCTGCATTTGTCACCATGATGGTAGAATCACTAGACTCAACCTCTAACATATATTATTCTATCCCAAATCTTTTGCTTGCTCTGATACCAATCTGATAGGGAGGGGGTTGGAGGAATCAATCATAGATTCCTGCTCTAGGTCTTGCTTGCAAGACCTCCTTGGTGTTTTGCTTCACCACCTTAACCTATAGGACCCTTCTCATGTTTAGGTACCCCTGGTCTTGCTTGCCAACCCCACTACCATCACAATTCAGCCTACCAAGACAATATTGGTGCAATGTCTCCAACTCTTCCTTAGCCCTTAATCCACCTTAAAGGCTATTCTACTCCAAACCTTGAATTCAACTTTGCAGGGGTGTGGAGAGGTTTCTAATAGGTTCTTTCCATCATATCATGGCTTTTTAAGATCCTTCTAGCTCCATCTTGCCATCGCTTCCACCAAACCCGCTCTTATGTCTTAAGAAGGCTACTAGCCATAGGAGCCCCAATTAGGTCTCTTTCTCCGAAAAAACTGGTTATTACTCTAAATTTTCCAAAGAACACCCCATTCTTTCTTTGAGGTTCTTGGTTCATAAGAACACCTCTCAAATATTTTTGAGGTCTTGAGTCTTCATCTGCCGTACAAGGCCTCAACTTGAAATTGGGTAAAAACTAGGGTTTTTAGGCCTTTTCTGGCTGCTTTCAATCTGCTAAGTGTTTCTCACACTAGATGGATTGATGGAGTTTCCTCTTTAATACCAAGTCTTATCAAGACTCACATCTACCTTCTCAAAAAGGAAATTCAACAAAAACCAACCACCCCTGCAAGTTATGTGCTCTGCACTCAAGTCTTCCTAGTCGGGCACCTTCCTGGCTCACCTAGGGCAAGACTTTTCCAACAACTCCTGTGCTCATACAAACCCTAAATCCTACCATATTTACACACATGGAGTCTATTCATTATTCCCAAAGGTCCGTACAATTTGTATGGTGGGAAAGTGAACTAAATCTCCATTTTCTCAAAACTGCCTGGTTTAGACCAGCAACAGGGTGAAAGCAAACTATTTACAAACAATGATTGAAATCAAATCAAGAAGAATAATAGATGGTACCCAAAACTTGAGAGATCACTAAAATACATCCTACACAAAACACAGTAACAATTTCAATCCATGAAAGCTCTACTTTGAAGTAAAAATCAGAAAGAACACACAAAAACACTGTCTTTCTTTCAATTCACAAAATTTCACCACAATACCAATGCTTTTCAACCTTGCTCTTAGGTCGAGGCACACCTTATATAAGGTTCCTCAATTAGTTATGCTCCCTTGGTCGGACATGTAAGTTATCATGTGGCAAAGTTGTAAAAATGTACCATTTTTGCATCTTTTGCCAATTTTCTAATAAACTAAGTAAAATGAGTTTTTTTTTAAACTCATCCTTCCTGTCCACACCTTAACCTATTGATCACTACTGAGTAATACATATTATTAAACCTCTAATTCAATCTAAATGGTCAACATGACCTTCAAAGTAACACATCAAAACAAAAATTCATTCTAGACTTCCTAAATGCCTAGTGTTACCTAGGTGCTCCTGCACCACATACTACCCTTATTCATGATGTAGCTTATTAGAAACATATGAAATGGCATAGGGATTTTTGAGTAAGCTTTCATTTCCTCCTTCTAATTTAAAGAAATTTCTCACTTTACTAGTATTCACAACCACTTTAAAGTGGGGGCATACATTGACACTCATATTTCATTGTGTGATTTCTTTCTTCTTGCAATGCGTCCTTTTCTTGGTGGAGTCATTGGGTTTGATTCCCTCCAAGAGTGTGATACTTATTTTGCACTTATCCTTTCTTGGAAACATTAAGCACAATGTTCCCTAAAATGATACCTTGCATGCACTAAGAAAAATCCATTTGAACATTCCTTGCACTATTTTTCCATTCACAAAAATTGTCATATAACCACCTTGCATAACACAACTTGCATGCGTGCGGTCCCATCCTGTTTGTCTATGAGTGTTAAGTATAAGAAGTTTTTCTTACCTCATAGAGCTCAAAAATCATTTTGTCTTTGTGGCACCTTATTAAAGTTATCAAAAGGTATAAATTTTCTATGGTTTGAGCGAGAATCCCATTTAGTAGCATGACTTTCCCCATAGCCATCTATGTGTTTGTGAGTGCATACCAACTAGCGTATGTATCTCCCCTTTTGGGATTTCTCACCCTGTGGACAACCAAGAGTTCTATGGCCCCAGAGTGAGTATACTTTTGGGATTTTCTCACCCGGCAGACAACCAAGAGTTCTGTCACCCCAGAGTGAGTATGCATTTTATTTCTAAACAAACAAGCTTAGATCTAATCCACAATGCGTTGGAAAAATGGTTGAAGCTTGATCCACCCCATTTTCATTTCCTTCTAGTCCTTGCCATTGTATGATCATGTATCGTGTCTTGCTGCAAATTATTCACCTTGCATGTGTCCTTTCATGCTTATGTTGGTTTGACTTAGGATCTTGGATCTTGGGGGCTTGTGCAACCTCCTTTAATCTTTGCCATTCTTTTTCATCCACATTGGTATGATTGGACTCTTCTTGAATGGCTACTTTAGTGAGAGTTTGAAGCAAGTTCATCCTCTCACTAAAGTGGGGGCTTAATGTGTTGCCAAAAAGTGTATACTTTTCTTGATATGGGAATAATTGATAACAAATTGGACTTAATGAGGCCTTGATTTAGTGTTGCAAGGTGTTGTACACATCTACATTAGGTTTTGGGCCCTTACAAATTGAATAAAATACATTTATTGATGCCTTGTAAAGATGTTGTAGGGTGTTGTAACACATCTTCATGCTTTTCTAATACTATCATGTTATAATTCACCTAAATAACCTTACCAAGACCTATTTCAGAAGTGTTTTAAAGTCTTGTAACAAACTTTCACACTTTCCTAGGCTTGTCATCAATATTTACACCTTTCTTATACTTTAAATGGTCCCTTTATGCACTTACAGGCCCTAATTAAGTGTCTTGTTGAAGAAGAACCTGATAAACAAAAATTAATATATTTTAATCTTTGACATCCACTCAAAATTTCCCAGGTGGACTAAGTCGCCACCTTGGGAAAATTAGTCCTATTTGACACAAAAATCAAAATAAATTCAAATTTCTTTCAGGTTTTTATTCTTTAAGACCTAAGGTCGGCCTGTGATGAGGTATTTTCGAGAATTTAGTTATAATTGTGTATAAATAAGGGTTTTTCACCTTATTTTATATCTCCTAATCTCCTAACTCATCTTAAGTCATAACTCACTATCATCCATCACTTATCATGTTTTCAAGTCAAGCAAGCTAGGGTTTTGTCATTCCAAATCATCAAGATAGCTTCCTAAGACATTCAAGGGCATATTATCCATGTTTTGCTGCAGAAAATAAAGATCAAACATCATGGAAAGGTAATAAAATCCATTATTTGATGTTTATTCCATCCTTTCATCATTTTGGTTTAATTACCTAAAAGGGGTTTGACCAAGGCAAACCCCCATGCCCTAACATTCAACATTTCTTCTTCTCTTCTTGTGTGTTTGTAGATTTAGGACTTTTAGAAGCTTTGAAATCATTAGAGATCATGTTGCAAGGTTTATCAAGTCTTATCTTCATTCAAAAAGTCAAAATATCAACAAAAACTCATTTTCAGGTTCAAAAATTAGAGTTTCAAAAGTGGACACCTGTAGGAAACGAAAGTGCAGACCTAGAGTATCTGTTTCCACTTTTGAATTTTTAGAGATTTAGAAGTGGAATAAGTTGCCACTTTGGGAGACTTAGTCCCACTGGACTTGATTTTCAGTGATTTTTATAGATTTGAGCACCCATTTGGCATAAACTAGTTTCTGGGCAGTTTTTCTAGATCTGGGACTAAGTCGCCCAGACTAGCATAAGTGTCCCAGTAACTTCTTCATCAATTTTATCAGGATTTTAGACCTTCATTCCATCCATTTTTAGTCTCCAGGTGCATACATTCTATTTTATAACTTTCTATTTAGTTTTGTTTGCATTTCTAGGTCATTTATCACATGTTTGCATATCACAATGTGTTTTCCAACACTTTGTATTTCTTAGGTTTCACATTAATAATCCTCTATTTTTTTAGTTTATTGCACTTAGGATATTATAGTTAGACACATTTCATCCCTCATTACATTAATATTTGAATGTTTACATGGATTTTAACCTTATTCCTTCCCTTTTAGGTGAAAAACCTTAGAAGGGTAAGTGTCTAATAGGGTTCCTAAAATATTTGTTTACACAACCTACCTAATCTACATTTGTATATGCGCTCAAGGATAAATAGTATCCCTAGGATACTATGAACCAAAATCTGAAGTGCCTTTTAAGTATCTAAATATCCCTTAAACTACTAAAAGATGTGATTCTTTGGGATCTTCTTGAAATCTTGCCACAAGACCAACTGCATGCATGATATCTAGTCTAGTAGTAGTTAGGTATAGTGATCCACCAATCATTGATCTATACTTGCTCTGATTAGCCTTAGAAGATTCTGTAATATAGGGGGATTCGCTACTCACGATTTCTCTTCACTCAGAGAGCCTCACGGGGCAAACTTCTCTATACTATCTCAATGGAACGGTAGTAGAAGTTTCAAAATCTGAAAGAGCAGGTCACAAAGATTTTCTAGAAAAATTGTCAAGCTCTCCACCAAAGGATGGTAGCGTAGAAAATGGATGACAGTGTGGCGCACTGTCGTACCAGAGGTGCACTGGCTTCTCATATGGACCAAAAAGTGAGCTTATCTAAAAAAATGGCTAAAGTGACTACAACTCAAATTGCTAGGAAATCTTAAAATGCAGGAAAATGACATAATTTAAATAGAGTGAAGTAAAACTAATAAAGATAAGAAGAAAGGAAAGAAATACTTGCAACCGTGTGAATGATGAAACTTATAGCTCGTAAATATCTTCAATACCTGCACACAAGAGGGAGAGAAAATTGTTGGGTGGCTATATAGGGGCCTACCTCAGTCATACCCCATTTTGGTGTTCCCACCTCCACGGACAGCCAAATAGATAGAGAGAAAAGTAAAAATGAAGTAAAGAGCACTTAAATTAGTACAAAACAATGTTATGCTACTCAACCAAGTAGTAGAGGAGAGGAGTGAAATATTACCACCTCCACCAAGAGCACTCAAGGATAATGGGGGAAAAAATGATAGGAACTCAAGCCTTTGCTACAATGGTGTTCTATTCCACACTTGCTTTACTAAAGTGGAGTGTTGATGTTGCTGCTGTGAAGTGTAAAGTGTTTGGAGATTGAAGAGGGGGTTAAGAAGCTACTTGGAGCTTGAGAAGAGCTTGTGAATCTTGTGAATGAAGTGGAGAAGCTCTTTGAGAGAGGTGAAGGGATGTGTAGAAGATGGAAGAAGATCAAAAGAAGCTGAAATGCATATGGAAGGGATGAATTTGAAGAAGAGATGAAGAGAAACAACCATATTCGGGTCAGTTGTTTGAAGAGGGCGTTACGAATTGACCCCTAATGGGAAGTGTAACGCCTCTGTAGGCTCTAGACATGGGAATCTATCAGGAATGTAAACCTATCGTGTGAACTTCTATGCGTTGTACGGGTGTCTTTGACAAAAATGCCTCCATCAACACTCAAAATAGGTGCCAAGTGTGAAGAAACGAGATTAGGTGGAATTAAGCCTCCAAGCTTGGTTTTCTAAGGTGGATAAAGGAAAAAAGGGGATTTGCACATGGGGTGCAAATTCACTCTTAGACATTTTTCCCCTACTTTAGTGAGCATGAATACTAATGGGTGCTCGGTAAAGTAGATCAAGAATGATTAAGGTTAGAAATGTATACCTGAACCGTCGAGGAAGCAGATAATACATTAGACAAGAAGCTTGCAATAGATAGCAATGTTAGAACATAAAGAGCTAAAGGATTCAAGTCGACAAAGTAAAGAGACCTTGATGTAAAAGGTTGTCTCAGTACTATGCATCGTCCCCAAATTACATGGAAGAACTTTAAGATGAAGAAATATGGAGCATATACTTAGGATGAAGAAAATGCGGATCTTCGATCCGATATATACAAGAGAGAAGAGAGAGATGAACAAAGTGCATGGTGAAAGCAAAACCCGCTCAGGAGTATAAATCACACCACAAAAGAGGTGATAAAAGAAAACCCCACTCGAGGAGGAGAACTTGTATCACCAAAAAGTGCGTGGTGAAAGTAAAACCTGCTTAGGAATAGAAACCACACCACAAAAGAGGTGATAAAAGCAAACCCCGCTCGAGGAGGAGAACTCGTATCACCAAAAGAGGTGATAAAAACAAACCCCGCTTGAGGAGGAGAACTTGTATCACCCAATGTAAAGGAGCTCTATAGGTTCTTAGTCCTATAGAGTGGTATCCCCTAAGATCTCTCGCATGGAGGAAACCCAAAAAAGTGGACTCCATAGAGTCAGTGAGCGGCGACACGTCTACTCACAGATAGAGGGTGTCAAAAGTGGCGACATGTATACCCCTAGATAGAACATGTCTAAGGCGGCAACATGTCTACTTGTAGATAGAGCATGTCTAAAGTGAGGACATGTCTACCCATAGATAGAACATGTCTAAAGCAACAACATGTCTACCCGCAGATAGAACATGTCTAAAGCGACGACATGTCTACTCGTAGATAGAGCATGTCTAAAGTAGGGACATGTGTACCCACAAATAGAGCATGTCAAAAGCGGTGACATGTCTACCCATAGATAGAGCATGTCTAAAGTGGTGACATGTCTACCCACAGATAGAACATGTCTAAAGTGGTGACACGTCTACTTGCAGATAGAACGTGTCTAAAAGCGGCCAGTCACGCAAACCGTAAAAATTTCAAAGGGGTTCTTTGGGAACCCTTCATAAGGAGAGGGGTCCACTCAAGGTATGTGCTATTTGAAAGGTGAGGTCTAGTTAGGGTACCCCCAAGCTAGACGTGAAGATATGAAATAGGTCTAGTAAGGTTGCCCCTAAGCTAGATGCGAAAGAATCCATTTGAGATAAAATATTTCAAAGGGGGTCCCTTGGGAACCCTTCAAAAGAAGAGGAGTCCACTCAAGGGAAAATTTGATTGAAAGATATAGAAAAGAGAGGGGGGGTGCCTAAGAAGGACACACATCTCCAAAATGAGTTATCACTGCCCCCAACAAATAGGGGATGAAAACCATGCAAGATGTATAGGATAGGATAGAGGTAAACCTCAATATCACTTGTCATGTGAAGAAAATACAGGTGCATCAATCAAACATGAGTTTGAAGGCACCTGAATCATGAAGTTGTATTTTGTCTTTCAAGGCCTTACATTCACTAGTGGAATGGCTAGGAACTTGATGGTATGCACAGAAAGAATAATGCTTATGATATTTTTTATGTGTAGGAGAACGAAGGGTGATCAAGCAGGCTTTAAGAAGCCTCAACAAGATACACTCTTTCTTGGACAAAGGATGAGGAGTGGGAAGCAATCCTTTCTCTTGTGGAGAAATGTTTGACCTCTCACAAGAAGAAGAAGAAGAAGGCACAAAGATAGAAGAGAAAGGAGGAAGAATGTTTTCAATAGAACAAGGTCGAGAAGAATTATTGTCACTCGACCATGGATTCTGTTTAGATCATTCATTTGAGCAACCAAGTACTAAATTATGTATATGGGGTAAAAATTCTATAGGGACTTGAATTCCTTATTCGTTACGCCCACAACCTTTATGCTCATAACCATATTTAGAAACAAGCTTAAATCTGGGGCCATAACATGTTTGCAAGTCTTGAAAAGGAGGATCCTCATAAAGAGCATTGTCCCAACAATGGGGATCACACTTCTCTATGGGATCTCCATTGTTCTTATTAACAGGACTTCCAACACTATCTTCTTTAGCAGAGGCATAGTCCTCTTCCTCAGAAGGAGGATCAACACTGAGAACATTGCAACTTGCATCTATATTGCCCCATGATGCAGAAGAATGACCATCTTCGATAGTGGGTGTAGATGATGTTTTCAGAAGGTCTAAGTGGATCAGGTCGACTTTATATTCCTTAATGAAGGAATCTATAAAGTCTAAAGAACCCCAATCATCACCAAGACACACATTCTTTTGGGAAGAGGTGGAAGGAGCACATTTAGGGCTCCTCACTTCAAAAGGATCTTCCTTAGGGACATTTATCTTGAGAGTATCCTTTGTAGTAGGTACTGCTAGAGTAAACATTGAAACATTGGAAGACACTGGAGGAGAAGAGTAGGCACAATCGAAGCTCGACCAAAAGTTTCCATCTCACACAAGTGCATAGCATCAGGGTCATCTTTGACTGTGACCACTTGATTATTACAAATTAACTTAATACATTTATGTGAGGTAGATGAAACTACACCCATAGCATGAATCCACGATCTACTAAGAAGAAGGTTATAAGGTAACTTTTCTGACATAAAATATACAAGGGTAGGTACAGTAATGGGTCCAAGTTGCAAAGGTAATACTATCATACCTAGAGCTTGTCGCACAACATTATCAAACCCACGAATGACAACAAAAGAATCATCAATAGAAGATGAGTCAATATTAATTTTAGGAAATAGATCAATACTACACACATTGAGCACTGAACCAGCGTCAACGAGAGTACGTCTAATGCTGATTTTATTAATATTAACTATAATAATTCAAGGATCTTCTTGCTTCTGTACTTCTAGAGGTGGGAGTTCCTACGGATATAATGTGATATTCAGAGAATCTGCACGAATATATGCCATCAATGCATCAACATCCATCAACCTAATGGAAGTAAGCAAGAGGATCTTTTGCAAGGCTTCTTGAAGCATACCTTGATAAACCGAATCAGACTGAAGCAAGTCCCACAATGAGATTTTATTTGGAGTAATGTGAGGTTGCTCAACAAGATCATTACCACTAGGTGTTTTAGTTGTAGGTTTAGGTGCTTGAAGAAGTCTTGGTTGTTTATTCATTCTATTCTCATAAGTATGGGCTACCGCTCTATAAGAGGGAGCCATAGGAATAGTAGGAGGGTCACCATCAAGTGGAACACCATCGATAGAACAAACCCTCTTAGGAGAAGGAATAGCTGGAGTCACATAAATAATCGGTCTCTTCGGCCTTTGAGAGGAAACAAAGACATAGATTACATTTACTGAATCATCACAACTAGTAGAATAATTATTCAAATACATATTCTCAACATCAATCCAAATAGGATCAAATGTGGAATAATTATTTGAAGGAACATTCTCAACATCGATCTAGGGAGAATCAGATGCGGAAGGAGGTTCATCATTTGCTAATGCATCATCTCTAGAAGAGAATGCATCAGAGCAAAGACAAGATTCATCATTCATCAATGCAACATCTCTAGAAGGGAGTGCATTGGAAGGTATAAGAGACTCATCATTCATGAATGCATCATCTCTAAAAGAGAGTGCATTGGAATGAAGGGAAGATAAAGTAACATTAAGAAAGGTATCAATGATTTCATCTTCTTGCAACAAAATGTCCTCCAAAAAAAGAGGACTTTTGTGAGAAGGATCAAAGATACCAAGTGACATGGGCAAAGCCAAGTCACTATCAAATGCATGAAATGGAATATCATTAAAATTTTGAACAAAATTAGATACAAAACTAATAAAAGAAGATATTAAATCCATTGCAATTTTTTTGGTATTTTCTATGTTTTAGCAATTCACATTTTCGGAGGTCTTCGGAGTAGAATTTGAGGTCAGAACTTGCGTCAGTCCCTAAAATTCAATTGCCAAAGGCACTAGTATTTTAGGGACTAAACTAATTCTCTAAGAGACCTTTCCAATGGTGCAAATGGTTTTGAATTCCGAGCATCGAGTCAAAAGTTATGACCCTGCCAAGTAGGGGTAAATAAATTCCTAGTTTTTCAAAAAACATTGTTCTTCATGTCGAGTTCACCAAAATGTAATATAGGGGGATTCACTACTCACGAGTTCTCTTCACTCAAAGAGCCTCATGGGGCAAACTGCCCTATACTACCTCAATGGAATGACAACGGAAGTTTCAAAATCTGAAAGAGCAGGTCACAAATTTTCTAGACAAACTGTCAAGCTCTCGGCCAAAGGACGACAACGTAGAAAATGGATGATAGCGCAATGTACTGTCATCCTAGAGGTGCGCTGGCGTCTCGTACGAACCAAAAAGAAATCTTATCTCAAAAAATGGCTAAAGTGACTACTACTCGAATTGCTAGGAAATCTTAAAATGCAGGAAAATGACAAAATTGAAATAGAGTGAAGTAAAACTAATAAAGATAAGAAGAAGAAAGGAAAGAAATACTTACAACTGCACGAATGATGAAACTTCTAGCTCATGAATATCTTCAATACTTGCACACAAGAGAGAGAGAGAAAATTGTTGGGTGGTTGTATAGGGGCCTGCCTTAGTCAGCCCCCATTTTGGTTTCCCACCTCCACGGACAGCCAAATAGATAGAAAAAAAAGTAGAAATGAAGTAAAGAGCACTTAAAGCAGTAAAAAATAGTGTTATGCTACTCAACCAAGTAATAGAGGAGAGGAGTGAAATCCTAACACCTCCACCAAAAGCACTCAAGGCTAATGGGGGAGAAAATGAGAGGAACTCAAGCCTTTGCTACAATGGTGTTCTGTTCCACACTTGCTCTATTGAAGTGGTGGAGTGTTGATGTTGCTGCTGTGAAGTGTAAAGTGTTTGGAGATTGAAGAGGGGGTGAAGAAGTTGCTTGGAGCTTGATAAGAGCTTGTGAAGCTTGTGAATGAAGTGGATAATCTCTTTGAGAGAGGTGAAGGGATGTGTAGAAGATGGAAGAAGATCAGAAGAAGCTGAAATGCATATGGAAGGGATGAATTTGAGGAAGAGATAAAGAGAAACGGCCATATTCAGGTCGGTCATTCGAATAGGGCATTACAAATAAATCCCCAATGGGAGGTGTAACGCCTCTGCAGGTTCCAGATGTAGGAATCTATTAGGGATGTAAGCACGCTGCACGGATGTCTGCACATTGCGGGGGTGTCTTTGACATAAATGCCTCCACCGATGCTCAAAATAGGCACCAAGTGTGATGCAAGAAATGAGCTTAGGTGGAATTAAGCCTCCAAACTTGGTTTTCTAAGGTGGATAAAGGGAAAAAGGGGATTTGCACATGGGGTGCAAATTCACTCTTATACAGATTCATAATTTTTTCTCAACTTACAACTAATAACCATAGGAGTGCACACTAGTTTAGAATCCCCCATTAAAACTTCTTCAACATTTCCTTAACATATTTTTATTGTGAAATGAAAATTCCTTTTTCTAATTGACTGATTTGTATCCCAAGGAAGAAATTCATCTCCCACACATTGACATCTCAAACTCTTTTTGTATCTCCTTTGAAAACCTCTTGCACATATCTTAATTTCCTCTAAATATAATGTCATACACATACACTACCACAATCAAGATTTGTTCTTCTTCATTTTTGAAGTAAAGGTTGCTATCTACAATACCTTTTATGAATCCTTGTTTTTAAAAAGTACTTATCTAACCTTGCATACCAAGCTGTAGGATCCTGTTTGAGCCTATACAATGCATTCTTCAACCTACATACTATATCAGCATAATCTAATAATTGAAATCCTTTTGGTTGTTCAATATACACCTCTTCTTCCATCTCACCATTCAAGAATGCAAACTTCACATCCATTTAATAAACCTTGAAGTCTTTATATGCTACAAAATCCAAAAAAATTCTAATGGCTTCTATCCTTTCCACTAGAGAAAAATTATCTTCAAAATATATTCCTTCCACTTGTGAGTAGCCCTTAGACACAAGTCTTGCCTCATTTTTGACAAATTTTCCATCCTCATTCAGCTTGTTCTTGAAAACCCATTTATTTCCTATCACATTCTATTTTGTAGGTCTTGGGATGAATTCCCAAGTCTAATTCTTCTTAATTTGTTCCAACTCTTCTTTCACATCCTTAATCTAATTCTCATCTTTGCATGCCTTAGCCACTGTTTTAGGTTCCACCTCTAAAAGTGAACAAAAGTTTACCTGTTCTTTGTCATAATAACTTTTTTCCTTGTCAACAAACCTTTTCTCTTATCTCCAATGATTTGAATTAAAAATGATTCTTCCACATATACTTAGGACTCTTAGGGATCTTTTTTGGAGCTTCTTCCTCTTCAACTATTATCTCTTTTTCCTTCTCTTCTTTTTCTTCTTCACTGCAAGGGGATTCATCAGATTCATATCCTTCTATCAATATAGAACTTTGATGTGATTTTTCATCCACTTTGACACTTTCACTTTCAACAATATTCTTCAACATTTTACTATAGCACTGGTATGATTTTATTATTGTAGAGTATTCAAGAAAGATTCATTCATCAAATCTTGTAGCAAAATTTCCTAAGTTTTCTTTTTCTCTTTTGATATATCATTTACTTCCAAAATCTCTAAAGTATTTCATAGTAGGAGGTTTACCATACCATAAATCATAAGGAGTCTTTGAACTATTCACTCTTGCTTGACCTCTGTTAAGAATATAGATAATAGTATGCATAAATTATCTCCAATAGACATTTGGTAGATTTGCTTCCTTCATCATAGTTCTAACAACTTCTTGAACTATTCCATTCTTCCTCTCCACAACTCTATTATGCTGAGGAGTCCTAGGAGCTAACAAATTCCTTTTAATCCCAAGATCTTCACAAAAAATATTAAAATAATTTGAGGTTAACTCACCACCATTGTCAAACCTCAAGCACTTGATTTTCATATCCATTTCATTCTCAACCATAGGCTTAAATGCTTTAAACATATCTAGAGCTTTTGATTTTTCTTTGAGAAACTCCACCCAAGTCATTCTAGAATAATCATCAATCAACAACATAAAATACCTATCACCTTGAGAGCTTCTTATTTTGGTAGGTCCACATAGGTATATATGCACCAACTCCAAAGGAAATGCCGTAGAATATTCATTAGTCTTGAACCTCTTTTTTGTTTTCTTTCCAAGCTGACATTTGTTGTAGATTTCATTAATAGTTTTTGTAATCTTTGGCAAATCTTTCACAACTTTAGTAGAACTAATCTTTGCTTCGCTATCAAAATTGAAGTTGTTGAATGCATAAGACAACTAAGAGGGGGGTGAATTAGTTGTAACTTAAAACTTAAAAAAAATCATTAACATTTATATCCACATTCATTCATTAAACCCTTAATTCTATTATGATGAATTAACATGAAAATAAAATAACATATACTGAAACAACTTAACACCACACATAAGAGGACACCAAATTTATGTGAAAAACCCAAGAAGTGAAAAACCATGGTGAGGATTAGCTCACGATATAAGTAATATCAACATCAAATACAAAAGGGCTCACTACTGGAGGGATCACTACCCAAAGAAGAAAGGCTCACTGCTAGAATAGAAAAGAAGATAGAGATGGAATGTTACATAGAGAAAATAATCTCAATGCAATAGAGAATCCACCACAATGACATCAAAACCTTCGTAGTCTGATTGAATAATTGTAGCCAACTTCTACTCACTACATCCAATAAAATAATACTTGAAAGCTTGCACTACATCACTCAATTCAGAACTCTACAACTCTGCACTTCATATCATTTGTATCTTACACCTCTATCTTACATCTTTCAATAATTCAACTCATAGTTATACCGTCTTCAACCTTGAAACCCTCTCCAAGGTTGGCTATGCACCTCAAATGTGCAAGTTCAAATTAGGCCAGTTCCAAAACACTTCCATGGCAACTAGAAGTGAAAGTGAACCACATCAAACCTTAATTGGGACCCAAATCAACAACACTACTCAACCACACACTACTACAAACAATATTTATCCTTCACATATCATGTAAACACCAGGCCGGTCTTTACTTGTGCAAACACCATTAAAATTTTAAGTACACACTTCCTCAATCCCAAGGACAACTTGCGAACCACACACCACACTCAAACATGATATAGAAACACCTTAAAATCCAACAAAATCCTTCACAACAACTTCCACATGAAGAATGTACAAACCCACTACACTTAAACAACTCTGCCATACACTGTTACTTGAAAACCCATCTTCCAAAGTACCAAGCCTTAAACCCTCTTGATTGAGGTAAACTACTAGCACCATCAACATACCTTCAGAATTGCAAGACATGAAACATAATTGTAGAGAAAAGCAGAGAAAATACATTTCTCCCAGACACCTCTACGATGCATAGTCACTCATTGGTGAACACACCTTCTTCAATACAATGATGCATCACACCAAATATTGAATACACCACCTCTGAACACCTCTCACCAACATATCCAAATCAAATAGGTAGATATTAAACCTAGAAGAAATGTGGAACCAAACCAGAACACAACTCTGTCACCCAGAACACGACTACAACACATTGTTTCCTCTTTCTATCATTTTTTCTCAAAAGAACTTGGAAACTAAGCACCGGAGAAACATCCTCATCATCTTCAACACTTCAAAAACCATATATAGAAGCTTATCAAATAAATAATATAGATTGACACCAATAGCTTTACTAATGACAACATAATGCAACTAATCAAAGCATCAACTGCTCATACTCTTGCAACAATCTCATTCAGCTATAGTCATCAATGAAAACATAGGATTTTTGACATCAATGACAACACCAGCTGCTCATACTTGCAATAGATGTGACCCATTCTTATATGCCATATAGCCAAATTTCATTGATTTGAGATATAAAGCATTTAGCACCACTAAGTCTGAGCTAATAAATATTACTTTCTGTCCTTGTCCCTGCAACAACCAAAGTTCTAGATATTCCTTTTCTAATTTCACAACCATCATCTTGGAACACTAAATTGTACCCTCCGATACACATTTTTCCTACAATAAGAAGATTATGCCAGAGACCCTTGACATAAAGAACATCATCTATTTTATGCTTTCCATCAAAACTAAATGAACCTTTTCCATAAATCTTAGCATATGTTTCATTACCAAACTTAATAAGACCACCATCATACTTCTTAATTTCAACAAACTTACTCTTATCACTTGTCATATGATTTGAGAATCCACTATCAATTATGTAGTAATTCCTCTCTTCTCTTGCATGAAGATAGTCACCATAGTTCCTTCAATGTTGTGACCTATTATTAGAGAACTTTCCTTCACACATCTTTCAAAATTAATAGAATTAGTTCCAACATTTAGAGCCATGAACAAGAATTCATTATTGTCATCATTAGGATATTTTGATTCTTCATCATTATATACACCATTGTCTCTTTCAACATAATAACTCTTCTTGACAAATTTTCTTTTATGTTCCTTATGTTTGTTATTTGAAATTGATTGAACATTTAGAAGCATAATGGCCTATCTTTCCACAATTGAAACTAACTTAACTTTGTATTTTCCAGTGCCCTTTTTCAATCTCCTTACAAAATTTTCTTTCACCTCATAAGGATCATCTAGATATGATTCATCAACCTTCTTTGCTTTGCTGAATTTAAAACCAGTTTCTTTCTTTGTAGCATCTTGACCAAACTGTCTTAATTCATAAGAAATTAAAGCACCAAACATTTGATCTCTAGAATAATTATCCAAAATTTGAGATTCCTCAATAGCAAAAAATTTAGAACTATAAGCTTTAGGAAGAGTTCTTAATACCATTTTCACAACTTCACTTTCTTCTAGCTTACCACCAAGACCATTGATGGAATTAACAACTTCATCCACTTTGATCATGTAGGTAGTAATATCTTCATCTTCAAACATCCTAAGAGTTTCAAATTTGGATTTGCAATTATGCATCTTTGCTTGCTTGACTTTATCGTCTCCTTCATAAATGCTCTCCAACTTTGTCTAGATCTCTTTTGTAGTTTTTAGACTTATCACCTTTCCAAATTTTGAATCAGAAAGTCTACTCAATATAACATTCCTTGTTTTTCCATTGTTCTCATATTCCTTGATCTCATCATCACTTTCTGAACCAACAAAAGGCATAGTATATCCTTTTTCAATTGAATTGAAGACACCAAATCCAAGAGAGAACAAAAAGGATTCCATCCTGGCTTTCCAATAAGCATAATTCATTCCATCAAACATAAGAGCTTTGATACCCTTCTTGTGCACCATTCAGATCCACCTCAAGTGGTTAAGCTTTCTCTAGGGAACCATAGCTCTGATCCCAATTGTTATATACACATGACAACTGAGAGGGGGTGAATTAGTCTTACATTAAAACATTCAATCCCTCATTAAATTTCAAACCCTTATCAACCTTTAAACCCTCATTAAGAATTAGCAGAATGTAAACAAGTGAAAAAACAATGAAAACAAAACCATATACAAGAGAACAACAAATTTATGTATAAAACCCAAGAAGGGAAAAACCATGGTGAGGATTAGCTCACATATATATGAATAACAACACCAAATACAATTAGGCTCACTACCAAGGGCTCACTACCTAGAAAAAGAAGAAAGGACCACTTCTGGGTGGCTCACTACCACGAAGAAAGAAGAATGAAATAAAATATTACAGAGAGATTCACTATCTTAGAGCAACAAGGAATTCCACTATTGCAACTCTATGCCATACATAACCTTTGGGTCATTGCCTCCAACAACTTCAAGTACATTGGAATGAAGATACCTTATTTTCACTGCATTTGGAGTCATAGGCATTAAATCTCACACTCAGGTCACCACATTTGATCAAATTCACATCTCACACTTGCCACACAACATCTACAACAACTCACGTTTCATTTATACTATCCATGACCTAAAAAATCTCAAATTGGTTGGCCTTAATGAAATATATGTACCTTAAACATGTAACACCAAAATTGGTCGACACATAACACTTCTGCGGTGGAAGTAAGTGAAGGAAGACCACGCCGAGGGTTAAATAGGACCTAAATCTACATCACCACACTACTCAACACATCCACAATCCATGATGTACCTCTGTAAATAGTGCTAACACGCCTGATTGGCCAAACCTAAAATAACACTACAAGTGGCCACATACACACTTCTCAAAGTCTAAAAATAACATGTGGACCACACAACAACACTTTCAAATATCCACACATCATAGAATATTCTAGCATCATTAGAATATTTTTAACACTACCATAGTCACCTGAAATTGAGAACACCATTATTTTATGTAACTAGACATACTACCATAGAACACAACTTATGAATCTAGGCTTGTGAAAAAAATCAACACCAAAAAATCTAAGGGTAGATACATACAAAAATTATAAGCATGTTCCCAAGTCTGCATGAGAAGAAACCTTATTGTGGAGAAATTCAAAGTAATCTCATTTCTCCCAGACAACCTTCTACACAGATAGTAAAACTATTAAGCATAACTTCCACATCATAACGATCTAGAACCTGAAACTCTGGATGTAGAACCTATGGACACCTCTAATCATCACATCCAAACCACACAAGAATATCTTCAATCATGAAGAAATGAAAAGCACAACACTGGACACACCTCTATCACACTACACACTCTTTTATTCAAATTTTTGTCAAAATCACTTGGAAACTAAGTGATCTTACTGCAACTACAACACTTATCCATCACAACCATACAATACATCAATGAAAATACTGATGAAAACACCACAACACCTTCTTATCAAACCACAACACATCCATGCTATCACTAATACTTGACAACACCAACAATCTCCATACTATTGACATCAATGAAAACACCAACAACATACTTGTAGGAAGTTACCCCTTTTGGTTGTATCAACCTTCTTCTTTGGATATTGCTTGGAGTGAAGGATATTTATTTATATCTTCTCTCCTTAGGACTATTAACTTGGAATTTGCAGCACAAGCCATATTGGAAATGAAATCTGCAAATGATTACCTTCTCAATAACAATGAGATATACAAAAGTGATCAAATGATTACAAAATTTCTATAACATGATGCATTATATAATTTAGGTGCCATGAGGGGGACTCTTTCTTTTTGAATGCATTTATAATGTTGAGGGAGTCACCCTCAATCTAAATCTTCTTTATTTTTTCTTTTTTTGTGAGGACTAATCTTGCTAGCAATTCCTACACTTCTACTTTGTTGCTTGTTCCCATAGGGAATTTCATAGCTAGAGCTGAATGAACTGAACCTTGCCAATAACTTCTTACACATCTATCTCTAGACTGGACTTCCTCATGAAGCTCCATCAAAATTTAACTTCTAGAGATCTTTCTATGGAGGTTTCCATTGAATTTTTGATCTGTTTAATGGTTTGATTCTTGAGATGGGGATAGTCCTAGGAGTTGCAATCACAATATTCTTCCATTTTTCTAACATTCAAAAATACCATGAGGAAAATGGTTTGTTGTTTCCTTATGATTGGATCTTTAACACCCTTTCCATGACTATCTCTAATATTGAGATTTCCAATTTTGAAGCACTTGTTTGAGTGGGTTTATCTCTTTTATAAAAATTCTTCTATTCCTCTCACACTAAATGGTTCAAACGTCCAACAAAGGAGAGATAATCCAAAGCATTGACAAGAGGGAAGAATTGTTTAGTGGGGGCCAACTATTGAAAACTTACACCAAGGTTTCACCTAGCAGAGCCTACCATTCCAACTAGTTTTGAAGCTATTTCCAACATGGTTGAGAAAAATAACACTGAATGAGGAGGTGATCCAGTTTCTCCTCATATTTACCACATAAGACACAACTAAATGAGTTTGTATCCAAGTTTTTGGAGATGTTCACTTGTTAAAATTCTACGATTTAGAGCTAACCATGCAAATTATCCAGTCTTTGGCAATATGATTTTATTCCAACACAACTTATATGGCCATGTAGTTCTTGTCAAGCTCTCAAGGTTTATTTGAAATTTCTAACCTTGTTTCACATTGTATGAGCTTGATTTTGTGGGGACCCATATCAATTTATCTGACTGACCTATTACAAAAATTATTCTTCTTTTCAGGTGATTGTTGAGTAGGTCTTTTTGTTCTTATGGAAATGCACAAGAAGAGAAGTCTCTCCATTTAATGTTTGAGCCATATGAATCTGAATCCAAAGATATGTAATCTTGAATAAGATTTCCCCAATTTTGTTTGAGGAAGTTTTTTTCCTCTTGCAAGTCTTCAATTTTTTCTAGAGGGAGAGACCATTCCATGAATCCTCCCAAAAAAGACCCTAATCCCCCTTGTTAATGAGCTATGTCATATGCAGAGGGATAAATTATCAAAATTATATTAGGAAGTTCCATATCTTATAACTAGACCTTGGATTTTGAATTGTAATGATTCTTTCTGGATCAACAAAATCTAAATATCCGGCTTGCATTAACCTACACCACTTAGCTGCCGATTTAGCGTACAACTTCCATGCTAATTTTTCTCCTAATGCTTTATTCCTTGCTGTTAAATTTTGCAAGCTTGCACCATCTTGGGATTTTTCTTTACACAAGTTTTCCTAAGACATGAGATAAATTTTTGATTTTTTATCCCCTTCTTTATAGGATTGCTATAGGAATTATTTGATTTTTCTATATCCTCCTAGACCATTTTAGGAATCTTTAAGACTGGAATAATATAACTAGGAATTGTTGAAAGCATTGAGCTGATCAATACCATCCTAGCTACTAAAGATAGCCACTTCCCCCTCCATGCTAAAACTCGACTTATGATTGTATCAAGAACCTTGTCCCAAAAATATTTTTTTTATGAGTGTTTTTGAAGAAAGGGATTCCTAAATATTTACATTGCAATTTTTCAAATTTAAACCCCATGATTGGTAAAATTATTGAATACAAGGTTGAGGTGTTATTAAAGAAGAAGATTTTTTACTTAGAAGGGTTGATCATTTGGATTGACACTTGAGAGTATTTCTTGAGTACTTCCTTTATATATTTAGCCTTTGAAATGGAGGGTTTACCAAATAACAAAGTATCATCTACAAAGAGATGGTGTGTCAGTGAAATATGTGTTCTTGGAATCTTAATCCCTTTCCATTGTTCTTCCTCATGTTTTGCTGATATGAATCTACTTAATTCCTTTGCCATGAGGATAAAAAGAAAAGTAGATAGGGGATCCCCTTGTGTTACACCTTCTGTTGCATTGAAAAACCCCGTTGGATTTCCATTAATGATGATTGAAAACATTGCACCTTGCAACCTTGATAATATCCATTTGCACCATTTTTTGGAGAAGCCAAATTTGGCTAAGACTTTCATTGAAAAATCCTAGTATACCTTATCATATGATTTCACCATATCTAGCTTTATATCATGGCTAGAAGTTTATCTGAATGTATTGAGTGTAGCACTTTGTGAGATAGAATTTCTCCTTTAGCTGTTTCCCTACCAGGGATGAAACCTCCTTATTCTTTTGATATTAGTTTTGGAATTATTCTTGATAGATGAAGACATATTGCTTTTGTGAAGATTTTTTATATCATGTTGCATAAAGATATTGGCCTAAAATCTGTGAATGAGGGATCTTGCTTTTTTGGAATCAATACAATAAACATTGTGTTGAAATCTTTGAGGATATTAGCATTCCTCTATGATTCCTCTAGGGCTCACTAGATGCCTTCTCCCATAAAAGACCATTTTTTTTTGAAAAAAGGATGCTCTAAGTCCATCAAGACTAGGAACTTTCTTAGGAGGGAGAGAGAAGACTACATTCTTAACTTCCTCCTGAGAAAAAAGGTTTCATCAATTCATTGTTGTCCTCCAAAGTTACCAATGCTAGAATTTTATCTAGAATATGATGTTGGATTCTTTGAAGTTGTGGCTAAGGCTTAACTTGGTTGGGGAATAAAAGGTTGGAGAATAAAGATACTTCTTTCTGAATTGTTGCTTCCTCATTTATTATTCCCACTAATTTTGACTCTATTGCAAAGATGGTGTTGGTTTGCTTTCACATTTTTGTTGATGCATGGTGTAGACACATAAAAATGTCTTGGTCTATGAACAACATTTTTCTACATCATTCTCCCTTATTCCCTGTGTAATTAAATAATTTTTAATTATTTAATTATCTTTCTTTGATCACATTCTTCTATTAATTAAATAATTTTAATTATTTAATTAATTCATCTTCCCATCTTTATTCTACTTTTGATTAATTAAATAAATTAATATTTATTTAATTACGTCACTAAAATTTCTCTCTATAATTAAATAAATCATCATTCATTTAATTATCCACTCTTCACCTTTTGTCTATAATTAAATAATTATTCTAATTATTTAGCTATTCATTTAGCCTTTTTCTATCTATTATTAAATAATTGATCCAAATTAATTATTTAATGTCTCTTTCTTATTTCCTCCATTTTAATTAAATGGTTGTAAAATAATCATTTAATTAAATTCCCATTTCCCTTATTCTCTCACAAATAAATAATCTAAATAATTATTTAATTCCTCACATGCTTCTCCATGAATTAAAAATTATTATTTGATTCCTCCACTACTTTCCCTCCTCTTTCTCATTTGAATATTGACCATTCATTGCTTTCGGTCTTCAAAGAATCTTGACCATCTATCCTTAGCTATCCCTAGCCACTACTTTGTGGTGCATGAAAACTCCACCATTGATCTTGGCATCTTCTAGATTTTTGATCTCATTTGTCCATTTGAGAAGTTTTTCTATAAAAGAAGGTTGTCTCTTTAATTTTGGCTTTACAACCACATTCTCCAAAGTTCTTGCTATCTTGTCATTGTCACTTGCAAGTATTTGAACACTTCAAAAGTTGAGGGAAAACTTGCAACTTGAGAAAGAATGGAGGAGAAAAAAGGAAGATAATCCACTTGGATAAGGGAGTTTTGCAATATGTTTTCATACTTGTTTGATTTCTTCTATCATTTGTGATTTTTTATTTTGGATTTTGGATTTGGGCTTAGATTTTAGGTAGAGTGGTTGCTAATTGGTCTCATCTTATTTTATTCATGAATTTTCCCCTTCCTTACATTGGTGAACCCGACGTCAACCTAAAATTTTTTGTAGAAATCGATACATTTTTCTTTTTTGCTATTTTGTAGGTTTGTGAGCCGTAATCACAAGACAGTGAGCCGTATATGTTGGCAGAGTGATGAAAATTCAAATAATTATACATTTGTGAGTTCCTACGATTCAAATTCTAAAATCTAGAACAATGCATTTGACAAACAGTGAGCTGTATTCGCGAGTCTGAATGTCACAGTCACAATTCCTTGAGACATAGTCGCTATTTTTTTATTTTTTTATTTTTTTAGACTGCAGGAATCG
The DNA here is from genome assembly GCA_007258455.2 of Sequoia sempervirens. NCBI lineage: Eukaryota > Viridiplantae > Streptophyta > Pinopsida > Cupressales > Cupressaceae > Sequoia > Sequoia sempervirens. The sequence goes on from VDFB02271358.1 coordinate 977,097,231, forward strand.
GGTAGCACAACCCCATATAAACTGCAGTGCACCTGGTAAACTTTTTAAAGTTACCAGCGGCACTGGCGCGACATGCCCTCTGGTACCATGGGGGTGGGGGAGACTAGACCTCGTGACCAACCTCCTACAACAGGAAAGATTTAGCCAACCGAGCTAGGGCCCCAACCCAAACATAGTCGCTATTTGAACCACATTTGTGAGACACATTTATTTACCAGAACGACACATTTGACTGTTAAGGTAAAACTTTAGTTTCGAGTTTCCTTTTAGTTTTTCATTTTGGCTTGCATTAGGTTAAGGTTTTTAGTGTTACTAATCCTCTATTTGCAACATGTGGCTTACATTTGGGAGGAGACATTTACCTTGGAAAATTCTAATCCATTTGTTGTAGGGTTTTTATTTATCTTCATTTAAGATGGGAACATTTTTTATTTTTTGGCATAAAATAAACCAATATATTTTGTTAGTTGGGACATTTCATTTGGTTTAAAACAAATACAAACTTACATCTTCACTCATTGGTTGAAAATGAACAACTTGCATCTTCACTCATTGGTTTAAAACAAACAAAACCTTTTATCTTCACTCATTGATTTAAAATGAAAAATAACTTGCATCTTCACTCATTGGTTTAAAAAGAACAACTTGCATCTTCACACCTCATTGGTTTAAAAATAACATAAAATTTCATTTTCACTCATTTGGGTTAAAAGGAACCACAACTTGCATTTTGTTTTGATTTTAATGTTAATTAGGCACACTTTATTTTGGGTTTAAAATTAACCATTGTCTTATGTGTTTAATGCGCTTGAACAAATTTTGCGTTGTAGAACCTGTGGACATAGAAATTGTACTCCTTTGGAGATAGTACAATCTATGGTCTAATTTAGTCCTATTTTAGACACCCTTGCATCAATCACCCCTTAAAAACTAAATTTATAGGCCCCTAAGACTCATTATTTTGGACTTTAAGGCCTATTCCACTCACAAATTATACAAATCTTGACAAGAAATATTCAAATCATTCAAATTATAGAAAATCCACCTCAAAAACCCCTGGTGGGACTAAGTCGCCTAGGGTGGCGACTTAGTCCCTTTTGAGGGATTTTTCACTTTTGAGCAGGAAAATCACCGACTTAATTCAAATTCCCCATGGATATCAGCCTGTGAAGTTAAAATAATGAATAATTAGGTGTTCATGCCTATAAATATATGTCTTTAAGTCATTTTACACAACATTAAGTCATTTTCAACAAGCAAATTCAAGAGTCAAGAGTCAAATATCTTTCACAAGAAGATCATTAGTCTATCTACAACAAAGTTGAAGCTTTAGGGCAGCAAGTTAGGGTTTTTGTAGGTCTTCAAGCTCACCTTTTGTTCAAGATCTCACATTGCAAAGAGTTGATCATGGATGCCTATGGAGATTTGAACATGGAGAAATCTAGGTCGAGGAGATGCAACTAGTCATGAAATCAATCCTAAGGACTTGTTTTCAAAGTGATTCCATCTTCCATTTTCTCTCCATTTTCAGCCTAAGGAAGGTTTGCATGTCATTAAAATTCACTTCTAATGTAATTTATTGTCTTTTAGAATGAGTCTTGCATCTTTCTAATTCCATTTATGCATCTTATTTTCAAACTTCCTAGTCTTAGAAACACTTAGGGATAGGGTTTCACACAAATTTTATCTCTTTTAAGGTTTAAATACCAATTAGGGGTTTGACCAAGGAAAACCCCCCATTAGAAACCAATTTATACTCTATTTTGTAGGTATTTTCATAGGTTCAAATCTGGGTTTCCATCAGAAAATAGAGTGCAGACTGTGGGCTTCCGTTTCCACTTTCAGATTTGTAGAAATCCAAAGTGGACTAAGTCACCAATAGTGGCGACTTATTCCCACTGCACTAGTTTGTCAAAGGTTTTTGTAGATCTGGATACCCATTTGGTAGAAATAGTTTCTTGAGCAGTTTGCCTGATCTGGGACTAAGTCACCAAGCTTGGCATAAGTGTCCCAATTGGCTAGAAAATTAGATTTTCTAGAAATTCAAAGGAATCTTCATTCTTCATTTAAGTCTTCATCAATTTCCAGGTACACAAGTTTTGTTTAGCATCTTTATCTTATTCTTTATTGCATTTAATCCATCTTTTTGCATATCACAATGTGTTTTCAAACAACTTGCATTTCTTAGGTTTTGCATTAACAAGTCACTTATTTTATTAGTTTAGTGCATTTAGACATTCCATCTAGGCATATTACATCCATCCGCATATTGATTTTGAGTGTATACATTGCCTATTTTGGTCCATCTTTCTCCTTTTAGGTGAAAAACCCTAGAAGTGCAAGAAAGTCATTGGGTGCCAAAATCTTTGTTTACATTTTGGTGAACCCGAATTTATAACATTTTTGCTTCTAATTTCAAGTGCATTTACATCCTAAGTTTAACTTACATCAACATTGCATTAGGTTTTGCATTGTTTTACATTCTAGGGTTTTAAAAATTGCATTAGTGAAAAGCTCATTTAAGCTTGAATAATTACATTTGATTTCCTTGCACAATAGTGAAATTCTACATTTGAACTTTAGATTTGCATGGTACAGTACAAAACACATCAATATCCATTAGAAAATTTAGAAAAAAATCAAAAATTTCCCTACTAGGACTAATTCGCCACCTTGGGCAACTTAGTCCCAATGCACATTTTGCATCAGTGTTTTTAGAATTCTGTTTCCAGTTTCTTATGTTACTATTTGTTTGAGTTACTTTTCTATTTCTATTTGGTTATTTTCTGTTACATTAAAATCATTCACATTAGCATCATTTACTTTAAATTGCAATAATGGATAGCATTAGATTTTTACAATTTTCATTTTCAGCATTAGTTCCTAGTTCATTTAGATCAGATTCATCAGAAAATGCAAACAAAAACCTCAAAACATCAAATGAAACAATAAAAATAATGCTTCACTTTAGAAAAACTATATCATCCAAACCTTTTAGTATTGATGACTTGGATAAGTTAGATGAAGCTCTACAAGGCTTCCTCTCTCTAAGTTCTTCCACTAAGGGTTGTGATGACAAACCCAAACCAACCAACGGTAACTTACCTTCCAAACCTTTTAGTACTGATGAATTTGACATGTTAGATGAAGTCCTTGAGGACTTAATCTCACAAAAGCCATCCACTAAGCTTTGTTGTGAGCAACCTAAAACAAAAGATGTCAATGTAATTCAACCTCAACTTGTCCTTTACCCACCTTCACATAAACCTCAACCTCCACCTAAACTCGAGTTTACCCTTTACCCACCTAAGCATGATGTTGTTGATCACACACATTACACTAGAAATAATCTGCAACCACCGCAACCAACCCAAACCTCCTTACCTTTTCCCAATTCTATTCTGCCTAATACTCCTCGATTAAGGGAGTATGATCTTGTTGAGCAAATTAAGAACACTCCTGCAAAGATATCCCTTTGGGACCTTCTTCAGAATTCACCAAACTATCACTCTATGATCCAAACAATATTGCAACAAATAGTGGTTCCTCTTGGTACAAATGCAAATGATATAGTAGCTCTAATACAAGGAATGAATGCAATTAATGTAGACATTACCTTCCATCAACATGAGCTCCCTCCATTAGAATTACAGAAGCAAAATGAGGCCTTTATGATAATTACTCAATTAAATAGAATAGGCATCAAAATGACCCTTTTTGACAATGGCTTTGCCCTTAATGTGTGTAGTGTAAAGCTCTTGGATCGGTTACATGTGGATAAATCACAAATCAACCTTGATTCCTTATCTATTAGAGGATTTGACAATATCACAAAGCAACTGTTCGATGTAATTACTGTACCTATTACATTCAGAATGACTACTTTCAAACTCCTATTCATGTCATGCCCTATGATCTTTCGTACAATCTTCTTTTGGGAAGACCATGGATTCATGAGATGCATGCGGTACCTTCGACCGTTCATCGAATAATGAAATATGTCTATAATTTTTTTTTTTATCAAGTTGAAATATAACCCGAGCATGAAAGTTGCTTACAACATGAAAAAGGAACAACAAGTCCTCTAAACACATTAATTCCAACATATCATATAGAACCTCTTGAGACTCGCAAACAAGAAGAACCTGTGTCTAAATTGCTAGGTGATGATTGGGGTAAATTATAATTCACACCTTCATTTATGGGTGAATACATAATCACATGGAAAGAGGATGCAAAATAAGAACAACCTACGGAGATGTAACCTCAGAATTCAGAAGAATATTCTCAAACATCTACCTCATCTACTTTGGACAAAAACACAACCTACACAACAAATTTTGATGAGATAGATTATCAACAACCACACAACCCAAAGGAAATGGAAATAATTCATGGGCGAGGTTATGAGCTTATGAAACAATTGGGATACAATGGTAAAGGATGTGGAAAGCATGAATGTTGATGGTGTTTTCTGCACAACAACAACTCAAACAAAATATAATATCCTATCTCTCTTGAAAGGTAAATCTCTATTAGCAAGCCTCAAGAGATAACCCCAAGGTCTCTAATGCCAGGTATTGACAATGTAGTGAAACAACTCAGAGATAAATGTGAAAATGTTGGTAATCACAAGCAACCTTACAAATGAACAATGCTGTAAGTATACTTTCATCAGATGAAACAATGCATTGATGCTTTCAACCCTAAAACTAACACAAATTTCAAAGAAATAGCAAAAGATGAAGGGTTTGGTAGAGAGATATCTAAACTAACTCCTAAGATCAATCACAACAATGATGAATGCTGCAAATGGACAGATCCCCAATAAAATCAATCTCTGCTTGATCAAGGACAAGCCTGCAACTACACATAAATGGTGTAATCTTCTAAGGAAATAGAATATTTTCAGACTATGAACATTCATTCACATACCCAATAACTAGCACAATGTAAACAAGTATTCATAGTTGAACTTAGCATAAAATGAGGCCCAGACTAACTTTACACATCAACCTAGAATCAACAAGTTGCCAAAAGTATGGACTAGAGATCGATCAAACATCATTCACATTTCACCATCATTGTAAAAGAATTGAAATCTAACATCTAACATCTAATACTGAGAATCAAGAACAAGAAACCATAAAACTATTGAAGTTGAACACAAAGTTCACCAAACAATGACCCAATTGCATTAACTTCTCCAACATTGCATAACAATTTCCAGTTCTCTCCTCTCCTACAAGTACTCCTACTGATTTCTTGAATTTTAGCTAGCTTCCTAACTAAGTCTCTAACTCCTACAAATGATAAGGCACTGGCCTTTTATAGAAAATTACATTTTGAACCAATGGCCAGGATTTAATTCATCCAATGGCTGCAATTGCACTTCTAGAAGCATCCACCTGTTACATTAGGGTTTTGATAGCTAGACGCATCATCATCCAATGAGGAAATTCAATTACATTTTGGAGCAATGAGAAAACAACATCCAATCACCTTGACATTAGCAAAAATCATGATTGGATGAAGAAACAACTTCACATGATGCTCTTTGTCAAAGACATTTCTCTAGTTGGCACATAGCTGACGACACAGATTTTCATGCAACTCCACCTTTGATATTTGAATTAAAATTCCCTCCCGGACACATTTTCTTAGGAAGGTGCATTTGGACAATTGGAACATTCTACCCCTGACACACTTTCTGATGTGAATTCTTCATGTAATAAAATGACCTTCTTGGCACAATTCCATATGCCTTTATCTTCATTCGTCCTGCAAAATAAACATAAGAATGTTATTTCATTAAGTGCAATACCCATGGGATAAAAATTAACACCCAATCATAAGAGTTACATAATAAGTTCCACTATTTGTGATGTGAATACTTTATAAATGGAAATTTCTGTTTAAGCTTCGAGGTGTTAATCAATGAACCCTTAAATTTTAAAATCATAAAGGGATCCTAACTAACCCCCCCTTATAACCCAAATAAGATCTTTTAATGCATATACTGGTAACGAATGTCATATGTGGTGGATTAGATCCATTCCAACTTATGGAAGTCCTCCTTAGTACAAATTGATATACATTCCACATAAATAGATAGAATAATAAAGATAAATCACTCCCATTTAACCTTATATCAGACCTCATTTTCCATGAATAGTAAAGATAAATCACTCCCATTTAACCTTATGCACCTGTCATTTACTTATTGATATCTACAATATCAACAACCCTCCTTTTCAATGTCGATGGAAGCTCATCTCTGTGAACAAATTAACAACCTTTTCAACATTGGTTTATTTTCGTTAAGAATAATCTGATATCATGAATAATAAACCCTCACATATTTAATGTTGCAAAGATCACCATTAAATTTTTGAGAACTGCAAACTTTATTATAAGCAATTCTACACTTTTCCCCCCTTGTGGACGTTGAATATCATCTCTACCATAGCTTCGTTATCTTTTCCGTGGTGAGATTCATAACTTGAGCTTTCACATGTTGAAGATACAATGAAACCCGTATCATTTAAATTTCCCAACCCTTATGTAGACATCTGGCTTCACCTTGCAATCCCTTTCATGCAAATTTTCTGATTGGTTCATTGCTCATTTACAAGACCAATTTAACACTCTATTCTTTCTATATCATCAATGCATACTAAAGCTCTTTACGTCGCTTCACTTTTAAATATCACCTTCTGAGTATTTGATCCAACACTCCTCTTATGAAGATTTGGCCTAATCTATGTTCCCTGAGCGGTGCCCTCTTCCATTCAGTATGCTATCAATAACTTCATGTTTCTCATGAACACACTTATCTCATGGATTCCATTAATCTTCAGATCCTGAAGCATTTATCCTTTCGACTTAAAATGCTACCATTCTTCATCCCTTATATCATTTTCCTGATCATTGATTCTAATGCCTCCATTTTTGTGCACTTTAATGGGAATGCTATCGACATCAATGTATAATATTGCGAAGTGTATTAAGCATTCAAGAATCCTCACTCAGATAATCTTAACCGTGTTGCTCTTGTGCCACCACAAATAACCCACTTGGAACTGTGAATTAAAATGTCCACACCTCATGGAATTCAGCAAGTGTCGGATTTCCCAAGCTTGAATCTTTTCGGGAAATTCTGCCAACCTCGGATTTTCTGAAATTTCAACCTTCGTGAAATTCATAACCACGTAGAATTCCATAATTATTACCTTGTATGCCACCTTCGTTATTTCTGGCATTTCATGGACTGTTCAAAGCCAATCGCTCCACGTATGAATAATTCAACATATTTTCCACATTAATATTGAGTGGATTTCATGAAGACCCATTAGCAGTTGAATTTAACAGGGTTCATAATGTCCTATGGATGCTACCATGAGCTCAACATTCTCCACAACTTGCTGAAGGTGATTGCTTGAATTTTCTTCGTCACCTCGTGAATTTTCGATGATTTAGAGGTCTCATCGATTTTCACACTTCGGGGAGTCCGGCTACCCACGGATTTTCTGAGATCTCCTCCTTAATACACTTTCCATTATGCGAAGGCAACCCACTGTGCATTGCACCAAACCATGACTTTAGACATCAACAGACTTATACACCTCTATTTCTCTGCGTAATTGTTCCCTTATCCATCAGAAATCCTTGGAAATCCGCCCTCTCCATATCTCAAAGGCTTATCATAATAATAATTTTCTGGATATCATTCTTCTCAAGACTTTCACTGTGTCTCCTATTCCACACTTAGGATATAGCCATTTAAACGTACATTTTGATGCAACACCACCAAATGCCCCAACTTCTATTGATCGCCTATCACAATAACTTCAATTTATCAATGGTGGATAATGCACAACCTGGGAATCGAGCCCATTCTACTCCTCGTCCTACGTATGACTACCAATGCTTAACTGAATCTCCATGGCCTGGCCTGGTAAGATGAAATTTTAAAGCATATGCTATGAGTCCTTCATGTTATCCTTCTTTGTGCAGTGGGCAATGACACATTAAATCGATTGAATTTGTGCTTCATTTTATTGGATGAATAACACCGCAAAGGCAACCTTCATACCTGAATTCGTTTCAACCAAAAGACCACCTCGATTCTTCTCGTTTCACCACTTCGAGAATTTACCTAGTCCACGGATTCGAGCTCGGGGAATTATTGCCCTCGGGAAATATAAGACTTCAAAGAATCCGACAGGGGCTAGATTTTTCAAAAAGAAAGACCTTTGGGGAACCCTTGTGTTGATGAATTTTCTAAATGTCTATTCCTTCAAGGATTTCACGTGTCAGAGGATTTCTTGAGCATTTATCCTTTGAGAATTTCATTATGGGACAAAATATCCGAATCTTATGATTCTCGAGAAATCCACAATGGAAGGGAATCCCCAAACATATAAGCCTCCAATACTTGGAATTTTAACCACCCCAATTTATGTTCACATTGGGCATAACCAAGTATTTGTTCACAATTTGAAGGATCTTTCTTACAAACACGATGTTCATGCATAGATTTGAAATCTCCGCAAAATTACTTTCAAATGGATGAGGGAATGTTGCACTTGAGCTATTGATGCCATAGTCACCACTGCAACTTATTCCTATTGCACAATCTATGAGCGCTGTAGATCATCACTCACAGAAAGATTATCACTTGACAATGGCAAGAGAAACTAAGTGTTGACCATCCTTCATGAAATATTCGCCTGCTTATTGTCGAACCAATTCACCTCTGTATTGGAGTTCTCCACCCACCATCCTCAAAATTTAGTCAAGTCACCATAATTAAAGGAGGCATTCTTTTCACATTTTATGCTCTTTGTAGGTGCTGTGGTGTGGCGGATTACCCGAGCTTCAATTTTTTCACGGAATCTGGGATAGCGAGAATTCCCCAAACTTTGTTCTTTCTGTTGGAGATTATAATCCCAACTACCCAGCGCTGTATTTAAAACGGAAGTTTCTACATTGACTCTGCCACCGACCATTCTGGAGAGTTCTCACCGACCTGGCAATTTGCATATGAACATACTGTTTTGTATTCTGGAAAGCTCCAAGCCCTCTATAAATAGAGACAGATGTAATGAGGCTAATCGCTTTCTAGCAGAGTCCAGCTCCGCAGAGCTGTTAGAAGATATTAGTTTGGTGTTTAATGTATGAGCTGCAGCTCAGTAACTAAGTGTAATGTTTTGTTTTATTTAATAAAAATTTGTCTCTGTTTTGTTGCTTCCCCTGTTTCTAACAGTGGTATCAGAGCGTATGGTAGACGATCCTGGAGATATTGTGAGCAGTGTGAAAATCTTGCGTATGGGTTCTGTGATGGAGCTGCTTTCTGTGAGTAACCTAGGCTGTGAGCTTTTGAGAAGAAAGTGCAGCCATAGGAAGTTTGGGCCTGTGCCTCCAGGGCACTGGAGATTCTCTGGGTGAAAGAGATAAAGAATGGAAGGCTGGTCACGTTCGCGATGCTTGGTTTCTTCTTGCAAGCATACGTCACAGGGCAGGGGCCCATGGAAAATCTGGCTGCCCATTTAAGTGTTGTCGTGGTCGAATCTGACAAAGCTGATATGGATGTGAAGACGTTCTATGATGGGATTCTGGCTGCCATTGTGGTGGGCGAAGGAGAAGTAGCTCCAGTGGGAGCTGCCATTGGCATTTTGGCTGAGAACAAAGGTTGTTGCATAAGATCGAAGTGAAATGATGTAGATCACTTAATTTGTGTTATTAGTTTTTTAACAAATTTCATTGTGCAAGTTAGAGCCAGAAGATCAGGGTAGATTTAGATGCTGGTTGAAGGAATGAGATAAGCCAGACATCGATTGAAGACAGATCGCAGATTATCCAAAAGGAGATTGAAGTTGTAGTCTTGAAGCTGTTGAAGAAGGTAGCTTGATTTAATGATCGAAGATTGGAGAAACGTCATCCAGCAAGGAAAAGCGTTGAAGAGGCCGCAGCCTGTGAATGTATGAAGCTATCAAAGTTGTCAAATATTGTTTGACTGAGGTGTTGAAAAGGAGAATTGCCGCCGGTTGAAGCTGTTGTTTCAGGAGGCGCTAGATCTTGCCAGAAAGCCGTAGCTAATGAGGGTTTTTGCAGATATTACAAGCATGTGGTTGCTAGAGAATCGCTTGGACAATGATATCAGAAGATGGAAGCAAATAAAGTTGCTCTGTCATGCTGCTAAGGAAAAGCAAGGATAAAGTGCACTCTTGCTATAAGAGATAAGGCTAGCAGTTTGTGAAGGTAGAAGATCCTGAAGACCCTGGAGAGCAGAAAATTTGATAGAGTTGTATGTTTTGAGTTGTTTCTATTGTCGGTCTTGAAGGTTGTCATGTAGATCTTGAGGTCGTAGGAAGCTTGAGGAGATTGGATAAGTATGTGTCTTGGCTGAGAGTCAAAATTGTGAAAAGCATTTCTAAAGTCTAGAATGAAGAGTTGATAAGTGAGATGAGAACATCAAGGAGGATAGCAGATGTTGGTTGTGAAAACATAAGTCAAGTCCTTAATGCTTTAAGGAAGTAATATGATTATAAGTGAAGCCCTTAATGGATTAAAGAAGAAATATTGTTGAATGCCGCAGCATTCTGGTTTTGTATGAAAGCAATATATGTGGCCAATGGAGCCCATTAAAATTAGGATCCCCGAGCACCCACAGAGTGACTCAATGGGAGGTGTTGATAAAACAAGCGAATCACACCTGAACCTATGATGGACTGGTAACCAAGAGGGCCAGAGCTCATGGTTAGAGCATCTCAATTGCAACATGGGATTTCCTAGGTTCGATCACTAGATCTAGAAGATTTTAGATGCCGCAGCATCAGTGAAAGAGACAGAATGTAATGAGAATTTGTGGTAGTTGTGATTAGGGGGAAGTGTTGGAGATTATAATCCCAACTACCCAGCGCTGTATTTAAAACTGAAGTTTCTACATTGACTCTGCCACCGACCATTCTGGAGAGTTCTCACCGACCTGGCAATTTGCATATGAACATACTATTTTGTATTCTGGAAAGCTCCAAGCCCTCTATAAATAGAGACAAATGTAATGAGGCTAATCGCTTTCTAGTAGAGTCCAGCTCCGCAGAGCTGCTAGAAGATATTAGTTTGGTGTTTAATGTATGAGCTGCAACTCAGTAACTAAGTGTAATGTTTTGTTTTATTTAATATAAATTTGTCTCTATTTTGTTGCTTCCCTTGTTTCTAACACTTTCGTGAAATCTGCCAAATGTGGAATTACCCGAAGTTCAATTATTTTGAAAATTTTCTTGTGTGCATGAATTAACCAAACCTTTCCCCTCGTGATTTCTACTCATTCCCAAAATCTCTAACATCAAATTCTTACGAATCCCATAGGCTTCCTAACACGTTAAAACATAGCTCGAATGCCAGAGCAACCGTGATAGACCCTATATGAGCAATGCCTTGATGATGATGAAATTTTGGCCATGTGACTGCATTTGAATTATAGTGACTCCACCTCCTTTCAAATTGAGGTCCATTAGTAATGGTTGATCCTTGTTGATTTTATTGTCCTGGGCCCTTTCAAATCCATGCCACTGCAAATTCTTATGTTGTGCCAGTATTTTCCTCTTACTGTGTTGTTGTCCCTTGCAACATTAAGACAACAAGTTTCATCACTCTGGATGCTAATTCAATCATTTCAAACTTTAGTCCCCAGATCTTACAATTTAAGATACAAAATACCTTATGGGCTACTATTCTAGAAGCTTGCAGAATTGGATTATCCTTGAAATGTAGACACAAATTCCATAATTATCAAACTCAAGCCTTTCATACGTAAATGGACAATCGATCATACTACGTTATGATTTGAATAATGACTTGTGCAAAGTTAGCATGTAGTATAATGCAAGGAATTACAAAAGATTCAGAAATGCAAACATGCTTATAAACCAGCTTTCTCGCACAACAAAGCAACTCGAAGAAGATTGTGGTGACTTAAAATTTCATTTTCCAAGATAGTATCAACAGTATTATTAATCTCAATAAGCTTAGATTTTGAAAGATTAAATCAAGCATCCAGGTTCCTTTAGGAAGAATGAAACTAGAGATTGACAGAAATTTTTTTGGAGATACGACCATGGACGAGATTTAGAAAATCCGATAGGGACTAGATTCTCCAAAATAAATAACCTTTAGAAAATCCACCTAGCCACTGATTCTCTGGAAGAAACCAAGCGCAAAAAATACGAGGTACCTCAGATTCTTTGAGAGGACACATTCCTCAGAAAATCTGCCTATAGGCGGAATCTCCGAAGGCTAATCCCTTCGGAAAATACGGTAGAGGAGGAAATCTCTGAACCTCACTTGGACTTAGCCAACTTTGCCTGAAAATGGAATTTTAGATGAAGGCATGGAATTCCAATGATGTCTGAGATCAAAGTGCTACAAATAATGCATTCCAAGTGCAAATGAAGCATAAATTTCTCCCAGTGAAGCAAAAGCCAAAATTCCAAGAAACATAACCCTAAAGGAGAAGAGGTTAGACCCACAACAAAAACCAGTAGACAAAGAAAAAAGAGGGTCCCCACCTTGGGGTGGGGCATGTGTGTGAAAAGTGCACAAAAAAGGGTGACACCTACTGGGAAAATGCTCCAGAGCATTTGATGATGAATAGGAATCAAGAACCCAAAATATCATGTTTCAATCTCCATATTAGGAAAACAAATCAAAATGTAAGATCAAAGAGTTAGAACCAAAGATAGAATGAACTTTCCATAAACTAAAGATCCAAGTGTGTGTGAGTGTGTTCATTTCCCTCCTCAAACTACTTCAGAAACCAAGCTCAGTCAAGTTAGGCTATGTAAAGATTCTAACTTGAAAAACATCCTGGATAAAGCCTCGCTGTGAGACAGGTGCCCATAGCCCCGATTCTCCCGAACATAGTTCTATTGCCAGCCAGGCATCCATAGCCCCGGTAGAGTTATTTGGATCCTCCTAATAAGTTGAGTTTTCCTTTTGACATTCAATACTTTTTTTTTCTTCTTTTTTCAAATATTCCTTTTTTTTTACTTCTTTTTATTTCAACTTGTGAACAATGAAGTTCACACTCAGGGTTGAGAGTCATGGTGGCACTGAAGTAGAAATAAAATTTTTCACCTAAGAGGACCTTTCAAGGAACCTAACGACAACCTCAAGATTCTTTAGATGTATGAAAGATATAAGATTTTCATAATACTTTAGGTTCAAATCAAACATTTAGACCTCTTGACACTAACAAAAGATCTGGACCATCCATTCAAGACACGTGATTAAATTCCATCATTGAAATACTCAGAAGAGTCCCAGATAGTAAAATGGTTGTTGTGCATATGAAAACATTCCCAACAAAAGTAGAGGGACTCGAATCGGAGAAGCAACACAAACCCAAAGAAAACCTAAACAAAAGTAGACCTACACTAACCAAAAGTAGAAACAAAGCAAAAGAGAACCTAAACTAATGCAATCTAACCTAAATAAAATAAAAGTAGATAAAGAAAACCTACAGAAGCAGAGCAAGCTGCATTTATTCAAATTAGAGCTATGCACAAGATACTCAAAATGAATCATGATCAGACAAGGTAGACTAAAACCCACACCTATATGATTCATCAATGCATGGACAAACAATAAGTTGATAGTTATAGTTCTTAAGAATGAAAATTCATCCTTATATTTAGTAAAATTGACCTCAATATTATAACATTCAAACTCAATGTCGTAATTGGGCATGATCAATAATTGAGGCAACTTATTAGGACCATGATCAATCCATATGTAATGATAAACTTCAAAATTTAGAACAAAGAAAGAGACAACCTGGTGTGGCACTTGTTTATACTAAATGTCATGTTTATCATCCTCCAATTATGAAGAGCTGATATCCATGTTGTCAGGTGGTCTCCACTGATGGTGTAGTATCCCTCTCACATTCGAAACATGCAAAACAAAATTAGAGTCATTAATGAGTAATTCAAGGTGAAAATTAGATTGAAAAATTTAGAGCCCACATGAAACTTTTCACCTATTTTTGTTTATTCATGAGGGATCAATGATGAAAATGCAGAGGCTTTTTCCTACACAACAAATTTCTCAATAAGATATTCATCAGGAGGCATCACAGACTGATCTTCAAGCATACCTTCACCCACAATTGTGTGATCAAGCCTCTTAATTATGACTGTAATATTTCTATTTTTAGCATCATTCAAGTTTTCTTGCACATCAATATGAACCACATTAGCTATCTCATCATTAATGCATAAAGTCTATAAATTTTTAGTGCTCAATTCATCAATAGACAATTTTTTTTTTGATAAATGAGAAAACTCCTTGAATTCATCTTTTGTTGGCACTGGTTCAGATTCTTGATTGTGGCCATCCAGAATATTGAATCCTCCATTAAGTTCTCCCTCATGCTCTTCAAGATATTCATCAACAACTTGTTGAAATCCTTCTATCAGAGACTTATTCTGTGCATGCCCTAAATGTTGTGACAACTATACTTGTTCGTCCACCTCCTTTATGGCTATTTGGAACTGGAAATAGGAGAATTCAGAATGCTCCTCTTCATGTATCCTACACCAAGTTGGTAGTAACAATTCGTCTAGGAAAACTCTGTATCCCAAGCCTGACCAATCCTTCAAAAATATTACCACAAACCAATCATATCTAGTTTGTATTGGATCTTCATCATGAACAGAGGAAATTTGACTTAGCTCTTCTTCCTGTTGTGGTTCACCCTCCACTATATTTTCCATTTCAAACCCTTGGTTAGCCTCTGTAGGACCAACATCCTTTGTGTTTGTAGGTTGTTCTTCACTTGAATTTTCATCAACTACCTCTATTGTCTCAAATATTTCAGACTCTTCCTTCTGGCATGCTGCTTCATTTGTGGATGGCTCAACACTTGTTGCACATTCTTCAAACCCAAGATTTTTTGACTTCTCTGTAGTACTTTCCTTGACTAAATGTTCTTTCCACTCCAGATATCTCCCAACTTTAATGATAATGTTGACATAGGAATGTCAAGTGAACTCTAAATGAGATGCATTATGAACTCTGCACTGTTTAGATGAGATGAAATCTTGCAAACACCTACCACTACTGAGTTGATCTTTGACTATCTCTATGAATGCCTCAACAAAAACATCAATAAACTCTAAATCTATGGAGGCTAGCGGTTCAGGAAGGTTCTGCATGAAAATATCCCTTTGCAAAACAATCTCGATTTTACCCAAAAAGGTTAATCATTCAAACTCATTGTGCCTACAGGTATTATGAATCCTACACTTCTCTGATAATGCATAGTGATGCAATCCTTTACTGTTCCAGAGATCTAATCTCTTATCCAGAGATTCACAAAGTTGAGGAAAATCAATTTGAAGACTATTTCCATCATGAAAAACATAAAATTGCTTTTCCATCTTGACTCGAAATTTGTACTTTCAGATTTTGAGATCTCTCATATCTTAGATTTTCAATATAAAGGCTCATTCAACTTCTAGCTATGTCACCTTCGTTCAACCCTCCTCCTGGCACCAATTTGTTGATGGTGTTTTCTACACAACAACTCGAACAAAATATAATATCCTATCTCTCTTGAAAGGTAAATCTCTATCAACAAGCCTCAAGAGATAACCCCAAGGTCTCTAATGCCAGGTCTTGACAATGCAGTGAAACAACTCAGAAATAAATGCAAAAATGCTAGTAATCACAAGGGGCCTTACAAATGAACAATGCTATAAGTATACTTTCATCAGATGAAACAATGCATTGATGCTTTCAATCCTAAAACTTTAACCCAAATTTCAAAGAAATAATAAAAGATGAAGGGTTTAGGAGAGAAATATCTAAACTAACTCCTAAGATCAATCGCAACAATGATGGATGCTGCAAATGGACAGATCCCCAATAAAACCAATTTCTGCGTGATCAAGGACAAGCCTGCAACTACACAGAAATGGTGGAATCTTCTAAGGAAACTGAAGATTCTATGAACATTCATTCACATACCCAATAACTAGCGCAATGTAAACAAGTATTCACAGTTGAACTTAGCATAAAATGAGGCCCAAACTAACTTTATATAACAACCTACAATCAACAAGTTGCCAAAAGTATGGGCCGAAGATTGATCAAACATCATTCACATTTCACAATCATTGTAAAAGAACTAAAATCTAACATCTAACATCTAACATCTAATGCTGAGAATCAAGAACAAGAAACCATAAAACTATTGAAGCTGAATACAAAGTTCACCAAACAATGACCCAATTGCATTAACTTCTCCACCATTGCATAACAATTTCCAGTTCTCTCCTCTCCTACAACTACTCCTACTAATTTTTGGAATTCTAGCTTAGCTTCCTAACTAAGTCTCTAACTCCTACAAATGATAAGGCACTGGCCTTTTATAGAAAATTACATTTTGAAGCAATGACCAAGATTTAATTCATCCAATGGCTACAATTGCACTTCTAGAAGCATCTAGCTGTTACATTAAGGTTTTTGTATCTAGATGCATCATCATCCAATGAGGAAATTCAATTACATTTTGGAGCAATGAGAAAACAACATCCAATCACCTTGACATTAGAAAAATCCCGAATTGGATGAAGAAACAACTTCACATGATGCTCTTTGTCAAAGATATTTCTCTAGTTGACACACAACTGATGGCACAAATTTTCATGCAGCTCCACCTTTGATATTTGAGTTAAAATTCCCCCTTGGGCACATTTTCTTAGGAAGATGCATTTGGACAGTTGGAACATTCTATCCCTGACACACTTTCTTATGTGAATTCTTCATGTAATAAAATGACCTTCTTGGCACAATTCCATATGCCTTTATCTTCATTCGTCCTACAAAATAAACATAAGAATGTTATTTCATTAAGTGCAATACCCATGGATAAAAATTAACACCCGATCATAAGAGTTACATAATAAGTGCCACTATTTGTGATATGAATACTTTATAAATTTCTGTTTAAGCTTCGGGGTGTTAATCAATGAACCCTTAAATTTTAAAATCATAAAAGGATCTTAACGAACCCCCCTCCCTTATAACCCAAAGAAGATCCTTTAATGCATATACTGGTAATGAATGTCATCTGTGGTGGATTAGATCCATTCTAGCTTATGTAAGTCCTCCTTAGTACAAATCAATATACATTCCACATAGATAGATAGAATAATAAAACCATAAGTCCTGTCCTATAATGCTTCCGCCCCATGATCATTTATATCAGACCTCATTTTCCATGAATAGTAAAGATAGAGCACTCCCATTTAACCTTATGCACCCACCATTTACTTATTGATATCTACAATATCAATGACCCTCCTTTTCAATGTTGGTGGAAGCTCATCTCTGTAAACAAATTAACAACCTTTTCAACATTGGTTTATTTTTGTTAAGAATAATCTGATATCATGAATCATAAGCCCCCATAGATTTCATGTTGCAAATATCACCATTAACATTTTGAGGATTGCAAACTTTATTATAAGCAATTCTACGCATTTTCCCCCTTGTGGATGTTGAATAATCTCTACCACAGCTTCGTTACCTTTTCCGTGGTGAGATTCATAACTTGAGCTTTCACATGTTGAAGATACAATGAAACTCGTATCATTTAAACTTCCCAACCTTTATGTAGACATCTGGCTTCACCTTGCAATCCCTCTCATGCAAATTTTTTTATTGGTTCATTGCTCATTTACAAGACCAATTTAACACTCTATTCTTTCTATATCATCAATGCATACTAAAGCTCTTTACGTCGCTTCACTTTTAATTATCACCTTCTGAGTATTTGATCCAACACTCCTCTTATGAATATTTGGCCTAATCTATGTTCCCTGAGCGGTGCCCTCTTCCATTCAGTATGCTATCAATAACTTCATGTTTCTCATGAACACACTTATCTCATGGATCCCATTAATCTTCAGATCCTGAAGCATTTATCCTTTCGACTTAAAATGCTACCATTCTTCATCCCTTATATCATTTCCCCGATCATTGATTCTAATGCCTCCATTTCTACACACTTTTAATGGGAATTCTATCAACATCAATGTATAATATTGTGAAGTGTATTAAGCATTCAAGAATCCTTAGATAATCTTAACCGTGTTTCTCTCGCACCTGTTAGAATGTTCTAGATGTTCTGGTAATTTCTCCCAGGTTCCACCTTCTCCACCGTCTTCATTAAAAAATCCATCTAGAATGTCAGGGATAAGAGATTAGAAAGAAACGTGAGGAAAATTCTAGAGACTGCTGTATACTTCTGAGACTTCTATAAAAGGAGGAAGATGTAAACGTTTTTGACAGGCAATGCAATTAACGTTTTATATACTTGTTGCCTCTGCCCACCTCCTACAAGTGGTATCAGAGCCCATAGAGACATTTTAGTTTGCTCTGTCCTCTCCCCTATTTTCTACAAGTGGTATCAGAGCCAGGTTGAAGTGAGTTGAAGATCGGAGATGCAAGTTCATCTATGCCAAAGCATTTGTGTTCATTGCAAGCAGATCGTTGTTGAAGAATTGTTGAAGGAGCTGTAAGGCTATTGCGGATTATTTTTTGTCTGAGATCGTTGGAGCTGCTGTCAAGTAAATAAAGAATTTTAGTTTTAAAAAAAAAGGAGGAAGATTCGATGAAATCCAGAATTGCTGCTTCATAAGTGAAGGGGTGCAGAAATCAAAAGGCAGATAGCAGATGTAAAAAGAACGAAAATAAAGAGAGGGTAGATCGCTGTTTTTTTATTAATGCTAAAGAGTATTTATTTCATCACAGTTTTCAGAAAAGGAATATCCGCCATTGTTTTCAAAGTAGCTGCAGTGATAAGCCAACCAGAAATAACTGATGGAAATTAAAGGAAGCTGGAGCTGAAGATTGCAGTCAAGAGGAGCTGATGCAAGACAAGAAGGTCACTATTAGAATAAAAATCGCAGTCAAGGAAGAGATCGCTGTTTTTGCAAGCATTTCCCATAGAAGACTAAGAAGCCACCGCTTGAAAGGAGAGTGAGGATGGTTGGATTAGCCGCAGATCTGAAGGAAGCCCCAAAAATATTCCAGATAGTTGGTAGTTAGGAACTATTAGCATAACCTGAAGCAATAAATGGAGGTAAAGATTTATTATGTCAAAGGTAATTTTTATTGAGTTCACATGTTTGTGAGAGAAATTGTGAAGACTATAGAAGTCGTTATTTTAAATAAGAATACACAGAGGAAAGGAAATTGCAGCCAAGCAAGAATTGCATATTTGTGTAGCCAATTTTCCAGTCAACAAAGGAGAAGATATTGGAAGGCACGTAAAGAAGAATAAGGTAAGATTATTTGTTTGATTCAATGGGAAAAGCTGATAGAGTGAAGAAAGAGAAAACAAAAGATTTAGAA
Source organism: Sequoia sempervirens (assembly GCA_007258455.2). Classification (NCBI taxonomy): domain Eukaryota; kingdom Viridiplantae; phylum Streptophyta; class Pinopsida; order Cupressales; family Cupressaceae; genus Sequoia; species Sequoia sempervirens. The sequence goes on from VDFB02271358.1 coordinate 977,116,659, forward strand.
GAAGAATTAATAAAAGTGAAGAAAGAAAATAGAGTTTAAAATGTGAAAAGGATTTTTTAGAAAAAGAATTGGCAAAATTAAGAAAAGAAATGGGAGCAGAAAAATGCAGCTTTTTAAATGTAATTAGTGATTCTAAAGAAGCAATTGAAGAGCTAGAGGATAGGTTAAAGTTTTTGGAACAAATACATAATTTGCAGGTGAAGGAATCATCCAAACTTAAAAAGAAGAATAAAGAGTTTGAAGAAAAATTAAATTTTTTGGATGAGATTAATACAAGGAATGAGGAATTGGAACAAAGAATGAAATTGATTGATGATTTAGAAGAAAAGGCGAAGAAATTAGAAGAGGAGATTAGTTTATACAAAAATAAAATATCAAGATTGAATGAAGAGAATGAATGTTTGAAGGCAAGGAAATCCATATGTGATGTTTCTTGTGGTACAAAGGATTTGAATTCGTGCATTGATAAATGTGCTTTTGCTGAAGAAATTTGTGATAAAAATTATCAAAAAGATAATGTTGTTAGATGTAATGGCAATGAAAAAAATGTTGGTTTAAAGATCATGGAAAGAATGGGATACAAAGGTAAAGGTTTAGGAAGGTATGATCAAGGAATGAGAGAGCCAATTAAGCCAATAATGAGGCCAAAGCATGAAGGTCTTGGATATGTGACAAGTAAAGGAAATAATACAGGTGTAACTAAATTTGTTAAAGAAATGGAATGTGTGCAATGTTGTCATTGTAACAGGAAATGACATACGAAGGATAGATGTTGGGATTTACATCCTTGCAGTACTTGTGGCTTGAAGAGTCATTCTGAAAAGAGATGTTGGAACAGAGAGTGCAAGAAATATTCTATGGTAGATTGTATGAAAATGGATTGTGGATGGGTTTACAGATTGAGTTGGCAGAAAATTACAGGTATGATCAAGAACTTGTTTAAATATAAAAGTTCGCAAGTGAAAGTTGATGGCATTCAAGCAAGGTTTTCAAAAGGCATAATTGATAATAAGTTTGAAGATGATAGTAATCATGGAAAGACAAGACATCAAAGAAGGTGGAAAGTTACAAATAGTGAGTTTGCAGAGAAGAAGACTTCCAGTTTGAAGTTATGAAAATTTGAAGTTTGAATGACTGCCGCAGCAGTGGGATGAGAGTTGAAAAGAGTTGAGGAAAGAGATCTATAGATTATAGAGATGGTTTGAAGTTTGAAGACTTGGACAAAGACAAAGGCATCATCAGGCATGAAGATATCAAGCAACAAAAAGGATTTGCAAAGTCACCAGTCAAGAGCAAGGAAATTTATGCAGCAACATTTGAGGTTCTAATTAGTGGGGAGTGTTGGGAAATGTAATTTCTCCCTCAAATGAAATGTAAAATATTAATTAAATTAGAAGTTTCTAGAGTTTCTAGTTGGACTAGAGATTAGGAATAAAGTAAAATTTGGTGAAGTTCTAGAAGTTATATTTTAGATGTTTGTAGAAACATGGCGGCTATTTCTAGATGTTTCTTAAGCCTTCTATAATAGAGGCACCATGTAATGTTTTTGGATAAAGCAATTCAATACAAGTATTTGGAGCACAAGCTCATGTTTATTTGTGTGTTTATTCATGAATTGCTGAGTATATATTTACTTATTAGTGTTGATCTATATCCATTCACCCCTATCAAAGTGGTATCAGAGCCCAAAGAGACATTTTAGTTTGCTCTGTCCTCTCCCCTGTTTTCTACAGCACCTTCATTACCTCCAATTCCACCACAAATAACCCACATGGAACTGTGAATTAAGATTCCCACACCTCAAGGAATTCAACAAGTGCTGGATTTCTTGAGCTTGAATCTTTTCGGGGAATGCTGCCAACATCGGATTTGCAAAAAATTCAACCTTCACGAAATTCATAACCATGCAGAATTCCTGAATTACTACCTTGTATGTCACCTTCATTATTTCCAACATTTCATGGACTGCTCAAATCCAATCACTCCACCTATGAGTAATTCAACATATTGCCCACATTAATATTGAGTGGATTTCATGAAGACCCATTAGTAGTTGAATTTAATAGGCTTCATAATGTCCCACAGATGCTATCACAAGCTCAATATTCTCCACAGCTTGCTAAAGGTGATTGATTTAATTTGCTTCGTAACCTCATGAAATTTCAGTAATTTAGTGGTCTCGTGGATTTGCACACTTCGGGGAGTCCGGCTACCCCCGAATTTTCTGAGATCTCCTCCTTCTTAATACGCTGTCCATTATGCAAATGAAACCCACTGTGCATTGTGCCAAACCGTGACTTTAGACATCAATGGAATTATACACCACCATTTCTTTGCGTAATAGTTCCCTTATCCATCGGAAATCCTAGACAATCCACCCTCTCCATATCTCGAAGGCTTATCATAATAATAATTTTCTGGATATCATTCTTCTCAAGACTTTCACGCTGTCTCCTATTCCACGCTTAGGATATAGCCATTTAAATGTACAATTTGATGCAACGCCACCAAATGCCTCAGCTTCTATTGATCTCCTATCACAATAACTTCAATTTATCAATGGTGGATAATGCATAGCCTACGAATTAAGCCCATTCCACTCCTCGTCCTGTGTACAACTACCAATGCTTAACTGAATCTCCATGGCCTGGCCTGGTAAGATGAACTTTTAAAGGATATGCTGTGAGTCCTTCATGTTATCCTTCTTTGTCCAGTGGAAATGACACATTAAATCAATTGAATTTGTGCTTCATTTTATTGGATGCATAACACCGCAAAGCTAGCCTTCATACCTAAATTCATTTCAAGAAAAATACCACCTCAATTTTTCTCATTTGACCACTTCGGGAATTTACCTAGTCCACGGATTTGAGCTCAAGGAATTATTGCCCTCGGGAAATATAAGACTTTAGGGAATCTGGAAGGGGCCAGACTTTTCAAAAAGAAAGACTTTTAGGGAATCCTTGTGTTGATGAATTTTTTGAATGTCTATTCCCTCAAGGATTTCATGTGTCAGGGGATTTCCCGAGCATTTATCCTTCGAGAATTTCATTATGGGACAGAATCTATGAATCTTATGATTCTCGGGAAATCCACAATGGAAGGGAATCCGCGAACATATGAGCCTCCAATACTCAGAATTTTAACCACCCCAATTTATGTTCACGTTGGCCATAACCAAGTATTTGTTCACAATTTCAAGGACTTTGCTAGCAAAAATCTTTCTTACAAACACGATGTTCATACATAGTTTTGAAATCTCCACAAACTTCCTTTCGAATGGATGGGAGAATGTTGCACTTGAGCTATTGATGCCATAGTCACCAGTGCACTTTATTCCTATTGCACAATCTATGAGCCCTGTAGATCAACACTCACGAAAAGATTATCACTTGATGATGGAAAGAGAAACTAAGTGTTGACCATCCAGCTTCTTGAAATATCTTCCTGTTTATTGTCAAACCAAATCACCTCTATATTGGAGGTCGCCACCCACTGTCCTCAAACTTTAGTCAAGTCACCATAATTAAAGGAGGCATTCTTTTCGCATTTTATGCTCTTCGTAGGTATTGTGGTGTGGAGGATAACCCGAGCTTCAATGTTTTCATGGAATTTGGGATAGCAAGAATTCCCCGAACTTTGTTCTTTCGTGAAATTTTCCAACTGTAGAATTACCCGAAGTTTAATTATTTTGAAAATTTTCTTACATGCATGAATTAACCGAACCTTTCGCGTTGTGATTTCTACGCATTCCGAAAATCTCTAACATCAAATTCTTACGAATCCCATAGGCTTCCTAACATGTTAAAACATAGCTTGAATGCCAAAGCAACCATGATGAACCCTATATGAGCAATGCCTGGATGACGATGAAATTTTCACCATGTGACTGCATTTGAATTATAGTGACTCCACCGCCTTTCAAATCGAGGTCCATTAGTAATGGTTGATCCTTGTTGATTTGTCCTGGGCCCTTTCAGATCCATGCCACTGCAAATTCTTATGTTGTGCCAGTATTTTCTTCTTACTGTGTTGTTGTCCCTTGCAACATTGAGACAACGAGTTTCACCACTCCGGATGCTGATTCAATCATTTCAACCTGTAGTCCCTAGATCTTACAATTTAAGATACGAAATATCTTATGGGCTACTGAGCTAGAAGCATGTAGATTTGGATTAGCCTTGAAATGCAGACACAAATTCCATAATTATCAAACTCGAGCCTTTCATATGTAAATGGAAAATCGATCATACTACGTTATGATTTGAATAATGACTTGTGCGAAGTTAGCATGTAGTATAATGCAAGGAATTACAAAAGATCCAGAAATGCAAAAATGCTTATAAACCAGCTTTCTCGTACAACAAAGCAATTCGAAGATGATAGTGGCGACTTAAAATTTCATTTTCCAAGATAGCATCAACAGTATTATTAATCTCAAGAACCTTAGATTTTGGAAGGTTAAATCAAGAATTTAGGCTCCTTTAGGAAGAATGAAACTGGAGATTGACAGAAAAACAAAATTTCGGAGATACGACCATGGAAGAGATTCAGAAAATCCGGCAGGGACTGGATTCTTTGAAAGAAATAACCTTCAGAAAATCCACCTGGCCGCAGATTCTCTGGAAGAAACCAAGTGCGGAAAATTTGAGGTACCTTGGATTCTTCGAGAGGACACATTCCTCAGAAAATCTGCCTACAGGTGAAATCTCTGAAGGGCAATCCCTTCAAAAAATCCGGTAGAGGAGGAAATCTCCAAACCTCACTTGGACTTAGTCAACTTTGAATAAAAATGGAATTTTAGATGAAGGCATGGAGTTCCAATGATGTTTGAGATCAAAGTGCTATAAATAATGCATTCCAAGTGCAAATGAAGCATAAATTTCTCCTAGTAAAGTAAAATCCAAAATTCCAAGAAACATAACCCTAAAGGAGGGGAGTATGTTGATAGTGATGGAGAATTAAAACAACTGTTAGGAGTTTATGATACAACATCATCTACTCCTCCCATGAAACTGGTTACCTATGCTATGATTAACACCAAGCAAAACGACATAAGTGAGAAGCCGCATACAAGCATGGAACCATATGATCCCGAATTTCCTATGTCAAATGCACTCCCCTTAGGGGATACAATTTGATATACCAATGGACATAGATGATAAAGAAAAGGTCATTAAGATTGGGAAGTGCCTTGATGATGAAGAAAAAGAGGATACTACAACCTTGCTTCATGATTTTCCTTAAATTTTTTCATGGAAATATTCCAATATGCTAGGAATTGACCCAAAGATAGTAACACATAACATTGTTCTTGCTGAAAATGTTAATCATGTTCACCAAAAGATATGAAAAGTGAACCCTAAGATAGCCTTGCATGTTAAAGGAGAACTTGAAAAACTCTTTGACACAGGTTTCATTTGACCTATTGATTATTCTCCTTAGATCTCAAACATTAACATTGACACAATTGCTAAACCTGATAATCATATTAGGATATGTACATATTTTCATGACTTGAATAAAGCCTCTTTAAAGGATGATTTTCCCCTTCCTAATATTGACATGATAGTAGATTCAACTGCGGGACATGCTTCATTGTCATTCATGGATGGATTTTCTAGTTATAATCAAATCTTCATCAACCCACAAGATTAATATAAGACAACCTTCACATTTGTTTGGGGAGCAGTTTGTTGGGTTATGATGCCTTTTGGATTAAAGAATGCAAGAGAAACTTATCAAAGAGAAATGACATTGATATTTCATGATTACATACATAAAATCTTGGAAGATTATGTTGATGAAATTCTCGAAAAATCCTTAACAAGACAAGACAATGTGAATGTCCTTCGACAAATCTTTGAACGGATGTGTAAAAACAACATGCACCTAAATATGAACTAAGTGTGTCTTTGGAGTAGATAGTGGAAATTTTTTAGGGTTTATCATATCTCACAGAGGCATTGAGGTTGACACAAAGAAAATTTATGCTATAATAAACATGCCACCTCCTAGAAACATTTCACAATTATGCATGTTACAAGGAAGAATTCAAGCCATTCATTATTTTGTCGCCTCCTTAGCTGATTGAACTTTACTTTTCACACATCTCCTCAAAAAGGATGTGCATTTTGATTGGAATGAAGATTGTAAACATTCCTTTGAGAGTTTGAAGGAATCCCTTGCAACTCTGTCCATTTTACAACTCACTATGCCAAAAAAACCCGTTCATCCTTTACATTGCCACGTCTGCCCATGCTCTTGCAACATTGTTGTGTCAACAATATGACAATGGAAAAGAAAATCCAGTTTATTAGATTATTCAAACTTTAATCGATTATGAAATGTAATACACACTAATCGAAAAACAATGTTTAGCTCTTGTATTCACCACTAGTAAGTTGCAACATTATTTACTAAATGTGAAAATACAAGTCATGAAAAAATTTGATCCTCTCAAATACCTTTTAAAAAAAAAAGACTTATTAGGACATCTAGCTAAATGGGTAATGTTGTTGATCGAGTTTAACCTTAAGTTTGTTTCACAAAAAGCAATCAAAGGCCAAGCCTTGACTGGCCACTTAGCTAACGCTCCTTCTCCTCTAGCGTTACCTAGCAATGATTCTTTTCCCAATGATAATGTGTTGACAACAAAGGTTTCTACATGGGAATTATACTTTGATGGATCCAAGTGTAGAACAAGATCTAGTGCTAGAGTGATATTAGTTCCGCCTGAAGGAAAGCCTATTCCCTTGTCATATCACTTGAATTTCCTATGTACGAATAACACAACTGAGTATGAGGCACTAATTGCTGGGTTGCGTGCTACTTTAATCATGGATGTCAAAGATAATAAAATCTTTGGTGACTCACAATTAGTAATTAAACAAATAAATGGAACATATCAAGCCAAGCATGACAAATTATCCAAATACAAGGATCTTATCATGCACTTGTTAGAGAAGTTTCAGGAATTTACCATTGATAACATCCCACGAAAAGATAATCAGCTTGTAGATGCAATGGCAAGTGCTACCTCTCTTATATCCCCTCAAGATCCTTCAACAAATTTCACATTCACTATTCACCCTATCATGAAACCTTTAATCGACAAAAAATGGAAGAAGTTTTAATGACAAATGAGGAAACTCGAGTGAATGGTATGATACCATATTCAACTATTTGAAAAGTGGCACCTTTCTTGAGTCAACAACCAAAAACCTCCGTGCTCATTTACGAAAAATTGCATCTAAATATATAATTCTTTCTGGTGTATTGTATCAAAGGTCGTTCAATGGTCTCTTACTTAGATGCTTAAACACATCTGAGATACCTCTCGCACTTCACCAAGCCCATGAAGGTACTTGTGGTGGACATTTTGGAGGTCAAACATTGGCTCAAAAACTTATCGGTATTGGGTATTATTGGCACAACATGAAACGGGATTGCTTCAATTATGTTCAAAAATGTCATAAATGTCAGGAACATAGAAATTTGCATCATGCTCCTACTAGTGAAATTCAAACT
>VDFB02271358.1:977124288-977160891 GCA_007258455.2 Sequoia sempervirens
TTAGTGTTTGAGCCATATGAATCTAAATCCAAAGATATGCAATCTTGAATAAGATTTCCCCAATTTTGTTTGAGGAAGTTTTTTTCCTCTTGCAAGTCTTCAATTTTCTCTAGAGGGAGAGACCATTCCATGAATCCTCCCAAAAAAGACCCTAATCCCCCTTGTTAATGAGCTATGTCATATGCAGAGGGATACATTATCAAAATTATATTAGGAAGTTCCATATCTTATAAATAGACCTTGGATTTTGAATTGTAAAGATTCTTTCTGGATCAACAAAATCTAAATATCCACTGCAGATTAACTCACACCAATTTAGTAATGCCGGGATTTAGCTGCATAAACTTCCATGCTAATTTTCTCCCACGATTATTCCTTGTCATAAATTTTGTGTTTGCACCATCTTGGGATTTTCTTTACACAAGTTTTCCCAGACACAGGATGAATTTTGATTTTTTATCCCTCTTTATAGGATTGCTATAGGACTATTTGATTTTCTTTTTATCCCTCCCAGACCATTTTAGAACCTTTAAGACTGAATAATATAATCCAGGGATTGTTGAAAGCATTGATCATCGGCACCATCCTAGCTACTAAAGATAGCCACTTCCCTCCATGCTAAACTTGACTTTTGATTGTATCAAGAACCTTGTCCCAAAATACTTTTTTATGTAGAATGTTTTGAAGAAAGGGATTCCTAAATATTTACATTGCAATTTTTCTTTTTTATACCCCATGTTTGGTAAAATTATTGAATACAAGGTTGAGGTGTTATTAAAGAAGAAGATTTTTTACTTAGAAGGGTTGATCATTTGGATTGACACTTGAGATTTCTTGAGTACTTCCTTTATATATTTAGCCTTTGAAATGGAGGGTTTACCAAATAACAAAGTATCATCTACAAAGAGATGGTGTGTCAGTGAAATATGTGTTCTTGGAATCTTAATCCCTTTCCATTGTTCTTCCTCATGTTTTGCTGATATGAATCTACTTAATTCCTTTTCCTTGAGGATGAAAAGAAAAGTAGATAGGGGATCCCCTTGTGTTACACCTTCTATTGCATTGAAAAACCCCATTGGACTTCCATTAATGATGATTGAAAACATTGCACCTCACCTTGCTTACAACCTTGATAATATCCATTTTGCACCATTTTTTTTGGAGAAGCCAAATTTGGCTAAGACTTTCATTAGAAAAATCTAGTATACCTTATCATATGATTTCACCATATCTGGCTTTATATCATGGCTAGAGGTTTATGAATGTATTGAGTGTAGCGCTTTGTGAGCTAGAATTTCTCCTTTAGTTGTTTCCCTGCCAGGGATGAAACCTCCTTATTCTTTTGATATTAGTTTTGGAATTATTCTTGATAGACGAAGACACATTGCTTTTGTGAAGATTTTTTATATCATGTTGCATAAAGATATTGGCCTAAAATGCGTGAATGAGGGATCTTACTTTTGGAATCAATACAAGTAAACATTGTGTTGAAATCTTTGAGGATATTAATTCCTCTATACTTATGATTCCTCTAGGGGCTCACTGATGCAGCCTTCTCCCATAAAAGACCATTTTTTTTGAAAAGGATGCTTTCCCAGTCCCATCAAGACTAGGAACTTTTCTTAGGAGGGAGAGAGAAGACTACATTCTTAACTTCCTCACGAGAAAAAAGGTTTCATCAATTCATTGTTGTCCTCCAAAGTTACCAATGCTAGAATTTTATCTAGAATATGATGTTGGATTCTTTTGAAGTTGTGGCTAAAGGGAAGCTTAGTTTGCGGGGAATAAAAAGGTTGAATAAAGATACTTCTTTACGAATTGTTGCTTCATAAATTTATTATTCCCACTAATTTGATATTACCCAAAGATAGGTGTTGGTTTGTACGTTTTGTTGATGCATGGGTGTAGACACATAAAAACTAATCTTGGTCTATAGACGCTTTCACCATCGTTACTCCCTTATTCCTGTGTAATTAGTAATTTTTAATTATTTAATTATCTTTAATGATCACATTCTTCTATTAATTAAATGGTGCTGTTATTTAATTAATTCATCTTCCCATCTTTATTCTACTTTTGATTGTTAAATAAATTAATATTTTGTTAATTCGTCCTAAAAATTTCTCTCTATAATTAAATAAATCATGTTTCATTTAATTATCGCTCTTCACCTTTTGTCTATAATTAAATAATTATTCTAATTATTTAGCTATTCATTTAGCCTTTTCTATCTATTATTAAATAATTGATCCAAATTAATTATTTAATGTCTCTTTCTTATTTCCTCCATTTTAATTAAATGGTTGCAAAATAATCATTTAATTAAATTCCCATTTCCCTTATTCTCTCACAAATAAATAATCTAAATAATTATTTAATTCCTCACATGCTTCTCCATGAATTAAAAATTATTATTTGATTCCTCCACTACTTTTAGGACTCCTCTTTCTCATTTGAATATTGACCATTGATTGCTTTCGGTCTTCAAAGAATCTTTACCATCTATCCTTAGCTATCCCTAGCCCACTACTCTGTGGTGCATGAAAGCTCCACCATTGATCTTGGCATCTTCTAGATTTTTGATCTCATTTGTCCATTTGAGAAGTTTTTCTATAAAAGAAGGTTGTCTCTTTCATTTTGGCTTTACAACCACATTTTCCAAAGTTCTTGCTATCTTGTCATTGCCACTTGCAAGTATTTGAACACTTCGAAAGCTGAGGGAGAAATTGCAACTTGAGAAAGAATGGAGGAGAAAAAAGGAAGATAATCCACTTGGATAGGGGAGTTTTGCAATATGTTTTCATACTTGTTTGATTTCTTCTATCATTTGTGATTTTTTATTTTGGATTTGGCATTTGGGCTTAGATTTTAGGTAGAGTGGTTGCTAATTGGTCTCATCTTATTTTATTCATTAATTTTCCCCTTCCTTACATTGGTGAAACCGACGTCAACCCCAATTTTTTTGTAGAAATCGATATATTTTTCTTTTTTGTTGTTTTGTAGGTTTGTGAGCCGTAATCACAAGACAGTGAGCCGTATATGTTGGCAGAGTGATGAAAATTCAAATAATGACGCATTTGTGAGTTCCTATGATGCAAATTCTAAAATCCAGAACAATGCATTTGACAAACAGTGAGCTGTATTCGCGAGTCTGAATGTCACAGTCACAATTCCTTGAGACATAGTCGCTATTTTTTTATTTTTTTATTTTTTTAGACTGCAGGAATCGGGTAGCACAACCCCATATAAACTGCAGTGCACCTGGTAAACTTTTTAAAGTTACCAGCGGCACTGGCGCGACATGCCCTCTGGTACCATGGGGGTGGGGGAGACTAGACCTCGTGACCAACCTCCTACAACAGGAAAGATTTAGCCAACCGAGCTAGGGCCCCAACCCAAACATAGTCGCTATTTGAACCACATTTGTGAGACACATTTATTTACCAGAACGACACATTTGACTGTTAAGGTAAAACTTTAGTTTCGAGTTTCCTTTTAGTTTTTCATTTTGGCTTGCATTAGGTTAAGGTTTTTAGTGTTACTAATCCTCTATTTGCAACATGTGGCTTACATTTGGGAGGAGACATTTACCTTGGAAAATTCTAATCCATTTGTTGTAGGGTTTTTATTTATCTTCATTTAAGATGGGAACATTTTTTATTTTTTGGCATAAAATAAACCAATATATTTTGTTAGTTGGGCACATTTCATTTGGTTTAAAACAAATACAAACTTACATCTTCACTCATTGGTTGAAAATGAACAACTTGCATCTTCACTCATTGGTTTAAAACAAACAAAACCTTTTATCTTCACTCATTGATTTAAAATGAAAAATAACTTGCATCTTCACTCATTGGTTTAAAAAGAACAACTTGCATCTTCACACCTCATTGGTTTAAAAATAACATAAAATTTCATTTTCACTCATTTGGGTTAAAAGGAACCACAACTTGCATTTTGTTTTGATTTTAATGTTAATTAGGCACACTTTATTTTGGGTTTAAAATTAACCATTGTCTTATGTGTTTAATGCGCTTGAACAAATTTTGCGTTGTAGAACCTGTGGACATAGAAATTGTACTCCTTTGGAGATAGTACAATCTATGGTCTAATTTAGTCCTATTTTAGACACCCTTGCATCAATCACCCCTTAAAAACTAAATTTATAGGCCCCTAAGACTCATTATTTTGGACTTTAAGGCCTATTCCACTCACAAATTATACAAATCTTGACAAGAAATATTCAAATCATTCAAATTATAGAAAATCCACCTCAAAAACCCCTGGTGGGACTAAGTCGCCTAGGGTGGCGACTTAGTCCCTTTTGAGGGATTTTTCACTTTTGAGCAGGAAAATCACCGACTTAATTCAAATTCCCCATGGATATCAGCCTGTGAAGTTAAAATAATGAATAATTAGGTGTTCATGCCTATAAATATATGTCTTTAAGTCATTTTACACAACATTAAGTCATTTTCAACAAGCAAATTCAAGAGTCAAGAGTCAAATATCTTTCACAAGAAGATCATTAGTCTATCTACAACAAAGTTGAAGCTTTAGGGCAGCAAGTTAGGGTTTTTGTAGGTCTTCAAGCTCACCTTTTGTTCAAGATCTCACATTGCAAAGAGTTGATCATGGATGCCTATGGAGATTTGAACATGGAGAAATCTAGGTCGAGGAGATGCAACTAGTCATGAAATCAATCCTAAGGACTTGTTTTCAAAGTGATTCCATCTTCCATTTTCTCTCCATTTTCAGCCTAAGGAAGGTTTGCATGTCATTAAAATTCACTTCTAATGTAATTTATTGTCTTTTAGAATGAGTCTTGCATCTTTCTAATTCCATTTATGCATCTTATTTTCAAACTTCCTAGTCTTAGAAACACTTAGGGATAGGGTTTCACACAAATTTTATCTCTTTTAAGGTTTAAATACCAATTAGGGGTTTGACCAAGGAAAACCCCCCATTAGAAACCAATTTATACTCTATTTTGTAGGTATTTTCATAGGTTCAAATCTGGGTTTCCATCAGAAAATAGAGTGCAGACTGTGGGCTTCCGTTTCCACTTTCAGATTTGTAGAAATCCAAAGTGGACTAAGTCACCAATAGTGGCGACTTATTCCCACTGCACTAGTTTGTCAAAGGTTTTTGTAGATCTGGATACCCATTTGGTAGAAATAGTTTCTTGAGCAGTTTGCCTGATCTGGGACTAAGTCACCAAGCTTGGCATAAGTGTCCCAATTGGCTAGAAAATTAGATTTTCTAGAAATTCAAAGGAATCTTCATTCTTCATTTAAGTCTTCATCAATTTCCAGGTACACAAGTTTTGTTTAGCATCTTTATCTTATTCTTTATTGCATTTAATCCATCTTTTTGCATATCACAATGTGTTTTCAAACAACTTGCATTTCTTAGGTTTTGCATTAACAAGTCACTTATTTTATTAGTTTAGTGCATTTAGACATTCCATCTAGGCATATTACATCCATCCGCATATTGATTTTGAGTGTATACATTGCCTATTTTGGTCCATCTTTCTCCTTTTAGGTGAAAAACCCTAGAAGTGCAAGAAAGTCATTGGGTGCCAAAATCTTTGTTTACATTTTGGTGAACCCGAATTTATAACATTTTTGCTTCTAATTTCAAGTGCATTTACATCCTAAGTTTAACTTACATCAACATTGCATTAGGTTTTGCATTGTTTTACATTCTAGGGTTTTAAAAATTGCATTAGTGAAAAGCTCATTTAAGCTTGAATAATTACATTTGATTTCCTTGCACAATAGTGAAATTCTACATTTGAACTTTAGATTTGCATGGTACAGTACAAAACACATCAATATCCATTAGAAAATTTAGAAAAAAATCAAAAATTTCCCTACTAGGACTAATTCGCCACCTTGGGCAACTTAGTCCCAATGCACATTTTGCATCAGTGTTTTTAGAATTCTGTTTCCAGTTTCTTATGTTACTATTTGTTTGAGTTACTTTTCTATTTCTATTTGGTTATTTTCTGTTACATTAAAATCATTCACATTAGCATCATTTACTTTAAATTGCAATAATGGATAGCATTAGATTTTTACAATTTTCATTTTCAGCATTAGTTCCTAGTTCATTTAGATCAGATTCATCAGAAAATGCAAACAAAAACCTCAAAACATCAAATGAAACAATAAAAATAATGCTTCACTTTAGAAAAACTATATCATCCAAACCTTTTAGTATTGATGACTTGGATAAGTTAGATGAAGCTCTACAAGGCTTCCTCTCTCTAAGTTCTTCCACTAAGGGTTGTGATGACAAACCCAAACCAACCAACGGTAACTTACCTTCCAAACCTTTTAGTACTGATGAATTTGACATGTTAGATGAAGTCCTTGAGGACTTAATCTCACAAAAGCCATCCACTAAGCTTTGTTGTGAGCAACCTAAAACAAAAGATGTCAATGTAATTCAACCTCAACTTGTCCTTTACCCACCTTCACATAAACCTCAACCTCCACCTAAACTCGAGTTTACCCTTTACCCACCTAAGCATGATGTTGTTGATCACACACATTACACTAGAAATAATCTGCAACCACCGCAACCAACCCAAACCTCCTTACCTTTTCCCAATTCTATTCTGCCTAATACTCCTCGATTAAGGGAGTATGATCTTGTTGAGCAAATTAAGAACACTCCTGCAAAGATATCCCTTTGGGACCTTCTTCAGAATTCACCAAACTATCACTCTATGATCCAAACAATATTGCAACAAATAGTGGTTCCTCTTGGTACAAATGCAAATGATATAGTAGCTCTAATACAAGGAATGAATGCAATTAATGTAGACATTACCTTCCATCAACATGAGCTCCCTCCATTAGAATTACAGAAGCAAAATGAGGCCTTTATGATAATTACTCAATTAAATAGAATAGGCATCAAAATGACCCTTTTTGACAATGGCTTTGCCCTTAATGTGTGTAGTGTAAAGCTCTTGGATCGGTTACATGTGGATAAATCACAAATCAACCTTGATTCCTTATCTATTAGAGGATTTGACAATATCACAAAGCAACTGTTCGATGTAATTACTGTACCTATTACATTCAGAATGACTACTTTCAAACTCCTATTCATGTCATGCCCTATGATCTTTCGTACAATCTTCTTTTGGGAAGACCATGGATTCATGAGATGCATGCGGTACCTTCGACCGTTCATCGAATAATGAAATATGTCTATAATTTTTTTTTTTATCAAGTTGAAATATAACCCGAGCATGAAAGTTGCTTACAACATGAAAAAGGAACAACAAGTCCTCTAAACACATTAATTCCAACATATCATATAGAACCTCTTGAGACTCGCAAACAAGAAGAACCTGTGTCTAAATTGCTAGGTGATGATTGGGGTAAATTATAATTCACACCTTCATTTATGGGTGAATACATAATCACATGGAAAGAGGATGCAAAATAAGAACAACCTACGGAGATGTAACCTCAGAATTCAGAAGAATATTCTCAAACATCTACCTCATCTACTTTGGACAAAAACACAACCTACACAACAAATTTTGATGAGATAGATTATCAACAACCACACAACCCAAAGGAAATGGAAATAATTCATGGGCGAGGTTATGAGCTTATGAAACAATTGGGATACAATGGTAAAGGATGTGGAAAGCATGAATGTTGATGGTGTTTTCTGCACAACAACAACTCAAACAAAATATAATATCCTATCTCTCTTGAAAGGTAAATCTCTATTAGCAAGCCTCAAGAGATAACCCCAAGGTCTCTAATGCCAGGTATTGACAATGTAGTGAAACAACTCAGAGATAAATGTGAAAATGTTGGTAATCACAAGCAACCTTACAAATGAACAATGCTGTAAGTATACTTTCATCAGATGAAACAATGCATTGATGCTTTCAACCCTAAAACTAACACAAATTTCAAAGAAATAGCAAAAGATGAAGGGTTTGGTAGAGAGATATCTAAACTAACTCCTAAGATCAATCACAACAATGATGAATGCTGCAAATGGACAGATCCCCAATAAAATCAATCTCTGCTTGATCAAGGACAAGCCTGCAACTACACATAAATGGTGTAATCTTCTAAGGAAATAGAATATTTTCAGACTATGAACATTCATTCACATACCCAATAACTAGCACAATGTAAACAAGTATTCATAGTTGAACTTAGCATAAAATGAGGCCCAGACTAACTTTACACATCAACCTAGAATCAACAAGTTGCCAAAAGTATGGACTAGAGATCGATCAAACATCATTCACATTTCACCATCATTGTAAAAGAATTGAAATCTAACATCTAACATCTAATACTGAGAATCAAGAACAAGAAACCATAAAACTATTGAAGTTGAACACAAAGTTCACCAAACAATGACCCAATTGCATTAACTTCTCCAACATTGCATAACAATTTCCAGTTCTCTCCTCTCCTACAAGTACTCCTACTGATTTCTTGAATTTTAGCTAGCTTCCTAACTAAGTCTCTAACTCCTACAAATGATAAGGCACTGGCCTTTTATAGAAAATTACATTTTGAACCAATGGCCAGGATTTAATTCATCCAATGGCTGCAATTGCACTTCTAGAAGCATCCACCTGTTACATTAGGGTTTTGATAGCTAGACGCATCATCATCCAATGAGGAAATTCAATTACATTTTGGAGCAATGAGAAAACAACATCCAATCACCTTGACATTAGCAAAAATCATGATTGGATGAAGAAACAACTTCACATGATGCTCTTTGTCAAAGACATTTCTCTAGTTGGCACATAGCTGACGACACAGATTTTCATGCAACTCCACCTTTGATATTTGAATTAAAATTCCCTCCCGGACACATTTTCTTAGGAAGGTGCATTTGGACAATTGGAACATTCTACCCCTGACACACTTTCTGATGTGAATTCTTCATGTAATAAAATGACCTTCTTGGCACAATTCCATATGCCTTTATCTTCATTCGTCCTGCAAAATAAACATAAGAATGTTATTTCATTAAGTGCAATACCCATGGGATAAAAATTAACACCCAATCATAAGAGTTACATAATAAGTTCCACTATTTGTGATGTGAATACTTTATAAATGGAAATTTCTGTTTAAGCTTCGAGGTGTTAATCAATGAACCCTTAAATTTTAAAATCATAAAGGGATCCTAACTAACCCCCCCTTATAACCCAAATAAGATCTTTTAATGCATATACTGGTAACGAATGTCATATGTGGTGGATTAGATCCATTCCAACTTATGGAAGTCCTCCTTAGTACAAATTGATATACATTCCACATAAATAGATAGAATAATAAAGATAAATCACTCCCATTTAACCTTATATCAGACCTCATTTTCCATGAATAGTAAAGATAAATCACTCCCATTTAACCTTATGCACCTGTCATTTACTTATTGATATCTACAATATCAACAACCCTCCTTTTCAATGTCGATGGAAGCTCATCTCTGTGAACAAATTAACAACCTTTTCAACATTGGTTTATTTTCGTTAAGAATAATCTGATATCATGAATAATAAACCCTCACATATTTAATGTTGCAAAGATCACCATTAAATTTTTGAGAACTGCAAACTTTATTATAAGCAATTCTACACTTTTCCCCCCTTGTGGACGTTGAATATCATCTCTACCATAGCTTCGTTATCTTTTCCGTGGTGAGATTCATAACTTGAGCTTTCACATGTTGAAGATACAATGAAACCCGTATCATTTAAATTTCCCAACCCTTATGTAGACATCTGGCTTCACCTTGCAATCCCTTTCATGCAAATTTTCTGATTGGTTCATTGCTCATTTACAAGACCAATTTAACACTCTATTCTTTCTATATCATCAATGCATACTAAAGCTCTTTACGTCGCTTCACTTTTAAATATCACCTTCTGAGTATTTGATCCAACACTCCTCTTATGAAGATTTGGCCTAATCTATGTTCCCTGAGCGGTGCCCTCTTCCATTCAGTATGCTATCAATAACTTCATGTTTCTCATGAACACACTTATCTCATGGATTCCATTAATCTTCAGATCCTGAAGCATTTATCCTTTCGACTTAAAATGCTACCATTCTTCATCCCTTATATCATTTTCCTGATCATTGATTCTAATGCCTCCATTTTTGTGCACTTTAATGGGAATGCTATCGACATCAATGTATAATATTGCGAAGTGTATTAAGCATTCAAGAATCCTCACTCAGATAATCTTAACCGTGTTGCTCTTGTGCCACCACAAATAACCCACTTGGAACTGTGAATTAAAATGTCCACACCTCATGGAATTCAGCAAGTGTCGGATTTCCCAAGCTTGAATCTTTTCGGGAAATTCTGCCAACCTCGGATTTTCTGAAATTTCAACCTTCGTGAAATTCATAACCACGTAGAATTCCATAATTATTACCTTGTATGCCACCTTCGTTATTTCTGGCATTTCATGGACTGTTCAAAGCCAATCGCTCCACGTATGAATAATTCAACATATTTTCCACATTAATATTGAGTGGATTTCATGAAGACCCATTAGCAGTTGAATTTAACAGGGTTCATAATGTCCTATGGATGCTACCATGAGCTCAACATTCTCCACAACTTGCTGAAGGTGATTGCTTGAATTTTCTTCGTCACCTCGTGAATTTTCGATGATTTAGAGGTCTCATCGATTTTCACACTTCGGGGAGTCCGGCTACCCACGGATTTTCTGAGATCTCCTCCTTAATACACTTTCCATTATGCGAAGGCAACCCACTGTGCATTGCACCAAACCATGACTTTAGACATCAACAGACTTATACACCTCTATTTCTCTGCGTAATTGTTCCCTTATCCATCAGAAATCCTTGGAAATCCGCCCTCTCCATATCTCAAAGGCTTATCATAATAATAATTTTCTGGATATCATTCTTCTCAAGACTTTCACTGTGTCTCCTATTCCACACTTAGGATATAGCCATTTAAACGTACATTTTGATGCAACACCACCAAATGCCCCAACTTCTATTGATCGCCTATCACAATAACTTCAATTTATCAATGGTGGATAATGCACAACCTGGGAATCGAGCCCATTCTACTCCTCGTCCTACGTATGACTACCAATGCTTAACTGAATCTCCATGGCCTGGCCTGGTAAGATGAAATTTTAAAGCATATGCTATGAGTCCTTCATGTTATCCTTCTTTGTGCAGTGGGCAATGACACATTAAATCGATTGAATTTGTGCTTCATTTTATTGGATGAATAACACCGCAAAGGCAACCTTCATACCTGAATTCGTTTCAACCAAAAGACCACCTCGATTCTTCTCGTTTCACCACTTCGAGAATTTACCTAGTCCACGGATTCGAGCTCGGGGAATTATTGCCCTCGGGAAATATAAGACTTCAAAGAATCCGACAGGGGCTAGATTTTTCAAAAAGAAAGACCTTTGGGGAACCCTTGTGTTGATGAATTTTCTAAATGTTTATTCCTTCAAGGATTTCACGTGTCAGAGGATTTCTTGAGCATTTATCCTTTGAGAATTTCATTATGGGACAAAATATCCGAATCTTATGATTCTCGAGAAATCCACAATGGAAGGGAATCCCCAAACATATAAGCCTCCAATACTTGGAATTTTAACCACCCCAATTTATGTTCACATTGGGCATAACCAAGTATTTGTTCACAATTTGAAGGATCTTTCTTACAAACACGATGTTCATGCATAGATTTGAAATCTCCGCAAAATTACTTTCAAATGGATGAGGGAATGTTGCACTTGAGCTATTGATGCCATAGTCACCACTGCAACTTATTCCTATTGCACAATCTATGAGCGCTGTAGATCATCACTCACAGAAAGATTATCACTTGACAATGGCAAGAGAAACTAAGTGTTGACCATCCTTCATGAAATATTCGCCTGCTTATTGTCGAACCAATTCACCTCTGTATTGGAGTTCTCCACCCACCATCCTCAAAATTTAGTCAAGTCACCATAATTAAAGGAGGCATTCTTTTCACATTTTATGCTCTTTGTAGGTGCTGTGGTGTGGCGGATTACCCGAGCTTCAATTTTTTCACGGAATCTGGGATAGCGAGAATTCCCCAAACTTTGTTCTTTCTGTTGGAGATTATAATCCCAACTACCCAGCGCTGTATTTAAAACGGAAGTTTCTACATTGACTCTGCCACCGACCATTCTGGAGAGTTCTCACCGACCTGGCAATTTGCATATGAACATACTGTTTTGTATTCTGGAAAGCTCCAAGCCCTCTATAAATAGAGACAGATGTAATGAGGCTAATCGCTTTCTAGCAGAGTCCAGCTCCGCAGAGCTGTTAGAAGATATTAGTTTGGTGTTTAATGTATGAGCTGCAGCTCAGTAACTAAGTGTAATGTTTTGTTTTATTTAATAAAAATTTGTCTCTGTTTTGTTGCTTCCCCTGTTTCTAACAGTGGTATCAGAGCGTATGGTAGACGATCCTGGAGATATTGTGAGCAGTGTGAAAATCTTGCGTATGGGTTCTGTGATGGAGCTGCTTTCTGTGAGTAACCTAGGCTGTGAGCTTTTGAGAAGAAAGTGCAGCCATAGGAAGTTTGGGCCTGTGCCTCCAGGGCACTGGAGATTCTCTGGGTGAAAGAGATAAAGAATGGAAGGCTGGTCACGTTCGCGATGCTTGGTTTCTTCTTGCAAGCATACGTCACAGGGCAGGGGCCCATGGAAAATCTGGCTGCCCATTTAAGTGTTGTCGTGGTCGAATCTGACAAAGCTGATATGGATGTGAAGACGTTCTATGATGGGATTCTGGCTGCCATTGTGGTGGGCGAAGGAGAAGTAGCTCCAGTGGGAGCTGCCATTGGCATTTTGGCTGAGAACAAAGGTTGTTGCATAAGATCGAAGTGAAATGATGTAGATCACTTAATTTGTGTTATTAGTTTTTTAACAAATTTCATTGTGCAAGTTAGAGCCAGAAGATCAGGGTAGATTTAGATGCTGGTTGAAGGAATGAGATAAGCCAGACATCGATTGAAGACAGATCGCAGATTATCCAAAAGGAGATTGAAGTTGTAGTCTTGAAGCTGTTGAAGAAGGTAGCTTGATTTAATGATCGAAGATTGGAGAAACGTCATCCAGCAAGGAAAAGCGTTGAAGAGGCCGCAGCCTGTGAATGTATGAAGCTATCAAAGTTGTCAAATATTGTTTGACTGAGGTGTTGAAAAGGAGAATTGCCGCCGGTTGAAGCTATTGTTTCAGGAGGTGCTAGATCTTGCCAGAAAGCCGTAGCTAATGAGGGTTTTTGCAGATATTACAAGCATGTGGTTGCTAAAGAATCGCTTGGACAATGATATCAGAAGATGGAAGCAAATAAAGTTGCTCTGTCATGCTGCTAAGGAAAAGCAAGGATAAAGTGCACTCTTGCTATAAGAGATAAGGCTAGCAGTTTGTGAAGGTAGAAGATCCTGAAGACCCTGGAGAGCAGAAAATTTGATAGAGTTGTATGTTTTGAGTTGTTTCTATTGTCGGTCTTGAAGGTTGTCATGTAGATCTTGAGGTCGTAGGAAGCTTGAGGAGATTGGATAAGTATGTGTCTTGGCTGAGAGTCAAAATTGTGAAAAGCATTTCTAAAGTCTAGAATGAAGAGTTGATAAGTGAGATGAGAACATCAAGGAGGATAGCAGATGTTGGTTGTGAAAACATAAGTCAAGTCCTTAATGCTTTAAGGAAATAATATGATTATAAGTGAAGCCCTTAATGGATTAAGGAAGAAATATTGTTGAATGCCGCAACATTCTGGTTTTGTATGAAAGCAATATATGTGGCCAATGGAGCCCATTAAAATTAGGATCCCTGAGCACCCACAAAGTGACTCAATGGGAGGTGTTGATAAAACAAGTGAATCACACCTAAACCTATGATGTACTGGTAACCAAGAGGGCCAGAGCTCGTGGTTAGAGCATCCCAATTGCAACATGGGATTTTCTAGGTTCGATCGCTAGATCTAGAAGATTTTAGATGCTGCAACATCAGTGAAAGAGACAGAATGTAATGAGAATTTGTGGTAGTTGTGATTAGGGGGAAGTGTTGGAGATTATAATCCCAACTACCCAGCGCTGTATTTAAAATGAAAGTTTCTACATTGACTCTGCCATCGACCATTCTGGAGAGTTCTCACCGACCTGGCAATTTGCATATGAACATACTGTTTTGTATTCTGGAAAGATCCAAGCCCTCTATAAATAGAGACAAATGTAATGAGGCTAATCGCTTTCTAGCAGACTCCAGCTCCGCAGAGCTATTAGAAGATATTAGTTTGGTGTTTAATATATGAGCTGTAGCTCAGTAACTAAGTGTAATGTTTTGTTTTATTTAATATAAATTTGTCTCTGTTTTGTTGCTTCCCCTGTTTCTAACACTTTCATGAAATCTGCCAAATGTGGAATTACCCGAAGTTCAATTATTTTGAAAATTTTCTTGTGTGCATGAATTAACCGAACCTTTCCCCTCGTGATTTCTACTCATTCCCAAAATCTCTAACATCAAATTCTTACGAATCCCATAGGCTTCCTAACATGTTAAAACATAGCTCGAATGCCAGAGCAACCGTGATAGACCCTATATGAGTAATGCCCTGATGATGATGAAATTTTGGCCATGTGACTGCATTTGAATTATAGTGACTCCACCTCCTTTCAAATTGAGGTCCATTAGTAATGGTTGATCCTTGTTGATTTTATTGTCCTGGGCCCTTTCAGATCCATGCCACTGCAAATTCTTATGTTGTGCCAGTATTTTCCTCTTACTGTGTTGTTGTCCCTTGCAACATTAAGACAACAAGTTTCATCACTCTGGATGCTAATTCAATCATTTCAACCTTTAGTCCCCATATCTTACAATTTAAGATACAAAATACCTTATGGGCTACTATTCTAGAAGCTTGCAGAATTGGATTATCCTTGAAATGCAGACACAAATTCCATAATTATCAAACTCAAGCCTTTCATACGTAAATGGACAATCGATCATACTACGTTATGATTTGAATAATGACTTGTGCAAAGTTAGCATGTAGTATAATGCAAGGAATTACAAAAGATCCAAAAATGCAAACATGCTTATAAACCAGCTTTCTCTCACAACAAAGCAACTCGAAGAAGATTG
This sequence comes from Sequoia sempervirens, assembly GCA_007258455.2. Taxonomy (NCBI): domain Eukaryota; kingdom Viridiplantae; phylum Streptophyta; class Pinopsida; order Cupressales; family Cupressaceae; genus Sequoia; species Sequoia sempervirens. The sequence goes on from VDFB02271358.1 coordinate 977,139,491, forward strand.
TGGTGACTTAAAATTTCATTTTCCAAGATAGTATCAATAGTATTATTAATCTAAATAAGCTTAGATTTTGAAAGATTAAATCAAGCATCCAGGTTCCTTTAGGAAGAATGAAACTAGAGATTGACAGAAAATTTTTTCGGAGATATGACCATGGACGAGATTTAGAAAATCCAATAGGGACTGGATTCTCCAAAATAAATAACCTTTAGAAAATCCACCTAGCCATGGATTCTCTGGAAGAAACCAAGCGCAAAAAATACGAGGTACCTCAGACTCTCTGAGAGGACACATTCCTCAGAAAATCTGCCTATAGGCGGAATCTCCGAAGGGTAATCCCTTCGGAAAATACGGTAGAGGAGGAAATCTCTGAACCTCACTTGGACTTTGCCAACTTTGCCTAAAAATGGAATTTTAGATGAAGGCATGGAATTCCAATGATGTCTGAGATCAAAGTGCTACAAATAATGCATTCCAAGTGCAAATGAAGCATAAATTTCTCCCAATGAAGCAAAAGCCAAAATTCCAAGAAACATAACCCTAAAGGAGAAGAGGTTAGACCCACAACAAAAACCAATAGACAAAGAAAAAAGAGGGTCCCCACCTTGGGGTGGGGCATGTGTGTGAAAAGTGCACAAAAAAGGGTGACACCTACTGGGAAAATGCTCCAGAGCATTTGATGATGAATAGGAATCACGAACCCAAAATCTCATGTTTCAACCTCCATATTAGGAAAACAAATCAAAATGTAAGATCAAAGAGTTAGAACCAAAGATAGAATGAACTTTCCATAAACTAAAGATCCAAGTGTGTGCTAGTGTGTTCATTTCCCTCCTCAAACTACTTCAGAAACCAAGCTCAGTCAAGTTAGGCTATGTAAAGATTCTAACTTGAAAAACATCCTAGATAAAGCCTCACTGTGAGACAGGTGCCCATAGCCCCGACGAGGTTATCGCTGCGATTCTCCCAAACATAGTTCTACTGCCAGCCAGGCATCCATAGCCCCGGTAGAGTTATTTGGATCCTCCTAATAAGTTGAGTTTTCCTTTTGACATTCAATACTTTTTTTTTCTTCTTCTTTCAAATATTCTTTTTTTTTTTACTTCTTTTTATTTCAACTTGTGAACAATGAAGTTCACACTCAGGGTTGAGAGTCACGGTGGCACTGAAGTAGAAATAAAATTTTTCACCTAAGAGGACCTTTCAAGGAACCTAACGACAACCTCAAGATTCTTTAGATGTATGAAAGATATAAGATTTTCATAATACTTTAGGTTCAAATCAAACATTTAGACCGCTTGACACTAACAAAATATCTGGACCATCCATTCAAGACACGTGATTAAATTCCATCAATGAAATACTCAGAAGAGTCCCAGATAGTAAAATGGTTGTTGTGCATATGAAAACATTCCCAACAAAAGTAGAGGGACCCGAATCGGAGAAGCAACACAAACCAAAAGAAAACCTAAACAAAAGTAGACCTACACTAACCAAAAGTAGAAACAAAGCAAAATAGAACCTAAACTAATGCAATCTAACCTAAAGAAAATAAAAGTAGATAAAGAAAACCTATAGAAGCAGAGCAAGCTGCATTTATTCAAATAAGATCTATGCACAAGATACTCAAAATGAATCATGATCAGACAAGGTAGACTGAAACCCACACCTATATGATTCATCAATGCATGGACAAACAATAAGGTGATAGTTACAGTTCTTAAGAATGAAAATTCATCCTTATATTCAGTAAAATTGACCTCAATATTATAACATTCAAACTCAATGTCGTAATTGGGCATGATCAATAATTGAGGCAACTTATTAGGACCATGATCAATCCATATGCAATGATAAACTTCAAAATTTAGAACAAAGAAAGAGACAACCTGGTGTGACACTTGTTTATACTAAATGTCGTGTTTATCATCCTCCAATTATGAAGAGTTGATATCCATGTTGTCAGGTGGTCTCCACTGATGGTGTAGTATCCCTCTCACATTCGAAACATGCAAAACAAAATTAGAGTCATTAACGAGTAATTCAAGGTGAAAATTAGATTGAAAAATTTAGAGCCCACATGAAACTTTTCACCTATTTATGTTTATTCATGAGGGATCAATGATGAAAATGCAGAGGCTTTTTCCTACACAACAAATTTCTCAATAAGATATTCATCAGGAGGCATCACAGACTGATCTTCAAGCATACCTTTACCCACAATTGTGTGATCAAGCCTCTTAATTATGATTGCAATATTTCTATTTTTAGCATCATTCAAGTTTTCTTGCACATCAATATGAACCACATTAGCTACCTCATCATTAATGCATAAAGTCTATAAATTTTCAGTGCTCAATTCATCAATAGACAATTTTTTTTTTTGATAAATGAGAAAACTCCTTGAATTCATCTTCTATTGGCACTGGTTCAGATTCTTGATTGTGGCCATCCAGAATATTGAATCCTCCATTAAGTGCTCCCTCATGCTCTTCAAGATATTCATCAACAACTTGTTGAAATCCTTCTATCAGAGACTTACTCTGTGCATGCCCTAAATGTTGTGACAACCATACTTGTTCTTCCACCTCCTTTATGGTTGTTTGGAACTGGAAATAGGAGAATTCAGAATGCTCCTCTTCATGTATCCTACACCAGGTTGGTAGTAACAATTCATCCAGGAAAACTTTGTATCCCAAGCCTGACCAATCCTTCAAAAATATTACCACAAACCAATCATATCTAGTTTGTATTGGATCTTCATCACGAATAGAGGAAATTTGACTTAGCTCTTCTTCCTGTTGTGGTTCACCCTCCACTATATTTTCCATTTCAGACCCTTGGTTAGCCTCTGTAGGACCAACATCCTTTGTGTTTGTAGGTTGTTCTTCACTTGAATTTTCATCAACTACCTCTGTTGTCTCAAATATTTCAGACTCTTCCTTCTAGCATGCTGCTTCATTTGTGGATGGCTCAACACTTGTTGCACATTCTTCAAACCCAAGATTTTTTGACTTCTCTATAGTACTTTCCTTGACTAAATGTTCTTTCCACTCCAGATATCTTAACCGTGTTTCTCTCGCACCTATTAGAATGTTCTAGATGTTCTGGTAATTTCTACCAGGTTCCACCTTCTCCACTGTCTTCATTAAAAACTCCATCTAGAATGTCGGTGATAAGAGACTAGAAAGAAACGTGAGGAAAATTCTAGAGACTGCTGTATACTCCTGAGACCTCTATAAAAGGAAGAAGATGTAAACGTTTTTGATAGGCAATGCAATTAACGTTTTATATACTTGTTGCCTCTGCCCACCTCCTACAAGTGGTATCAGAGCCCAGAGAGACATTTTAGTTTGCTCTGTCCTCTCCCCTATTTTCTACAAGTGGTATCAAGCTAGGTTGAAGTGAGTTGAAGATCGGAGATGCAAGTTCATCTATGCCAAAGCATTTGTGTTCATTGCAAGCAGATCGTTGTTGAAGAATTGTTGAAGGAGCTGTAAGGCTGTTGCGGATTATTTTTTGTCTGAGATCGTTGGAGCTGCTGTCAAGTAAAGAAAGAATTCTAGTTTTCAAAAAAAAGGAGAAAGATTCGATGAAATCCAGAATTGCTGCTTCATAAGTGAAGGGGTGTAGAATTCAAAAGGTAGATAGCAGATGTAAAATGAACGAAAAAAAGAGAGAGGGTAGATCACTGTTTTTTTATTAATGCTAAAGAGTATTTATTTCATCACAGTTTTCATAAAAGGAATATCCGCCATTGTTTTCAAAGTAGCTGCAGCCATAAGCCAACCAGAAATAACTGATGGAAATTAAAGGAAGCCGGAGCTAAAGATTGCAGTCAAGAGGAGCTAATGCAAGACAAGAAGGTCACTATTAGAATAAAAATCGCTGTTTTTGCAGGCATTTCCCATAGAAGACTAAGAAGCCACCGCTTGAAAGGAGAGTGAGGATAGTTGGATTAGCCACAGATATGAAGGAAGCCCCAAAAATATTCCAGATAGCTGGTAGTCAGGAACTATTAGCATAACCTGAAGCAATAAATGGAGGTAAAGATTTATTTTGTCAAAGGTAATTTTTATTGAGTTCACATGTTTGTGAGAGAAATTGTGAAGACTATAGAAGTCGTTATTTTAAATAAGAATACACAGAGGAAAGGAAATTGCAGCCAAGCAAGAATTCCATATTTGTGTAGCTAATTTTCCAGTCAACAAAGGAGAAGATATTGGAAGGCACGTAAAGAAGAATAAGGTAAGATTATTTGTTTGATTCAATAGGAAAAGCTAATAGAGTGAAGAAAGAGAAAACAAAAGATTTAGAAGAAGAACTAATAAAAGTGAAGAAAGAAAATACGAGTTTAAAATGTGAAAATGATTTTTTAGAAAAAGAATTGGAAAAATTAAGAAAAGAAATGGGAGCAAAAAAATGCATCCTTTTAAATGTAATTAGTGATTCTAGAGAAGCAATTGAAGAGCTGGAGGATAGGTTAAAGTTTTTGGAACAAATACATAATTTGCAGGTGAAGGAATCATCCAAACTTAAAGAGAAGAATAAAGAGTTTGAAGAAAAATTAATTTTTTTGGATGAGATTAATACAAGGAATGAGGAATTGGAACAAAGAATGAAATTGATTGATGATTTAGAAGAAAAGGCGAAGAGATTAGAAGAAGATATTAGTTTATACAAAAATGAAATATCAAGATTGAATGAAGAGAATGAATGTTTGAAGGCAAGGAAATCCATATGTGATGTTTCTTGTGGTACAAAGGATTTGAATTAGTACATTGATAAATGTGTTTTTGCTGAAGAAATTTGTGATAAAAATTATCAAAAACATAATGTTGTTAGATGTAATGGCAATGAAAAAAATGTTGGTTTAAAGATCATGGAAAGAATGGGATACAAAGGTAAAGGTTTAGGAAGGCATGATCAAGGAATGAGAGAGCCAATTAAGCCAATAATGAGGCCAAAGCATGAAGGTCTTGGATATGTGACAAGTAAATGAAATAATACAGTTGTAACTAAATTTGTTAAAGACATGGAATGTGTGCAATGTTGTCATTGTAACAGGAAAGGACATACGAAGGATAGATGTTGGGATTTACATCCTTGCAGTACTTGTGGCTTGAAGAGTCATTCTGAAAAGAGATGTTGGAACAGAGAGTGCAAGAAAGATTCTATGGTAGATTGTATGAAAATGGATTGTGGATGGTTTTACAGATCGAGTTGGCAGAAAATTACAGGTATGATCAAGAACTTGTTTAAGTATAAAAGTTTGCAAGTGAAAGTTGATGGCATTCAAGCAAGGTTTTCAAAAGGCATAATTGATAATAAGTTTGAAGATGATAGCAATCATGGAAAGACAAGACATCAAAGAAGGTGGAAAGTTACAGATAGTGAGTTTGCAGAGAAGAAGACTTCCAGTTTGAAGTTATGAAAATTTGAAGTTTGAATGACTGCCGTAGCAATGGGATGAGAGTTGAAAAGAGTTGAGGAAAGAGATGGTTTGAAGTTTAAAGAAGACAAAGGCATCATCAGGCATGAAGATATCAAGCAACGAAAGGGATTTGCAAAGTCACCAGTCAAGAGCAAGGAAATTTATGCAGCAACATTTGAGGTCGAAATTAGGGGGGAGTGTTGGGAAATGTAGTTTCTCCCTCAAATGAGATGTAAAATATTAATTAAATTAGAAGTTTCTAGAGGTTCCAGTTGGACTAGAGATTAGGAATAAAGTAAAATTTGGTAAAGTTCTAGAAGTTATATTTTAGATGTTTGTAGAAACATGTCGGCTATTTCTAGATGTTTCTTAAGCCCTCTATAATAGAGGCACCATGTAATGTTTTTGGATAAAGCAATTCAATACAAGTATTTGGAGCACAAGCTCATGTTTATTTGTGTGTTTATTCATGAATTGCTGAGTTTATATTTGCTTATTAGTGTTGATCTATATCCATCCACCCCTATCAAAGTGGTATCAGAGCCCAGAGAGACATTTTAGTTTGCTCTGTCCTCTCCCCTGTTTTCTACAGCACCTTCATTATCTCCAATTCCACCACAAATAACCCACATGGAACTGTGAATTAAAATTCCCACACCTCAGGGAATTCAACAAGTGTTGGATTTCTTGAGCTTGAATCTTTTCGGGGAATGCTGCCAACATCGAATTTGCAAAAAAATCAACCTTCACGAAATTCATAACCATGCAGAATTCCTGAATTACTACCTTGTATGTCACCTTCATTATTTCCAACATTTCATGGACTGCTCAAATCCAATCACTTCACCTATGAGTAATTCAACATATTGCCCACATTAATATTTGTAAGGAAGCAAAAGTGCGCAGAATCGATTCCTATGCTAATCTTGAGAGACGATTATACAATTCAACTAACTATTACAGAGATTTCAATGGACAAATAAACATGCATAAATGAAATATCACAATAAACTCGTAACACAATAATTACCGTGGGGAAACCCTTCCGGCAGAAAAACCCCACCCTCCAAAACTCGCACAATGTATTATCAAATCAAAAAGATTACAATACACTTGCAATGCAAGTTCTTACAGGAGCGCATCACAACTTAAACTCAGACTCGGAGAGACTCCTTCTAGCACTCAATTTTGCAAACTGAACTCAATAATTCAAACACCTCCCCAAGCCCTCCTTTTATAGTGATTTACAACTTGTAAACCATTTGTGGTTTTACAAAACCATGGGCAAAACAACCATGCCACATGTTACCCACAACCAAGTTAAAATAGCATTTTCGTCCATAATTTTGTCCTCTAGTTTAGACCCCCATTAAATTCATACAATGAGTTGTTTATACTCTAAAAACAACCCTCCTATATTCTAATAGGGACAAGGCACATTTTTAACAACTCATACACCTTTTTCCAACATATAAACATGTGGAGAACTACCACAAACAAATTCTAGAATTTTCTGAAAAAAGGCTTGCAAGGTTGAGACACGATTCTCAACAATATTGAGTGGATTCATGAAGACCCATTAGTAGTTGAATTTAATAGGCTTCATAATGTCCCATAGATGCTATCACAAGCTCAATATTCTCCACAGCTTGCTAAAGGTGATTGATTTAATTTGCTTCGTCACCTCATGAAATTTCAGTAATTTAGTGGTCTCGTGGATTTGCACACTTCGGGGAGTCCGGCTACCCCCGAATTTTCTGAGATCTCCTCCTCCTTAATACGCTGTCCATTATGCAAATGAAACCCACTGTGCATTGTGCCAAACCGTGACTTTAGACATCAATGGAATTATACACCACCATTTCTTTGCGTAATAGTTCCCTTATCCATCGGAAATCCTAGACAATCCACCCTCTCCATATCTCGAAGGCTTATCATAATAATAATTTTCTGGATATCATTCTTCTCAAGACTTTCACGCTGTCTCCTATTCCACGCTTAGGATATAGCCATTTAAATGTACAATTTGATGCAACGCCACCAAATGCCTCAGCTTCTATTGATCTCCTCTCACAATAACTTCAATTTATCAATGGTGGATAATGCATAGCCTACGAATTAAGCCCATTCCACTCCTCGTCCTGTGTACAACTACCAATGCTTAACTGAATCTCCATGGCCTGGCCTGGTAAGATGAACTTTTAAAGGATATGCTGTGAGTCCTTCATGTTATCCTTCTTTGTCCAGTGGAAATGACACATTAAATCAATTGAATTTGTGCTTCATTTTATTGGATGCATAACACCGCACAGCTAGCCTTCATACCTAAATTCATTTCAAGAAAAATACCACCTCAATTTTTCTCATTTGACCACTTCGGGAATTTACCTAGTCCACGGATTTGAGCTCAAGGAATTATTGCCCTCGGGAAATATAAGACTTTAGGGAATCTGGAAGGGGCCAGACTTTTCAAAAAGAAAGACTTTTAGGGAATCCTTGTGTTGATGAATTTTTTGAATGTCTATTCCCTCAAGGATTTCATGTGTCAGGGGATTTCCCGAGCATTTATCCTTCGAGAATTTCATTATGGGACAGAATCTATGAATCTTATGATTCTCGGGAAATCCACAATGGAAGGGAATCCGCGAACATATGAGCCTCCAATACTCAGAATTTTAACCACCCCAATTTATGTTCACGTTGGCCATAACCAAGTATTTGTTCACAATTTCAAGGACTTTGCTAGCAAAAATCTTTCTTACAAACACGATGTTCATACATAGTTTTGAAATCTCCACAAACTTCCTTTCGAATGGATGGGAGAATGTTGCACTTGAGCTATTGATGCCATAGTCACCAGTGCACTTTATTCCTATTGCACAATCTATGAGCCCTGTAGATCAACACTCACGAAAAGATTATCACTTGATGATGGAAAGAGAAACTAAGTGTTGACCATCCAGCTTCTTGAAATATCTTCCTGTTTATTGTCAAACCAAATCACCTCTATATTGGAGGTCGCCACCCACTGTCCTCAAACTTTAGTCAAGTCACCATAATTAAAGGAGGCATTCTTTTCGCATTTTATGCTCTTCGTAGGTATTGTGGTGTGGAGGATAACCCGAGCTTCAATGTTTTCATGGAATTTGGGATAGCAAGAATTCCCCGAACTTTGTTCTTTCGTGAAATTTTCCAACTGTAGAATTACCCGAAGTTTAATTATTTTGAAAATTTTCTTACGTGCATGAATTAACCGAACCTTTCCCGTCGTGATTTCTACTCATTCCGAAAATCTCTAACATCAAATTCTTACGAATCCCATAGGCTTCCTAACATGTTAAAACATAGCTTGAATGCCAAAGCAACCGTGATGAACCCTATATGAGCAATGCCTGGATGACGATGAAATTTTCACCATGTGACTGCATTTGAATTATAGTGACTCCACCGCCTTTCAAATCGAGGTCCATTAGTAATGGTTGATCCTTGTTGATTTGTCCTGGGCCCTTTCAGATCCATGCCACTGCAAATTCTTATGTCGTGCCAGTATTTTCTTCTTACTGTGTTGTTGTCCCTTGCAACATTGAGACAACGAGTTTCACCACTCCGGATGCTGATTCAATCATTTCAACCTGTAGTCCCTAGATCTTACAATTTAAGATACGAAATATCTTATGGGCTACTGAGCTAGAAGCATGTAGATTTGGATTAGCCTTGAAATGCAGACACAAATTCCATAATTATCAAACTCGAGCCTTTCATATGTAAATGGAAAATCGATCATACTACGTTATGATTTGAATAATGACTTGTGCGAAGTTAGCATGTAGTATAATGCAAGGAATTACAAAAGATCCAGAAATGCAAAAATGCTTATAAACCAGCTTTCTCGTACAACAAAGCAATTCGAAGATGATAGTGGCGACTTAAAATTTCATTTTCCAAGATAGCATCAACAGTATTATTAATCTCAAGAACCTTAGATTTTGGAAGGTTAAATCAAGAATTTAGGTTCCTTTAGGAAGAATGAAACTGGAGATTGACAGAAAAACAAAATTTCGGAGATACGACCATGGAAGAGATTCAGAAAATCCGGCAGAGACTGGATTCTTTGAAAGAAATAACCTTCAGAAAATCCACCTGGCCGCAGATTCTCTGGAAGAAACCAAGTGCGGAAAATTTGAGGTACCTTGGATTCTCCGAGAGGACACATTCCTCATAAAATCTGCCTACAGGTGAAATCTCTGAAGGGCAATCCCTTCAAAAAATCCGGTAGAGGAGGAAATCTCCAAACCTCACTTGGACCCAGTCAACTTTGCATAAAAATGGAATTTTAGATGAAGGCATGGAGTTCCAATGATGTTTGAGATCAAAGTGCTATAAATAATGCATTCCAAGTGCAAATGAAGCATAAATTTCTCCTAGTAAAGTAAAATCCAAAATTCCAAGAAACATAACCCTAAAGGAGGGGAGTATGTTGATAGTGATGGAGAATTAAAACAACTGTTAGGAGTTTATGATACAACATCATCTACTCCTCCCATGAAACTGGTTACCTATGCTATGATTAACACCAAGCAAAACGACATAAGTGAGAAGCCGCATACAAGCATGGAACCATATGATCCCGAATTTCCTATGTCAAATGCACTCCCCTTAGGGGATACAATTTGATATACCAATGGACATAGATGATAAAGAAAAGGTCATTAAGATTGGGAAGTGCCTTGATGATGAAGAAAAAGAGGATACTACAACCTTGCTTCATGATTTTCCTTAAATTTTTTCATGGAAATATTCCAATATGCTAGGAATTGACCCAAAGATAGTAACACATAACATTGTTCTTGCTGAAAATGTTAATCATGTTCACCAAAAGATATGAAAAGTGAACCCTAAGATAGCCTTGCATGTTAAAGGAGAACTTGGAAAACTCCTTGACACAGGTTTCATTTGACCTATTGATTATTCTCCTTAGATCTCAAACATTAACATTGACACAATTGCTAAACCTGATAATCATATTAGGATATGTACATATTTTCATGACTTGAATAAAGCCTCTTTAAAGGATGCTTTTCCCCTTCCTAATATTGACATGATAGTAGATTCAACTGCGGGGCATGCTTCATTGTCATTCATGGATGGATTTTCTAGTTATAATCAAATCTTCATCAACCCACAAGATTAATATAAGACAACCTTCACATTTGTTTGAGGAGCAGTTTGTTGGGTTATGATGCCTTTTGGATTAAAGAATGCAAGAGAAACTTATCAAAGAGAAATGACATTGATATTTCATGATTACATACATAAAATCTTGGAAGATTATGTTGATGAAATTCTCGAAAAATCCTTAACAAGACAAGACAATGTGAATGTCCTTCGACAAATCTTTGAACGGATGTGTAAAAACAACATGCACCTAAATATGAACTAAGTGTGTCTTTGGAGTAGATAGTGGAAATTTTTTAGGGTTTATCATATCTCACAGAGGCATTGAGGTTGACACAAAGAAAATTTATGCTATAATAAACATGCCACCTCCTAGAAACATTTCACAATTATGCATGTTACAAGGAAGAATTCAAGCCATTCATTATTTTGTCGCCTCCTTAGCTGATTGAACTTTACTTTTCACACATCTCCTCAAAAAGGATGTGCATTTTGATTGGAATGAAGATTGTAAACATTCCTTTGAAAGTTTGAAGGAATCCCTTGCAACTCTGTCCATTTTACAACTCACTATGCCAAAAAAACCCATTCATCCTTTACATTCCCACGTCTGCCCATGCTCTTGCAACATTGTTGTGTCAACAATATGACAATGGAAAAGAAAATCCTGTTTATTAGATTATTCAAACTTTAATCGATTATGAAATGTAATACACACTAATCGAAAAACAATGTTTAGCTCTTGTATTCACTACTAGTAAGTTGCAACATTATTTACTAAATGTGAAAATACAAGTCATGAAAAAATTTGATCCTCTCAAACACCTTTTAAAAAAAAAAGACTTATTAGGACATCTAGCTAAATGGGTAATGTTGTTGATCGAGTTTAACCTTAAGTTTGTTTCACAAAAAGCAATCAAAGGCCAAGCCTTGACTGGCCACTTAGCTAACGCTCCTTCTCCTCTAGCATTACCTAGTAATGATTCTTTTCCTGATGATAATGTGTTGACAACAAAGGTTTCTACATGGGAATTATACTTTGATGGATCCAAGTGTAGAACAAGATCTGGTGCTAGAGTGATATTAGTTCCGCCTGAAGGAAATCCTATTCCCTTGTCATATCACTTGAATTTCCTATGTACGAATAACACAACTGAGTATGAGGCACTAATTGTTGGGTTGCGAGCTGCTTTAATCATGGGTGTCAAAGATAATAAAATATTTGGTGACTCACAATTAGTAATTAAACAAATAAATGGAACATATCAAGCCAAGCATGACAAATTATCCAAATACAAGGATCTTATCATGCACTTGTTAGAGAAGTTTCAGGAATTTACCATTGATAACATCCCACGAAAAGATAATCAGCTTGCAGATGCAATGGCAAGTGCTACCTCTCTTATATCCCCTCAAGATCCTTCAACAAATTTCACATTCACTATTCACCCTATCATGAAACCTTTAATCGACAAAAAATGGAAGAAGTTTTAATGAAAAATGAGGAAACTCGAGTGAATGGTATGATACCATATTCAACTATTTGAAAAGTGGTACCTTTCTTGAGTCAACAACCAAAAACCTCCATGCTCATTTACGAAAAATTGCATCTAAATATATAATTCTTTCTGGTGTACTGTATCGAAGGTCATTCAATGGTCTCTTAGATGCTTAAACACATCTGAGATACCTCTCGCACTTCACCAAGCCCATGAAGGTACTTGTGGTGGACATTTTGGAGGTCAAACATTGACTCAAAAACTTATCAGTATTGGGTATTATTGGCACAACATGAAACGGGATTGCTTCAATTATGTTCAAAAATGTCATAAATGTCAGGAACATAGAAATTTGCATCATGCTCCTACTAGTGAAATTCAAACTCAACTTTCGATATGGCCCTTTGTGGTTTTGGGATTAGAAATTATAGGAAAAATTTCACCCCTTCTTCCACTAGACATAACTTTATCATCGCTGCAATTGATTATTTCACAAAATGGGTAGAGGCCATTCCTCTTCGATCTACAATAGCTAAGGTAATATGTCATTTCATCCTAGAACACATTATTGCTTGCTTTTGACTCCCTTCCGCATTAGTCTCTGATAATGGTACACCATTTAAGAATAATGATGTGAAGAATTTTTTGGAGACCTTTAATATCCAACATCATTTTTTGACACCTTATTACCCACAATGTAATGGTCAAACTGATTCAACTAATAAAGTCCTTTAACAAATTTGGAAGAAAACTATTAATAATAATCATAGGGATTGGCACACACAATTACACTATGCGCTTTGGGATTATCGCACAAGTGTTCCATCTTCCATAGGGACTACACCTTATAATTTGGTCTATGGAAGTGAAGCAATAATACCCTTGGAGTTAGAAATTCCTACACTAAGAATCGCTCTTCAAGGACTTGTTGAGGATACACACTATCGAAAACAAAGATTACACCAGCTTGAGATGCTCGATGAACAACACATTAATGCTCTTGAATAGCTTCAAGCTTATTGCAAAAGGAAACATCACCATTACAATCTTAATGTTATCCCTTGATCATTCAACAAGGGTGACCTAGTTCTATCTACAAATTAGCGCAACGTCAATGCTAACCCAAATGAAAGAGATAAATTTAGTTCTAATTGGTTAGGACCATACATAGTTGAATTTTTTTTTTGGGTCTGGTGCATACATGTTAATAGAACTAGATGGCACACCCCTTAAGGAACCTATCAATTCCATGCATTTGCATTGGTATTATGTCTAACCCCTTTGAATAGTATGAATGTTAAAGTAGTGTTTTTAAAGCTATTGGGTCATATCCTACATGCTTTCATATTGCTTCGTTCTTGAAAAATCAATCATGCGTATGTCTTGAGCACTAAAGTGATTATTAAATTTATTTTTATAATTACTTTAGGTTTCATATCTATTCACTTTCATCTTGTGTGTTATGATAAGTTAGATCATTAATACATTTAATTTAGCATAACATACTTAATCATCATGTTGTATCTAAAAGAAATTGCAATAAGTTTTAATTAGATCACATAAGTCTTGTTAAATCATGAGATATTAATTAAATAATCTTACAAAAGGTTATTTAATTAATCACATTGCTATTTAACATTCAAACACATTAAGACAAGTATTAAAATATTAAATTCCCATATATATATATCCAAAGTTCTATGTACAGATCATCACAATATACAATATCACTGAGGTCCATGGGTACTCGACCCCTCAGGATTTGTACTCGTGGTCCAGTAGTAGGATGTCAGGAGACAGTCGTATGTGATCGTGATTGCGATATGTTGAATCTAAGTGCAAACTCTAAGCCCTGTATCCAAGGGCCACCTGATGCTCCCCTACTATTTTCTCCCTCTCCACCTATAGCCATGCTACCTCTGCCTCTAGTCTCTCAACCTTTGTTGGAGTCCGAGATGACTATCTTGCATTCTTGGCTCAAAGGAGTCATCTCCTCATACTCTCATATGCTTCTCCTAATCTTGCGAATAGCCTAAGTGACTCTAGATCCTGCTCCACAATAGGTGGAGGCACATAATCTGAGTCCATCTCCTCCTTGTCGATGGATGTTGGCACTATCTCTACAACTTCTTGACAGTAGAGCTCCTGCCAATCTCTCACCACTCTTGCAAGGGTAAAAGCAAAACATAATCAATACACATCATCCTGATATATATATATATATATATATATATATATATATATATATATATATATATATGATAAACATTAAAGTGCATGCATAAAATCAAATATCATCACCTATATCTTTGGTAGGTTGAGCATTATCAACCTCGTTCAGTGCAGGGGGCATGAAAGACGTGCTAGCCTCTCCACGACTGTGGGTACTAATACCTACTGTAGCTGCTGCTCGTGATCTCGTCATACAAATGGGAGAGGGCTCTCCCCACTCGTGTCAATCCTCAACTACTGCCTCATCACTCTCACTTAGGGGTGGCTCCTCCTCCCCATCCTCCTCCTAGTTCTCATCCTTATCCTCCTCCTCTCCCTCCTAATCATAGTCTAGATTTGCATCCTCATCGTACTCATCATCAATGACATCAGTAAATATGTCTATAGCTCTATATCATGTCTCCTTGGCCCTATTCTATTTGTCATCTCCCTCATCTGGTAGTGGACCTGCATCTCCTACAGGCTCATCCATTAGATATACAAGAGCTGGTCATGATACCGTCCACCACTCCTCATAATCCCATGTGGCACTGACATCATCTGTGTCAGAGACTGGAGGTTGGTCGTGATTTGAGCTAGAAGTCAGAGCCACTCTTGACAACATGGTCTAGAGTGAGCCGCACTGTATCACCTGGTCTCTGGGCACTCCACACTAACCTCCTGAAAAAGGATCATGGCCAGGGTGGTGTCTAAATCTATTTGAATTGTTGCATGACTCGATCATAGTAGAAAGGACATACTACATGATCATGTCGGCCAACCAAAAATCTCTATAACTACAGTCTCCTCAACTATCTTGTGTGATCTGGCCACTATAGCATCAGCTAATAAGGTCTCCATAAGATCTCATCCTCCTCTAGTTGGTCAGATCACACTCTCCAAAAATGTAAATCCCCATAGTGCCATAAGCATCGTAGAGGATAGCCGAAGGCCTGAGGATACCCCACTATTGTAGCACACGTGAAGCTGGTTGGTCTGGTGCACATGATATGCTCTAGGCACCAAACTTGTAGAAGCGTGCAATGCACCATGCCGTCTACCTCTCGAAAAACAAATCGCCCAAGATTATAATATAAATGTGCCAAGATACAATGCCCCGAGGCGTATACTATCTAGTACTCCGCCATCCTACGAATCAAATGAACTAGTCCTCCCTCAAGGTGCACTGCCTGCCCATAAGGGATGAGAACTAGTGCCATTGTATGCATCATGATCCATCTAACCACTAGTGCTTGTGAATACAATAAGATCTCCAGGTCAATCTGCCCTCTCACTCGCTCATCATGCATTGGACCACCTAGACAATACTGCATATCTTCCTTCTGCTCTTAGAAGGTTTGGTCTCTCTTGAAACGTATCCACTCTCCCTAAATAGGAACATAGAGAATGAAGTGTACGCCCTCCAGGGTAATTGTCATCTCACTTGTCGGTAGGTGGAATGTGCATGTGTCTGCATCCCAACAATCGTAGAGTGCCATCATAATAGCATCATGGTACCTCATGGGGGGCATGAGGTATGCCCAGTAGATGCCCACGACTTGAAGGTGCTCTGTCTCCTTTGCTAAAAGTGATGGGGGTAAATCTCTCAAAAAGCTCAACTTCCTACCACCTAGATGCTGTCGCGAATGGGTGGGTACCTATCAAAACCATAAAATATGCTCTAAAAATCATCTAATATCTTTAATTTTTACTTTATTCATCATGCAAGTGTACTAAAGTTCATCTAGTGTTCTTTTCTAAAGGTCCAAGACACTTTAGAACCCTTTTGGGAAACTTCACGAAAAAATGGGACACTTTGCGAAAAAGTGGGACACTTTGCGAACAAAAGGGACACTTTGTGAACAAATGGGACACTTCACGAAAAAGGGGACACTTTGTGAACTTTTTTTCCAAGATTCTAAATTAATGTAGAAATGCATAAAAATCATTAAATAATTGCATAAACACAAAGCACAGGTAGTAGAATCGACTCACCTCGTGATGATGCTTGCCATGCGCCACCTGGTCCCATAGAACGTCCAATCTCGTAGGTGTGTAGTCTCCTCTGCTCGGCATATTTCTATCTTCACTCATCCCTCTCACACTACAAGGTAAAATGAAATAGTAAATGGCCAATTACTTCACTATTACCTCTTTTAACTCTTTTGATTCTCTTTTTCACTCTTATGAATAAAATTAGGGTTTTTCCTATCTTAAGAGTTAATAAAGTACTTTCTATTCAAAACACCATAACAGGTGCTAGGGAACTCTATTTTTGATGCTATTTGATGCGTTGGAATCATGATTCTGCACCTAAAATCATCAATCGTCTATTGTTATGATGCATGGTACTTGGTTATGTCCTACGATATGATGTTCCTTATTCGATGTGGCTAGTTTGCTACCTTGATTCCACCTCTGTAAAGCAAGCAAAATCATGGGGGGGCATATATCTACCCTCGAATTTGATTTCTAGAAGTGGTATAAAATAATTTTGGAAAACTAATGAATTTGTGTTGCATGATGTAGTTCCTAATGTTGTGGTTTTGCATAAAACTACATCGGGGGCTTCATTCTCCCGTCTTTTGAATGAGTATCCTTTTATGAAGTAAAGTGCATTGTTTAATGTCCTTTAGCTTACATATACACATAGAGTCATATGGGCACTAAAGTGGGGGATAACTATGGACTCAAAAATCATACTCCTTTGGAGATAGTACAATCTGTGGTCTAATTTAGTCCTATTTTAGACACCCTTGCATCAATCACCCCTTAAAAACTACATTTATAGGCCCCAAAGACTCATTATTTTGGACTTTAAGGCCTATTCCACTAAAAAATTATACAAATCCCAACAAGCAATATTCAAATCATTCAAATTCTAGAAAACCCACCTCAAAAACACCTAGTGGGACTAAGTTGCCTAGGGTGGCGACTTCGTCCCTTTTGAGGGATTTTTCACTTTTGAGTGGGAAAATCACTAACTTAATTCAAATTCCTGATCGATGTCAGCTTGTGAAGTTAAAATAATGAATAATTAGGTCTTGATGCCTATAAATATATGTATTTAAGTCATTTTTCACAACATTAAGTCATTTTCAACAAGAAAATTCAAGAGTCAAGAGTCAAATATCTTTCACAAGAAGATTCATTAGTCTATCTACAACAAAGTTGAAGCTTTAGGGCAACAAGTTAGGGTTTTTGTAGGTCTTCAAGCTCACTTTTTTGTTCAATATTTCACATTGCAAAGAGTTGATCATGGATACCTATGGAGATTCATGGATAAATCTAGGTTGAGGAGATGTAACTAGCCATCAAATCAATCCTAAGGACTTGTTTTCAAAGTGATTCCATCTTCCATTTTCTCTCTATTTTCAGCCTAAGGAAGGTTTGCATGTCATTAAAATTCACTTCTAATGTGATTTATTTTATTTTAGAATGAATCTTGCATCTTTCTAATTCCATTTATGCATCTTATTCTTGCATGTTAGGATAGGGTTGCATCTTATTTTTTAGACTTCCTAGTCTTAGAAACACTTAGGGCTAGGGTTTTACACATATTTGATCTCTTTCAAGGTTTAAATACTAATTAGGGGTTTGACCAAGGCAAAAACCCCATTAGAAACCAATTTATACTATGTTTTGTAGGTATTTTCATAGGTTTGGATATGGGTTTCCATCAAAAAATAGAGTGCAAACTGTGGGCTCCCGTTTCCACTTTCGGATTTGTAGAAAATCTAAAGTGGACTAAGTCACCAACAGTGGTGACTTAGTCCCACTGCACTGGTTTTTCAGAAGTTTTTGTAGATCTAGATACCCATTTGGCAGAAATAGATTCTTGAGTAGTTTCCTTGATCTGGGACTAAGTCGCCCAACTTGTTGTAAGTGTCCCAGTTGGCTAGAAAATTAGATTTTCCAGAGTCTCAGAGGCATCTGCAATCTTTATTTCAGCTTTCATTAGTTTCCAGGTGCACAATTTATGTTTAGCATCTTTATCTTATTCTTTATTGCATTTAATCCATCTTTCTGCATATCACAATGTGTTTTCTAAAAACTTGCATTTCTTAGGTTTTGCATTAATAAGTCACTTATTTTATCAATTTAGTGCATTTAGACATTCCATCTAGGCATATTACATCCATCCATGCATTTATTTTGAGTGTATACATTGCCTATTTTGGCTCATCTTTCTCCTTTTAGGTGAAAAACCCTAGAAGTGCATGAAAGCCATTGGGTGCCAAAATCTTTGTTTACAAAACCCATAGGATGTAGTGAAAGCATCATCTCCCCTTGCAATTCGTGCGATCTTGGGTGTAAGAGAAATCACTACATCTTATTTTTATTTTCTACTTCGTGCGATCTTGGGTCTACCAATTGAGACACATCCTAATAGAGAATTTAGTGGTGACCCAAAGAGGTTTTTCCCTCAGGCCACTATATAAAAGGATAAGATTGAAGTTGAGTCCAAACTTCCATTAGCCTTCACGTGCCAATCTGAAAGGGGAAGCTACCCACATGTATGTGAGGTATTTTCTTATAATACCCTAGTAAGGTTGGTTAAAGCCTTAAGTGGATTTCTAGATGCTTGTGAGGCTTTAAGTCCCTAAGCTATGACTAACACCTTCTTAGTAGCCATCCTTTTGATTGAGATTATTTGGCATCACTTTCAATGCAAGGGTGTAGTACCACATCCCGAAGTTACTCACCATATGGCTCCCTTGAGATGAGATAGAAATCCCTAGCTTAGTATAAGCTACTTTTTCACTTGTAACTTTCTGAGGAGAGGGTGATTGGGTCATCCTTCAAGTCTTGGAGGCCCCTAGCTATCCTCTCTCACAAAGACATGAGTGAATACACCCCCTAAAGGTGTCCCTAAACTTGTGTCAAAGGAGATTCCAAGTTGTGGGCTTGAAAGTGTTGCCATTGGCCATTGACCTTAGGGATAGGAAATGCTTGATGTGTTTTTGATTATGCTATACCAATGGAAATTGGGGTGAATAACCCTTGAACATACACATATTCACATAGGGATTTGACTAGTCAACAACCAAAAATATGTTTTTAGAGTGTTTACTATTTTTGCAAATCACATTTCAAAAAATTTTCAAAATGAAAACCATTCCAAAACATCAAATTTGTAACAAAAAAATTGTGCACCACAACTATTAAACCATAAACTACAAATGCTAAATAGTAAGCCATATTTTCCAGTGACAGTGCTCCGCAATCGTAAAATTTTGTACCACATTTTCTAGATAGTCAGCCACAACTGTTGAACCATAAAACTTGGGGAAAATCCTTATCCAATCTCAATCTTAGATATACTTTAACAATGACCTAATTCTATGATTACTGACTTGCAGTCCATTTCATCACATTCATTAAGGTTGCATTGCATTGGATTAGGAAAATTTTGTTACCCACCTTGCATTGATTGATTAACCTTAGGTCATTCTAAGTCATTTGCACCTTTTATATTGCAAGTTAGGAGGCCTACCATGTTCTTGATCGGTCCATTGTTACATGTTTAGATTTCCTATGACCTCATCCTTTCTATCAATCAATCGTCATCATCAGTAGGTCTCAAACTTACATCTTAGTTTAGACTCACCCTGTCAAAACATCATCTTGTTAGCATCTTGTCCTCTTGAGGTCATAACATTTTGGTTTGTTACATTGTACTACCATAGCTTGGTTGGAAACCTTTTTCTTAGGTCTAAAGGTGCATACCCTTAGTTTCATTTGGAATACCTTAATCTTAGTTGCATATCATGAACTTTAGTCATATTCTCATTTGGTCTCATTACATATCACATCCTTTGGTCATAGGGTCATTATCATCATTGCATTTCAAACCTTAGTCTTAGGTGCATTAACATTTGATGTCTTTAGACCTTCAAAAATTCCAAAATTCCAAAAAAAATAAAATATAGCATAGTCTCATATCTTACCTTGCATTACCACCTTTACATTATCAATCCTTAGGTTGCAAGTTTTACATGGTTGAAACAAGGTTAGGAGGAAAAAGAAAGGACATGGATGCTTCAAGTGATTCCATTTTTAGTCCCACAAAGGAAAAAAACCTTGGGTCAAATTCAAATCCACCTCAAACACCACAAAGAGAAATATCAAATCCATTTTCCAACCTCACATTAATTGAGATCAATAGATGTTTGACCCCTAAAGAAATTGAACATGCCACCCAAGATCCAAGAGTAATTATATGAATTGTGGATGAGCTTGTTAGCACAAACCTAAAAACATTCTTTCTTGCACTTGCTAAGAAAGATTCTAAACTCCCCTTTAACTTTGACACTTCCACAATTGTAGAAGGAGTAACACAATCACAGACCTAAGGTCCTAATCAATATACATTCACAAAAGTTCAACCTATTCCACAAAAACTGTTCACTAGTCTACCCCTTGTGGCCACAACACACATTGCAACAACTACACACATTCCTAATCCACCAATATTTGGATCTAAGAGAGCACATACCATGTCCCAAGGATCAAAATTCACATTTGGCAACTCATCTTCCACTCCTATAGGTGAAACATTTTCAAATCCATTTGGCACACAAAACAATACACCCTTGATCAATGCAAACCAAAATCCACCAAAAAAAAAAGGAGAATTCATATTGTCACATCTAAGGTGCCAAAAAAAAAATCAATGCTACACTAAATACCATGACTTTTGGAACAAATTTGAACACCAATCCCATCCCATCACAACAATATGTCATACCAAATTCCCAAATTCCAATTTTGTACCATAAAATCAAATCAATACCAATGCCACATTCACACCCCTTTATCAACAAGGTAATTCAAATCCTTTGAAACAAAATGTCAATCCAAATCACATGGTGATGCCAAATTTATCATATAATGCTCTTAAAACTAATGTTGATCCCCTTATGCAAGTAAAACCCAACATGACATCATCTCCCATGGACACCTTAATGCAATAGATGAAATCAATACAACAACAAATGACAAACATACAATTGAGAAAAAATAAGAATGTAATCAAGATTTTTGGAAATAACTGTGTGCATATTTTTACATCAATGTTTCAG
>VDFB02271358.1:977160991-977428500 GCA_007258455.2 Sequoia sempervirens
TTTGTAACAAATCAATCACAACGTGTAGTCTGTTTAAACTGATCATATTTTAAAAGCTTTGTTATATATTCATTTCAAAACTTCAGTTAATGGCTAAGAATTTAAGCATAACTAAATCTAAAAGAAGCAAGAAGTCAGAGCTTCAAACTTCAACACAAACATTGTTTAACTTAAATATGGTAGAAATGATTAGGAGTCAAAACCAAAGCAATCCTAGATATAGGAGAACAATTCTGTTCACAACATAGTAAAAAACCACATCCAAAGAAAAAAGAACCACCCAACTTAACCATTGCCTAACACATGATTGATGATGGTTCATTACAAATAATAACAAAGAACCTGTATTTTCTTTACACAATTTGATGATTTCTATGCAGAAAAAATATATCTGGAACATGCAGACATGTCAGAAATAATCATGCATATAAAACAAAAAGCACACTCTTCCAAGTTGAAAAGAGTGAGCAAAAGAAATACCATGCTGATCAAGTACCATAAATTGTCAAGAGAAATAAACTATCCATATATTGAACTGCTAATATTGTTTACTACAGTTGGGCACCCATTAATCCTCCATTAAGATCTATCTCTGGTTCTCATACTCAACACATCTCTCTAGATAAGTAGCCTCACATAAAATCACATATATTGAACTGCTAATATTGTTTACTACATTTGGGCACCCATTACTCCTCCATTAAGATCTCTGTCTGGTTCTCATACTCATTACATCTCTCTAGATAAGTAGTCTCTCATATAAAATCACCTAACGTTCCTCCCAACCAACCCACATGATTTATTTATCCTAACTCTGATCTTACAAATGACATGAGCTAGAGCTCCAAAACACACATAACTGCAGCTGCAAGCATGTGGGTATCTCCTTGTCCATGGCTACAACCTGCAGCAAAAAAAAAAAAAACCTTCAGAGATCTAAAGCACTGAAAAACATATATTAAACAGAATGTGATGGTCAGTATGTTTTTTTCTGGATTTAGATCATTTTTATCTCTCAGCTCTCTTCATTCTGATGATGGATCACGCTCCGTGATCTGAAACGTTGATATAAATAAATTTCACGCAGTTAAATCCAAAAACACACTGATTCAATATAGACTGTGGAAATCTAATGTCTTTAAAAAAAAAGTGATGGTACAAGCCTTAGGTTTACCTCAACACTTAGGGTATGGGACATTGCAGGTAGATGCAACTCTTTTGGCATCAGGAGTGTTGATATACTTGCTGAGGTTCTTATCCTTGGCATACTGACACATGCAGCTCTGCTGCAGCTTGAGCTTGTTGCAGCAGTCAGCACTTGGCTTTGGCTTTGGGTTGGCAGGGCCAAAGATTGCACTTGCACAGGAACTCAGAGCCATTGGGTTGCATGTCACAGCCCTGGCAACATAACTTGACTGAAACAGCAGCACCACAATAGCACACAAAACAATTGAACTCTTCATGAATGCCATGGATGATCACAGGGCAAAGAGAAATGTGACAGGAAAATCTTAAGAGCTCAATTGGGTTGTATGAAATCTGTTTATAGAAGAGCATATGAGGATAAATTTATAGAGCAAAGTAGGATTACTCAGTACTTTTGTGCGATTTAGTGGGGTGTCCACTAATGTTGTTTGGTACAAACAGTGGCCATTGAAATGAGGAATGTTCACGTGGAGTACTGGGGGAATGCGAAATGCTCATCTCTAATTTGGCTGTTTTGGAAGGGACGCCATGTGGAGTGGGGTGCAGCATGGCCCGCCTGCATGACAAAGAAATGTGGGGTTGAGCGGCGCATGGGCCACAAAATATTTTGTCATTATTAAGCATGGTGATTTGGTACTTTGCCCATTATACACTGGAATATTTTGGAGGCCACTAGGTCTAATGTCTATTTTTTTTATCTTTGTATTAATTAGGGTGGAAATCTTGTCATCTAAATTACTTTTTATAGTTGACGTACACAATTCAATCTTAGGAGGTGTAAAGTAGACTTAGCTATTATACATTAGAATGTTTGGGATGCAAGTGGGTCTAGTGCCTATTGTCACCATCTTTGTAGTAACTAGGAAGGAAATCTTGTCACCCAAATTACTTACATAATATTCACTCGAATATTTTGGAGACCAGTGGGTCTAGTGCCTATTCTCACCATCTTTGTAGTAACTATGGAGGAAATCCTGCCACCCAAATTACTTTTTATAGTTGACGTGTGGTAATCCAATCTTAGGAGGTGCAAAGTAAACTTATCCATTATACACTGGAATATTTCGGAGGCCAGTGGGTCTAGTGCCTATTCTCACCATCTTTGTACTAACTAGGGAGGAAATCTTGCCACCCAAATTACTTTTTATATTTGACGTGTGGCAATCCAATCCTAAGAGGTGTAAAGTAAACTTGCAAGTTGCAAGCATCAAAACTTAAATTATGTTAAAAAATAACAAAATATGTTCTTAAAGATCATGTAAAAGTCATTAAGTGAGAATAGAATTAAGTTGGTTCTTTCTAAAATTATGGGAATAAAAAACATATGAAGGAGCTTAGAATGATAATGAGATAAGAATGAGTTGAATTGGTAAAAGTAGATTAGGGTTTACCTTATAATTAATATCATATAAATTTGGAATGTTGTAGAATTGTGATAGATATAGACTGAAATTTGGTCTAAAGGTGTAGTTTTATGTTAATTAAAAAATAAAATTAAGCACTTTACGTATCTATTTTTGAATGTTATTGCAATGAGTTGATATTTTGGTTCTATGATGATGTAACACCAAGTACATGTTTTGTTGTGCATAACGAAATCAATTAGATGTCTAGTTCCTTTAGGCTCTCATACCCTTAGAGAACTTTATGGACCTCCATTAGTATATGTCCTTGTGCTTCATTTTTCTTAATGTTTTGTCAGCTAACCTTTCTTGCTTTAAAATTCTATTCTTTCACCTAATATGGCAAAATCATCACTTTCCATAGGAGACAATTATGAAATCATCATGACAATTCTAGGATTGTTGTGACTTTTGCAATCATCCTAGTAGTATCATTTTTTACATGGCAATTTCAAATTTGCATGTTTTCTAAAAGTAGCAAGTTTTCCTAGCTTGGGAAACAAGGAATTTCAAACACCATTGTTGCCTCTTACCAAACTTTCCCACTTTATAATGCTTCTTGCCCCTTGGTCATTTGTAACACCTCTATCTTTGACCTTGACGTTTCATATACACATTTTTTTTCATTCCAGGGGATCCTTAACTCCACTTTGTAAGGAAACTTTGCTAATTTGCATCCTAACCCTCTACAAATTTGGACTTGCCTTAATTCAATATACATCTGTTTCACCCCACACCCTACTTAGTACACAACATGGCTAGATGACTAGTTGCATGTGGGAGAGCAAGTTTTGTGAATTCCTTATGACAATAACATTTGTATACTTCTCTAAATAAACTCTAGACATGCAAAAACATTGTTTCTAGGTTGGATTCATTTTTTCTTTCTTTCTTTATCATTTTGTTAGTAGTATAGCTTTCTAAATTGTTAGTACCATTAAATAGAAAATGTTTAATTAGATTGTAGTGTTCGTATGTTTGGTTTTAACATATATTGTTAGAGTAATCATGCATTAGCTATTAGTTAATTAATTTTTAATTGATTATTAGTCTAATTCATTTCATTTACTTAAGCTAAACTTAGGAGTGTTTTTTTTTGTTAATTGAAGTGAACTATTGGAAGATTATTCTATCTCATCACATAAGGTTGACACTTGTCATGTGATCTAATCCTTTTATCATTTAGGGTTGCTCCTATAAAGCACTCATCCTCATTGTATTATCTTGATGATCTCCATGAAAACTCTTGAGATTCATTTTGTAAGCTTTTCTATTTGAGGATATAGCAAATCATTGTTTGCAACTCTATTGCATGGAAGGTGTTTTTTGTTCATTGTTTAATCTTGCGTCTCGTGTTTATTCAAATTTCTAACATAGTATTAGAGTGGATTCAATGAAACCCTTCTCAATTTTTAAGTTTTTTTCTCAACTAGGGTTATAGTAGCAAATCTAAAATCTTCAATTTTTTTTTTTACTATAAAAAAAATCAATCAGCCACCCAAGTGTCATATTGGCGACCAGTTCCCAATCATTGGGGGGCTTTTTTTTGCAATTTTAGCAATATTGGGAAAATCGTGATAACTTTTCACTCAATTATTGAAATTGGGAAAACAAGATATCACCAGAAAGCTGGTTCCGAGCACTATCCAATGGTGCTGGTTTTTTCTCAGATTTTTTGTTGGTACATTTTATTGCCTGTCAAAGTTAGATGTGTTTTTTTCACTCCCAAACTCACAAATTTTGACCCATTTCTTCGTTTTTCATGATTACAGTGGCGTTGGGACAGTCTTTCAAAGCTCTTCATAACCATTTATGTAATTTTTCTAGATTTTTCTCTAATTACATTTTATTCAATTTTTTTTTTTCACATTATGGTGGATTACTTGGAAATTTTAGCTCTTATAAACTTTATGTTTACTTGGGATGACTTGTTCTAGGCTATTCTACATGTTTTTCTATCTTTTTGTCCTATTTGGGTATTGTAAACATCTTTTGCATGTAATTTCTCTTTTGTAGATGCATAGAGATAAAATGCCACTTTGGTGTATGTTTTTTGGGGATTTTTCACATCCTATTGTGCCTTTTGTACTTGCATTATGATATAAAGTGTCATGGGTGGGTTATGAGGGCCTTTGTTTTACCACCACACCTTTTTCAAGTGAGTGTTCCTTCCACGACAATATTGAATCTCAATGATTCTTGCCTCATGTGTATGTGTTCCCTTTTTGCCCACCCTTTTTATTTGTAGGTACTTTTAGTTGCATGTTTAGATGTTCTTTATTCTCTTGCATGCACTTATTGGTGACACAATTTTAGTGGACCTATCTTGGATCTCCCTTTCCACATTATGGGGGGTTTCTACTATTGGTGCTAATGCTTCCTTGGTTTCAATTTTGGAGTGATCTATGTATCTAGTTCTTGTTCCTATTATTGGTAGCTGTTGTCATTGATGTCAACACTTGAGGAGATCATTGGCAGTTGTTGTCATTGATGTCAACACCGATGTTGGTTGTCATTGATGTCATCACTTAAGTAGTAATTTGTTAGTCTTTGGCATTGGTTTCCATTTTTATATTCAGTTTGGGATAACATTGATGATGAAGCTCATGGTTGGATGTCATGCCTTATCAAAGAAGAATGTTTGAAGTTCATGGTTGGATGTCATGCCTTATCAAAGAAGAGTTGTTGAAGTTCATATAATGCATTATTACTATCAATAGAGTTGATTCCATAATGATATATTCAAATGAGGATTAGAAGCATTAAGATGAATATTAGAATCATGATTGATAGTGGATATATGTTTTTGAAGGTCTACAATATTCCTTATGCTCTCTCCTGATGTTCCTGATAAAGTATGTGTTAGTAAAAGGAAGTTTTGGCCTCTATAAGTTGCTTAAGTGTTTCTAGTTCAAAAAGCTGCATTAAATTCTATTTGGGAGAATATTTTGCATTCCTCTATTGTTGATGCTTTGGTCTTGTGATTTGGTATTCAATGTCAATTTTCTGTGGATGTTGCACTCCTATATTTTTAGGTCACCTGTGTTATCGAGGATATCTCTATGAATTGCAAGCAATATTGCTGGTTGTTTAGATTGGCCCAAAAAATGATCTACATTTCTCCACATTGATGTCTTTGCTCCGAAGGATTGGTGAATGTTCTCTCAACATCTGTGCAGTGTCTCAATTCCAATCTCATGTGTTGAAGTGTTCCACAAGTTGTTCTACTAATGCTATATCATTTGGCTATGTATTTTGTGCTTCCTAAATGAAGTATTATGTACCTATTTGATTTGTAGTGGCTATTGATTCCATGCCAGTATGGAAGAAGTGTATGTAAGTGTTTTTGTATGTTTAGGGAACATCCCCATGTGATCCACACATTGCTAATTGGTTTCTTTGGTGCCACATTGTGTCTTGAGTTGTATTTTTGGGATATTTATGGATATCTGGCTGACAAAACTTGTTCCTTTGCTTGCATCGTGTGCTTGGGGGGCTACAACAGCAATAGATGTGTTATGATATATTTGGGTCTTGATCTATCCTGCTTGGGACCACATCAAGTTAATTTAATAAGAAGTATGCTTATGGGCCAATTGGTTATGCCCTTCAACATTTCATCCACATGTTTTCTTGATGCCAACTTAGGTTGATGTGTGCTTGTGTGAAAATTGTTTTGGATCACATTGGAATAAGTGTTAAGAGTGTTTTTGGTCCTCTCTATCTTTTGGATAGGACCACATTGTATTTTGGTGGCCAACTAGTTGATTTCATTGTTAATCCTTTTCCTAGTTAACCTAATTGAAGTTTTGAAGTGTTTTAGTGGATATAAATGAAAGATCATTCGTATGCAACAAGATGGATTAGTGTACAAGTGCAAAAAAGTGTGTGAAAATTGTATTGAATATCCAACAGTGATAGTGCTAAAGTGAGTGAAAGGAAAGATCAATTGTGCTATAATGCCTTAGTCAACATAGTGTTATGTTGACAAGCATTGTAATATTTATCTAAATCTTTGTATCCTACTCTGAGATAGTAAATCTCATGAAGTCATTTGTATCTTGCTCTTGAAGTTGTGTTGGATTCAATCTTACAAGTCATTTTGTATCTTACTCTAAGGCAACAAGCCTTCTTGCAAGTCTTTTTGGCAACAATCCTTTATATTGTGAGTTAACTCTCATCATGGTTTTTCCCTCATTGGGTTTTCCACGTAAATTTGGTTTTCTCCTTGTGCATGTGTGTGTCTTATTTTTCTTTCTCATTGTTTCTGATTTGGTTAGAAGTAGAATTGCTATATCTTGCATTGGTTAAAGGTTGCTGAAGTTGCTAAGGTTTCAAACTTCTATATCATTCTCTATTACTGTTATGTTTTAAGGTTTTGATTTGATAAAAAAGGTTGGATTGTGCTAAAAGAGTTAAGTTTTAGGAGTTAATTTTTTGTGTAGAATGATTCACCCCTCTCCCAGTCTCCAAGTGTGTTCAACAATTGGTATCATAGCCAAGTTCCTCTGTAGAATCTTAAAAACTTGAGGCAAAGATCTAGGATGGCACATGATGGTTCATACAAGGGTCCTAGGTTTGATGGGACTAATTACTCCTTTCGGAAAATGAGAATGGAAGGACATATAAACTCTCTTGGGTTTGGTGTGTGGATATAAGTCAAAAGTGGTTATACTGCTCCTACCACTCCTCTTACAATCCAACTGAAATCAGACTATATGAGTGCAATGCCAATGATAAGAATTCTATCTTGTGTGGGTTGGTTGATTTAGAACTTTTGAAGGTGATGAATTTCAATTCTAACAAAGGTGCTTGGGAAAAGCTTAGCAACATGTATGAAGGAGATACTAAAGTGAATCAAGCCAATATGCAAATCTTTAAGAGAAAATTTGAGACTCTAAGGATGACAAAGGATGAAGAAAATGCAAGCTATATGATTCAGGCATACGAAGTTTCCTCTGGCATCTTTGGTCTTTGTGGAGAAGTAAAGGAAACTGAAATATTGAAGAAGGTTATGAGATCTAAAATATGACAGTCATAAAGTTTTTGCCATTAAAGAGTCTAAAGACTTGGATTAGTATTCAGATGATGAAATGTTTGGTACTCTTACTGCCTTTGAGATGAGACAATTTGATAAAGATGTTCCAAAGAAGGAAGCTACATTCAAATCCAACAAAAATATTGAAGATGAAACTGTTGATCAAAATGAAGCCCTTGATGAGGTTGAAGAAAAAAATTGTGAGGAGATTAAAAATGGGCACTAGTAAATACATAGGTAAGTTACCTTTCAAGTGTTTCAATTGTGGAAGAATAGGACATTTTGCATCTAAATGTCCCTATAAAGTATCATTTGATGATGAAAAAAGAGAAAAAATAAAAAGAGGCTTCTATTCTAAGGAGAGCAACTGTTCCTTTGAAGATGAAGATAATGATTCAAATGATGAAAATTTATTCATGGTTTTGGAAGGCAAAAAATTGTCATTAGAGAGTGTAAAAGGTCTGGTACCTTATAGAATAGTAGAGTCAATGAAAGATCAATGAAAACATGGATTGCCTTTCATGCAAAATAATAAGCTAATGCTTGGGTGATTGGCAATGGATGTTCTCATCACATGACTAGTGACAGAAGAAAGTTCATTAGTCTCAAGAAGGTTAGTGGTGGGGTTGTTAAGTTTGGTGATGACAAGTCAACAAAAATATGTGGAAAAGGTGATATAAAAATTGATGGAAAGAAAAAAACTAAATATTTCCTTTATGTTAGAGGTTTGAAACATAATATCCTGAGTGTCAGTCAAATGTGCAAAAAAAGGTTAAAATCTTACCTTTCATGCTAATGGATGTGAAATTAGAAAGGAAGGGTCTGGATGGCTTGTTGCTAAAGGAACAAGGATAAATGGTAATGTTTATCATCTAAAGGAGGCTAATGGAAGAATATGCTTATTAGCTCAAACTGAAGAAACTTGGCTATGGCACAAAAGAATGGGACATATCAATTTTGACAACTTGGTTAAGATAAATTTCTCTCATGCAATAAGAGACATTCCTAAGATTGCTAAGCTTGCAAACACATTATGCAAAGAATGCTAGATGGGAAATAAAACAAAGACTAGCTTCAAAATCAAGGAGTGCTTTGTGTCAATTCCATTGGAGCTGATCCACACTGATCTATACAGACCTACAAGGATAAGGAGTCAACAAGGTGAAATGTACTTTATGTTGCTTATAGATAATTACACTAGAATGACTTGGGTTACTTTCTTAAAATAGAAATAAGAAGCCTTTGATAAGTTTAAGATTTTTAAAGCAAAATTTAAGAATGAAATGGATGCTAGGATCAAATGTTCAAGATCAGATATAGGAGATGAATTTACTTCATATGGATTTGAAATTTTTTGTGAAGATCATGGCATTATGAGACATCTGCCTGCTCCTAGATCCCCTCAACAAAATGGGGTAGTTGAAAGAAAAATAGAATAGTGCAAGAAATAGATAGAACACTGATGAAAAATGTTGACCTTTCAGATATGTTTTGGAAGGAAGTAGTTCACACTGCTATCTATTTGCTTAATAGAGTATATTTGAGAGTCAACAATAATAATACCCCTCATGAGAAATGGTATGGAAGACCTACTACTATTAGATACTTTAGAATCTATGGTAGTAGGTGCTACATCAGAAGAGATGAAGGTGATCTTTGAAAATTTGATTCTAGGTGTGATGAAGGGAAATTTTTTGGTTACTCTACTAGAAGCAAGGCATATAGATGCTACAACAAGAGGTTAGGGAAGATGATAAAAAGTAAAAATGTCAAAGTAGATGAAGACTTGTGTCAGATCTCACATGAACCTGAAGTTTCTAGATCTAGTATGCTTCCTTGGATTGAAGACAAAGAAGAAGAAATAGAAGAGAATGAAGAGAAGGAATTAGAACCAGTAAAAACTTTGAAGACTCTAGAAAAATATGTGTAGAAGAATCACTTTGGGGATCAGATCATTGGAGATAAGGATGAAGGTGTGTTGACTAGGAGAAATTTTGTAAGATCTAGTGAGCAAGTAAATCTCTGTTTGTTGTCAAAAGTTGAGCCCAAGAACTTTTCTGATGCTAACAAAGATGACAATTGGATAAAGGCAATAGAGGAAGAACTTGATCAGATAGAAAATAATTAGACTTGGGAATTAGTTCAGAGACTTACTAATAAAAATGTCATAGGAACAAAATGGGTGTTCTAGACCAACCTGAATGAGGATGGTGAAGTGGCGAGGAATAAAGACAAATTGGTTTGCAAAGGATATTCACTAGTAGAAGGTGTTAATTTTGAGGAGGCATTTGCTCCTGTAGCTAGAATGGAAGCTAGAAGGATGTTTCTTGCTCTTGCTGCTCATAATAATTTCAAAGTATATCAAATGGATGTAAAGTCAGCCTTCCTAAATGGTGATTTAGAAGAAGAGGTATATATTGAGCAACTAGATGGATTTTAGTTATCAAAGAATCTGAATATGGTTTGCAGACTCAAGAAAGCTCTATATGGTCTCCAAAAAGCTCCCAGAGTTTGGTATGCTAGATTGGATAAGTACCTACTTTAGCAAGGGTTCAAGAAAGGTAATGTAGATAGTAATATGTACATTAAGGTTCAAGAAGACAAGTTGCTGATTGTGGTTGTGTATGCTGATGACATCATCTTTGGTGGAGATGATATGTGTAAAAATTTTGTAGAAGAAATGTAGAAAGAATTTGAAATGTTAATGATTGGTGAATTATCCTTCTTCCTTGAACTTCAAATTATTCAACAATATAGTGGTATCTTTATTTCTCAATACAAACATGTAAAGGAAATATTGAAGAATTTTTGGGATTGAAGATTTCAAACCACTGGGTACTCCTATGGTGACAAGCTATCACTTAAGAAAATCTAACGATTCTTTGAAATTTGATCAGACTCTCTACAGGTCCATGATTGGATGTTTGTTTTATTTAACTACTTCTAGATTGAATATCACGTATGTGGTATGTTTGGTTGCAAAATTTCAAGCCAACCCTAAGCAATCTCATGAGAAAAATGTGAAAAGAATCTTCAGATACTTGAAGGGTACTCCAGATTATGGCCTATGGTTAAAAAAGGATCAAAATTTCTCTTTAAGTGCCTATACTGATATTGATTGGGTAGGTTGTGTTGATGATTGAAAAAGTACAAGTGAAAGTGCATTATTTTTGGGAGATAGATTGGTCTCATGGTTTAGTAAAAATATGGATTCAATGTCTTTGTCCAAAACAAAAGTAGAATATATTGCTGCAACATCTTGTTGTACTCAGGTGCTTTGGATGAAGCAAGCTTTAAAGGATGTGAAGGTGGTTTATGATGAACATATTACTATACTATGTGACAATACAAGTGTAATTAACATTTCTAAGAATCTGGTAATGCACTCAAGAACTAAACACATCTTAATCTGGTATCACTTTATGAGAGAGAAGGTTGCAGAACATGAAGTCGGAATGGAGTATGTTCCTACCAAGGACCAGATCATAGACATTTTCACTAAGGCACTTTCAAAGGATACTTTTGAGTATCTACGAAAGAAGTTAGGGGTTATTTCCCCTCCATGTTCTAACTAGATGCATAAATGGTGCATCTATCTAGGGGGAGAAAATTCATGTCATTCTTTACTCTTGGATTGATGAGTGCTACCTCTTAGGGGAGTTGGTAGAAAGGGGGAGTCTTGAAGATGTTATATACAGTTATTATGTATGTACAACTAGTTGAAGAAGATGTGATGTTGGTCAAAAGGGGAATATTTGTTGATACTTAAATTGTAGACCTTCACCCTTTGTTCCTAAAATCAGAGAATGTCTTATTGCTTTGTGCAGGAGTGTATGACCCTTTGTCCTTGATGTCAAAGGGGGAGAGTGAGCAATGTGTGTTTCCATCAATGCCAAAGGGGGAGATTGTTGGAAGTTGTTGTCATTGATGTCAACACTTGAGGAGATCATCGACAATTGTTTTCATTGATGTGAACACTGATTGTTAGTTGCCATTGATGTTAGCACTTAAGTAGTAAGTTGTTAGTCTTTGGCATTGGTTTCCATTTTTATATTCAGTTTGGGCTAACATTGATGATGAAGCTCATGGTTAGATGTCATGCCTTATCAAAGAAGAATATTTTAAGTTCATGGTTGGATGTCATGCCTTATCATAGAAGAATTGATAAAGTTCATGGTTGGATGTCATGCCTTATCATAGAAGAATTGATAAAGTTCATGGTTGGATGTCATGCCTTATCAAAGAAGAATTGTTGAAGTTCATATAATGTATTATTATTATTAGTAGAGTTGATTCCATAATGATATATTCAAATGAGGATTAGAAGCATTAAGATGAGGATTAGAAGCATGACTAATAGTGGAGAGATGTTTTTGAAGGCATACAATATGCCTTATGCTCTCTCTTGATGTTCTCGATGAGGTATGTGTTACTAAAAGGAAGTTTTGGCCTTTGCAAGTTGCTCAAGTGTTTCTAGTTCAGAAAGCTACATTAAATTCTATTTGGTAGAATGCTCTGCATTCCTCTACTATTGATACTTTGGTCTTGCGATTTGGTATTCAATGTCAGTGTTTTGTGGATGTTGAAATCCTATCTTTTTAGGTCACCTATGTTGTCGAGGATTTGTGAATTGCAAAAGGGTGGTAGTGTTGTAGGTTGTCTAGACTAGTTCGAGAAATGCTTCTCATTTCTCCATATTGATGTCTCTGACATGCAACTTGGTGAATGTGCTCTCAACATTTGTGCAATGTTTAAGTGATCCACAAGTTGTTCTACTAATGCTACATCATCTGACTATGTATTATGTGCTTCTTGAATGAAGTATTATGTACTTATTTGATTTGTGGTGGCTGTTGATGGCATGGATGTATGGAAGAAGTGTATGAAAGTGTTTTTGGATGTTTAGTGAACATCCCCATGTGATCCACATGCTGCTAATTGGCTGCTTTGGTGTAGAATTATGTCTTGAGTTGGATTTCTGGGATTTTTGTAGATGTCTGGTCAATAAGGCTTGTTCATTTGCTTGTGCCATGTGCTTGGGGATTGTACCAGCAATGAAATATGTGTTATGATATATTTGGGTCTTAACCTATCTTTCTTGGGATTGCATCAAGTTAATTCAATAAGTATGTTTATGGGCCAACTGGTTATGCACTTCAACATTTCATCCACACATTGTTGAATACACTGAATATTGAGGGGGGGGTTTGAATTAGTATTCTACTAACAAAATTAATTATTAACCATCCAATTAACAATCCACATCTAGCTGAAAAATTGAACCAAAACATAAAAGAGATCATAATACATTGACACCAGGATTTTTAAGTGGAAAACCCAAAGTGGGAAAAACCATGGTGAGGATTAGCTCACAATATATTATAGCTGGTCATAAGATATTATAGGGCTCACTGCCAGGATTCACTATCCTTGAAAGGCTTATAGCTTGACTATAAAAGATGGCTTACAACCAAGATACAAAAAGAGGTATGGCTCATTGCCAAAAGTGAACTGGTGAAGTGCACCTACAAAGTGCAGAAATCAGTTCCGGTTAAGCTCTAAAAACACCAAAATTTTGCTTTGGTTATAGATATACAATCATTATCAGTCACTTCACACTATTTCATTTGTCACATTGCTTGCATACATTTTTAATATCTCTCTCTATTCTTCTATCCATCATACACACAGATATATACACATTCATGTCTTCCATCATCAATTAGGTCAGCCTAATTGAATGTGAGCACACAAAATTCAAAATGACTTGTCAACCCAATACAAAATTCCTTTTGGCACCCAAAAAAAAAAGTGTCATCCATACATTAGGTCGGCTTGGACCTAATAAGGAACACAAAAATTACAAACAGTTTTCAACCATGTCTGCCAAAAGAATACCAAACTTTTGTCACTTGGATTACATAGCCGAATCAACAAAGATAGCTGAAAGCTCGTTTATACCTGTAACTGACACTCCTGAGCAACATACAAGAAATCATAGAGTTTCCTTTTACTGAGAGCATTTTTAGACCAAAATACTGGATCGACATAGACATGCAGTTTACTTAGCCAGTTACCAACCAATATTGGCATCAATGACAAAAAACCTAGAGGTCACCTTCTTCATTCTTCCAACAATCTCCCGCTTTTTCATTGATGGAAACATGTGCCAAAAATGAGACATGCTTCAAAACAAAATGTTATGCTCAACTCCTCTTAACATATGTACAAACACATAACATAACATTCTTGATACATATTCTTCTCTTCTCCTCTTCTCCCCCTTTGACATCAAGGACAAAGGATCAAGAAAAGATAAAAAAAATTCAAATCGGGAAATAGGAGCTCCCTGTAACTCCTTGAGAATCGCTTCCCAAGCTGGCTTTCCATCATCCCAGACTCCTTTTTCCCTGAAAAGAGTTTTATGTAGAGATTTTAATTCTGTTGGACATTCTTCTCCTTCTTCGAAAGTGGATGGAGCAATGTTCATCTTCTCAACTTTTTTTGCTTCCATCAATACATTTTATATAGAGACATGTTTGGACATAACTATGTCTCCAAGTTGGGTATACCGTCTCATAGAATCTTCCTTCTACCTCTATAGGATGAAAAATTTACCCTGAAGATCTACAATAGAAACCCACCTAACACAGTTTCTATCATCTGCAATCTTATAATCTCTGGAAGCATCTGTAAGTTGAGACTCAATTGAGTCCATTAAGTCCTTGATAGCTCGAGTGGCATCTGACCACTTCATGCAGTAAACAAACAACAGTTAGGCTTCCTTGTCACATTCTCTTACCTCTTTCAAGGTTTACAAATCCTTTTCACGTGCAATTGTACACTTGTCTTGCAAAAACAATAGTCTTTTCTCTAGTAGACTCAACTCCATTTCTTTTGCAATCTAAACCTTGAAATTAGATGTGTACTCTTTAACTGAATCAACTATAAGCCTCAAATTTTCAATCGGAGCTAAAGAGTTATCTAATGTAACACCAGGGGCTGTCTCCTATAAAGCTTTGATGGCTTCATTTATCAATTCATTTCCCTTTTGATAAGAATCCATAGCTTCTTGTGTGATAGAGCTAAGAAAAGTGCCACTTAGTTTTATTTTGTCACTAGCACTAATCTTTGTCAAGTCCACATAACTTGGGTGTGATGGAAATTTGACTAGCTGAGGTGGAAGCATAGGTTGAAATATAGTTTGCCTTGAAAGACCTTTAAGAGTACTTCCAGATGATTCTTTGGATGGCTTTGATGGTTCAGGGCCTTTGGAAATTTCTCCTTTTCTCTTCTCAGCTAGAATGGCTTCCTTGTATTCCTCTTTCTTTTTTTTTTCATTTTCTTCTTCTTCTTTTTCCTTTTCATTTTCTTCTTCTTCTTCGGATGAATTTCTAGAGGACTTATCTCTGTTTTCTTTCTCCCTTCTATCCTCATCATCCTTGTCATTATTCTTCTTTTTTTCCTTACTCCCTTCACTCTCATCTTTGTTTTTCTCTTCCCTATTTCCGGTAGATTCTTGATGTTCTTCTTTGTTATCATTGGAATGATATTTATGTTGATCATCAAACCTTTTTTTGGTGGTTTCTTCTATGTCAGTCGGAGGGGAAGGGGTCTTCGAAGCACCAACTGTTTCATCAATAGTCTCCAAGTGCGGATTATCCATTACTTCTGCAATAGTAGCATGTTCCTATTCCTGATTAGTGTGAGACGAAGAACTGGTTCTTGCACCATAGCTCCTTGCTAATTGCCTAATTACATCTTGAGTATCTTTCCTCACTTTTTCCATATAATCATCTTCCTTAGTCATTAACATGTTAACTCTCTGCTTGACTCTAAACAATGTAGAACATTCTTTTAGTAGATTTGTAGCTTCTATCTCCAAAAAAGTGGAACTGATGGATTTTAAGGCTTCACTTCTCATCTTTTCTTCAACATTTAAAGCCTCTCTCCTTCTAAGTACTAACTCTTTCCACAATTTTTTAGTAACTTTGGATTGTATGGTATCCATGTTTATATTACAAATGACTATGTATTGAACAAATGCATTTATGATAGTTTCTTTTCCTTCATCATTGACCTTATCATATAGCTCAGTAGTTGGAATAAGGTCATTATCAATCATATTGTTAACCAAGCCTCCTAGATCTAAGGGTGGTTGATCACTTATCAGAGGATATCCAGGCATGTCCTCCATAGGATCAAATGATCCTTCTTGATTCTTCTTTGTATGTACATGGATTCGATAAGTATCCTCCTCTTCCTCTGACTCCTCATCTGTAGAGACAATAACTATGGTTTTGGCTTCTTCACTGGAGGTACTACCCTTTTTGTTTCTTTTCATCTGTTGCTCTCCTTCTAAGCCAAGTTAATTTTCTTCCTCAACATCACTCAAACTTTTTTTCCTATCAGCCTTTTGTTTCACTCTTCTTCTTCTTGAAGTAGCAGATGGTGCAGTAGGAGGTATGTCCTTCTTAGATTCCTTGGTACTGGGACCGATAGGGGCAACAATATCAACAGATGTAGGAACACTTTGTTCCTTCTTTCCTTTCTCAATATTAGCAACACTGGAGGTGGCAGTGCTAGAGATAGGTACTGGTGTAGCACCAAAAGATAGTCTTCTTGATTTTCTGGGTCCAAAGGGATGTTCAATAGATTTGGATTTCCTTTCATCAAGAGCCTTCTTCAACTATTCTATATCATCCTTAGAGTATGTTTGACCTTGGAAGAAAGCTTCAACCTTCTTTCTTCTTTTAGATGCAATAGCCTCCAGATGTATTTTAGTAGATTTCTCCTCACATGTACCATGCCTAGGAAGACAGGGGTTCTTAGGACTATCCAACAGGATCTCAATGTACCTCTCCACCATTTGTTCTTCAATCTCATATCCCATAGGTTCAATCCATCGAATTCTGGGTTCTACAGCCTCAATGATGCATTCATCTGTAGATACAAGAAATGTTATCTCCTTCTCATACTTCTTCACCAAACTCCCTGGAATTTATTCTCTTTCATGCATTTCATTATGAAATAATGTAAAGAAAGCAGTTAGGGCATTGTTTTGTTCCCTAAAATCTACTAGAATGCATAGATGGTAAAAAATATGACGAGCAATCAGCCTAGTGTTGTCCCATACTATGACTTTTCTTCTAGTAACTCCTAGAAATAGAATAATAAACAAACAACTAAAGTGCCAAATTTAAAAACATGCTACTTCACCTTTTTCATACTCAGGTTCTCCATAAGTTGCAACTTAAGCAACTCACAAAGATCAAAATCCTTTCCATTCACCACCATTTCATAAGCAGTGTGAATTGTCGTAGCTGATACTGGATTTACTCGATTGGTGAAATAGATTTTCTACCCAATCATGATGGCAACATACTTGACATAAGGGTTTACAATATAATTTGTAGTTAAACCTCTTCCGTCAAACTTAGCACCAATCAGCCTTGTGACTTTATCATTTTTCACTGTCTTTAGAACTGGAATGGTACTAGTATCACAAAGACTAGTCATAGCTCAAATTGCCTCCTTTTTGATAACCCCTGGTTCATTTTCCCACATAAATTTTCTATGAACACTACTGAGGGCCATTATGACAAAATTCTCCTCAATCTCACTAGAAATGTTTGGAAACCAGTTCCAAATGTTAACCTTCATTCGAACTAGGTTTTCATATTCTGCTTTGAGTAGTAGATCATCTCCACTCAACTCATTGTCCCACAAATCCTTCAACTCCTGGTGATTGAATTCTTCTAACTTCCCATGAATATTTGTTCTTGGGTATTTGGTAGGTCACACATGGCTTGGAATGTGAGATAATGCACCCATGGGGTCATTTTCATACACTTTCCATTAACATCTTCTAAATCTAGGTTGGGGTCTCTCAGAGATTTCCACAACAGTAGGAGTGGCCATATTCCCCAAACAATCTTGAATAATCTTAACAAAATTTCCTTCAACTTTAAAATCCACATAATTCAGATAACAAAGAATACCTTTTCTACTTGAAGGAAACTAGGGTTTCAATGTACGATGCTTTGAATCACCTTTAAACTTACTTCATCTTGCACCGCTTCTTCCAAATTATGCAAATGTGCTTTTCCTTAACTTAGTCTCTTGCTTTATTGATTACAATTTTTTTCCCTAATTCACATTTATTGCTTTTCAGCTTTAAAGCTGCCAACCACTTTATGAAACACACTGTAAACCAAGAAAATTTCTGCAATTCTCTAGATCTGCCTATTTTCTACCAGAAATTTCTCCAATTCCTTCAAAATAATGAATCATATCACATATCCTTGTGTCATCACTGGACACCTCATATATCGGAGGCTTTTTAGATTTTTCTGTAACTGCCCCCCTAAAACCATTACTGGGTTTAGTTCTTGGAAGAGGTATCTTCACTGGATGCAGATACAAGAGTATTTGATTCATCCTTTTTCTTAGGTTCTTCCTTCTTCTTCCAAATTTTTTCCTTTTCTTTCCTTACTTCGACATGATCTACTTTGTTCACAGACTTGTTCTTTTGTTCCAGATTAGGTTTCTTCCCAATTTTTCTTCTACAAAATTTTGAGATATGTCCTGGTTTGTTGCAGGTATAGCACACAACATATCTTTGATCAAAATGATTTAAAATCATCCTTGATCTACATTGATTAGCCTTGTGTCCAAAGATATTGAATGTGTAATAGTAGCCTTGAAAAGACTGAATCCTTGTACCAGTATTAAATCTATTCATCATTATTTGGCTTCTACATTTGGTAGCTCTATGTCCAAACTTATTGCAAACATAGCATTGTACAGTAAAGAATCCAACATGACTCATTCTATTTTGGTTCATCCTACTTTTGCACTCTATTGCTCTATGATTAAATTTATTGCATGAGAAACAAAAGCCATTAAAAGATGGGTACCTTTGAGAATTAGGCTATCGGATAGGAATCCTTCCGACATTGCTCCTTTGGTTCTTGATTTGATGAATATTGCCTTGAACCTTCTTTTGATTGTCCACTCTTTTGGAAATAGGTTTTTTCTTTGAGATTTGTCCTTCTTCAAGTCCTAGACCACTTTTATCCCTAGAAGGTTTATGAGAAGTAATCAAATCATCAAGCCTTGTAGAGCTAGTTTTGAATCTTTCTTCATGAGATTTTGCTTTTTCTAGATCAGCTCTTAGGGTTACCACTTCTTGTTAGATATTTGTACATTCATCCATTTTATTTTGAACCTCATCCTTTTGACATTCATCAATTCGTTTCTTCTCTTTGACTCACACCTTCAGTCTGGTAGTGTGTTCATTATCCTTTTTCAATTGATCACTGACTTCCCTATGCCTCTCCTTGAACTTTTTGATCTGCTCTCTTAGCTTCCTGATACATTCATTTGCTTCCTTCAGGTTTCCTTTCAGATTTTCCTTCTCATCTTCTCTTTTATCTAATTCTTCAAGAGTAGCATTAATTTCCTCAGATACAGAGTTTTCTTGCGAAGGAGCAAGATAGCTTTTGTTAGCCATGTATTCAAATTTTAGGACCTTCAAGCTGTAAGACCTTTTTAGAGGAGCCAAGCTCTGATACCAATTGTTGAATACACTAAATATTGAGAGGGGGTGGTGAATCAATATTTTTCTAACAAAAGTAATTATTAACCATCCAATTAACAATCCACATCTAGCTACTACAAAAGTGAACCAAAACATAAAAGGAATCATAACACATTGACACCAGGATTTTTACGTGGAAAACCCAAAGTAGGAAAAACCACGGTGAGGATTAGCTCACAATATATTATAACTGGTCATAAGATATTACAGGGCTCACTACTAGGACACATTGTCCTTGAAAGGCTCACAACTTGAATACAAAAGATTGCTTACAACC
Organism: Sequoia sempervirens; assembly: GCA_007258455.2. Lineage (NCBI taxonomy): Eukaryota > Viridiplantae > Streptophyta > Pinopsida > Cupressales > Cupressaceae > Sequoia > Sequoia sempervirens. Next base: position 977,180,518 of record VDFB02271358.1, read on the forward strand.
AAGATACAAAAAGAGGTATGACTCACTACCAAAAGTGAACTGGTGAAGTGCACCTACAAAGTGTAGAAATCAGTTTTAGTTAAGCTTTGAAAAAACCAAAATTTTTCTTTGGTTTCATATATACAATCATTATAAATCACTTTGCACTATTTCATTTTTCACATCACTCACATACATTTTCTATATCCCTCTCTATTCTTCTATCCATCATACACATGCATATATACACAGTCATGTCTTTCATCATCAATTAGGTTAGCCTAATTATATGTGAGCACACAAAATTCAAAATGACTTGTTAGCCCAATGAAAAATTCCTTTTGGCACCCAGAACAAAATGTGTCATCCATACATTAGGTCGGCCTAGACCTAATAAGGAACACACAAAGTACAAAAAATTCTCAACCATGTTGGCCAAAAGAATACCAAAATTTTGTCACTTGGATTACACAACCAGATCAATAAAGATCGTTGAAAGATCGTTTATACCTATAACTGACACTCCTAAGCATTATATCAAAAAATCATAGAGTTTCCTTTTACTGAGAGGATCTATGGACCAAAATACTAGATCAACATAGACACATAGTTTACTTAGCCAGTTACCAACCAATGTTGGCATCAATAACAAACCCAGAGGTCGCCTTCTTTATTCTTCCAACACACATTTCCTTGATGCTGACTTAGGTTGATGTGTGCCTACGTGTAATTTTTTTTGGATCACATTGGAAGAAGTTTTAAGTGTGTTTTTGGTCCTATCCATCTTCTGGATAGGACCACATTATGTTTTGGTGGTCAACCAGTTGATTTCATTGTTTATCCCTTTTTTGGTCAACCTAATTAAAGTTTTGAATTGTTGTAGTGGATATAAATCCAAGAATATTTTGGATGTAACAAGATGGAGTAGTGTACAAGTGTAAAGAATCATGTGTGCAAATTGTATTGAATATCTAACAGTGATAATGCTAAAGTGAGTGAAAGGAAATATTAGTTGTGATACAACACCTCAGTCAATAGAGTGTTATTTTGATAAGCATTGTAATATTTATCTAAATCTTTGTATCTTGCTTTGAGATAGTGAATCTCATCAGGTCCTTTGTATATTTTTCCTAAATTTGTGTTGGCTTTAGTCCTACAAGTCCTTTTGTATCTTTCTCTAAGGTAGTGAGCCTTCTTGCAAGTATTTGTTGGAATATTGTTGGTGTTGTCATTGATGTTAACCTCTAGTACAGTTGGGGAGATTGTTGAAGAATGCTGGTTGTGTTGTCATTAGTGTCAAGTGTGGATGTGTTGTGGTTTGATGTAACATTGATGCCAAACCCTAGTGTGGAGATTTTTGGTGTTGTAGATGTTGTAGATATGTTGATAAGGTGTTTGTGGTGTTGCTGATGCATCCAATTCACTTGGTTTCCAAGTGATTTTGAGAAAATTTGAATAAAAGAGTGTGTAGTGTGACAAAGGTGTGTTCGGTGTTGTGCTCAAAATTTCTTCATGGTCGAAGATATTATTTCTAGTTTGGATATGATGATTAGAGGTGTTTAGAGGTTCTATATCTAGAGTTTCAGGTTTTGGATCATGCGATGAGGGAAGATGTGTTTGATAGTGTGTCTGTTTGTGTAGAAGATTGTTTGGGAGAAATGAGATTGCTCCAAATTTCTCCACATTGTTTTTTCTTGTCTTGTGGATTTGGGAACATGCTCATTTTATCTCTAACTTTATTCGCTTGAAGTTTTTGGTGTTTAGTTGTTTTTCAAATCTAGATTCATAAGTTGTGTTATGCGACAGTATGTTTGGTTGCATGAAATGATGGCATTCTTAGTTGCAGGTGGTTGTGGTAGTGTTGTAGAATATTCTGATGATGCTATAATATTTTGGGATGTTGTGTGAATTCTATGAAGTGTTTCTTCATGGTTTTCATGTTTCTTTAGACTTGGAGAAGTGTGTAGATGGTCACTTGTTACTATTAGTGCAGGTTTGGCCGACTTGGGTGTATCCACTAATTACAAAGATTGTTTGTTGATTGTGAAAGCATGATGAAGCATTCCGATGTAGATTTAGGTCTTTGTTAACCATTGGCATGGTCTTCCTTCACTTCTTCCCACCACAGAAGTGTTTGGTGTCAAACTATTTAGTGGATGCATATTTGAGTTGCATACATTTCATTGTGTCCAACATGGGAAAGGTTTTTGAGGTTATGGTTGGTATAAATGTAAGGTGAATTATTGGAGATGTGTGTGGCATGTGTAATAAATGTGTGAGATGCAAATGTGATCAATTTTGGTGATCTGAGTGTGAGCTCAATTCCTATGACTCCATATGCAGTGAGAAAAAGGTGTCTACATTTTTAGTGTGCTTGAAGTTGTTGGAGGCAGTGAGCCAAAGGTTGTGGATGGTGCAGAGTTGTAGTGGTGGATTTCTCGTGTTGCTTTGGGATAGTGAATGTCTTGTAGTAGTATTCTTCTATTCTTCTTCTTTATTTTGGGAAATGAGCCCTTGGTAGTGAGCCATCGAAAGTGAGTCTTTATTCTTTTCTGGGTACTGAGCCTAATTGTAATTTGGCGTTGCTATTCATATATATGTGAGCTAATCCTCACCATGGTTTTTCCTTGCTTAATTTTTTCATGCAAATATAGTGTTGTATTGTGTTTGGTTGTGTTTGCATTGTTGTTTCATATGTTTACATTTTTCTAATGCTTAAAGAGAGTTTAAATGTTAAAAGGGGTTTGAAAGTTAATGAGATATTGAATCTTTCAATGTACAACTAATTCACCCCCCTCTTAGTTTTCATGTGCATCTAACAATTGGTATCAAAGATGTGTTTCCTTAGAAGAAGCTTAATTTATTGAGGTAGATCCAGATGGTGCACAAGAATGGTGTCAAATATCCTATGTTTGATGGAACAAATTATGCTTACTAGAAAGCTAGGATGGAATCCTTTTTGGTCTCTCTTAGATTTGGAGTTTAGAAAACAACTGAAAAAGGATATAATATGCCTGCTAATGGTTCGACAAGTGATGATGAGATCAAGCATTATGAGAACAATGGAAAAAAAAGGAATGCTATCTTGAGTGGTCTTTCTAATTCTGAACTTAGAAAGGTGATAAGCCTGAAAACTGCTAAAGGGACTTGGACAAAGTTGGAGAGTATTTACGAAGGAGATGACAAGGTCCAACAAGAAAAGATGTAGAATTACAAAGCCAAATTTGAAACCCTGAGGATGTCTGAAGATGAAGACATTACAACCTACATGGGTAGAGTTAATGAAGTTTTTAATTCCATCAATGGTCCTGGTGGTAAGCTAGAAGAAAGAGAAGTTGTGAAAAAGGTATTAAGAACTCTTCCTAGATCTTATAGTTCTAAAGTTTTTGCTATTGAGGAAGCTCAAAGTTTAGATCAATATTCTAGAGATTAGATGTTTGGTGCTTTAATTTCCTATGAACTGAGAGAGTTTGGTCAAGATGCTCCAAAGAAAGAAACTTCCTTTAAATTCAGTAAAGTGGAGAAGGATGATGAATCAGATCTTGATGATCTTGATGAAGTGGAAGAAAATTTTGTAAGGAGATTGAAAAAGGGAACAAACAAATACAAAGGTACATGTTACTCTTTGAGTGTTTCAATTGTGGAAAGATAGGTCATTATGCTTCTAAATGTCCAATCAAAGTTGTAAATGAAAAATATAAGGATCATAAAGGTAAATCTTTCAAGAAGAGTTGTTATGTTGAAAAAGACAATGGTGTATTTGATGATGAGGAGTTAGACTATGCTAATGATGACAGTGATGAATGCTTGTTCATGGATCTAAATATTGGAACTAATTCTACTAATCTTGAAAGATGTGTGAAGGAAAGTGCTTCAAAAATAGGTCACAATATTGAAGGAACTATAGTGACTTTTCAAGCAAGAGTGAATAGTTCAAAGACTCCTTATGAGTTATGGTATGGAAAACCTTCTATTGTGAAACATTTTAGAGTATTTGGAAGCAAATTCTATATCAGAAGAGATGAAGAAAACTTAGGAATGTTTGATGCAAGATCTGATGAAGGAATCTTCCTTGGATACTCTACAAAGAGCAAGACATACAAATGCTATAACAAAAGGTTGAAGAAGATTGTTGAAGGTGAAAGTATCAAAGTGGATGAAGAACCACATTAAAGTTATGTGTTGATAGAAGGATATGAATATGATGAACCCCCTTGTAGTGAAGAAGAAAAGGATGAAGAGAAGGAAAAATAGATGATAGTTGAAGAGGAAGAAGCTCTGAAAAAGATTCCTAAGAATCGTAAGAATGTGTAGAAAAATCATTCTAAAGATCAAATTATTGGAGATAAGAGAAAAGGTGTGTTGACAAGGAGAAAAGATGCTATAACAGAGGAATAGGTAAACCTTTATTTACTTTCAAAAGTAGAACCTAAAACAACAACTGAGGCATGCAAAGATGAGAATTAGATCAAAGCTATGAAAGAAGAGTTGAATGTTTTTGAGAAGAATTAGACTTGGGAATCGGTCCCAAGACCAAAAAATAAGAATGTGATAGGAACTAAGTGGGTTTTCAGGAACAAGTTGAATGAAGATGGAAAAGTTTTTAGAAATAAGGCTAGATTTGTGTGTAAGGGCTACTCACAAGTGGAAGGAATAGGTTTTGAAGAGAATTTTGATCCAGCAGAAAGGATGGAAGCTATTAGAATGTTTTGGCTTTTGTAGCACATAAAAAAATCAAGGTATATCAAATGGATGTCAAGTATGCATTCTTGAATGGTGAGTTGGAAGAAAAGGTATACATTGAACAACCAGAAGGTTTTCAATTATCAAATGATGCTGATATGGCATGCAGGTTGAAGAAGGAATTGTATGGACTCAAACAAATTCCTAGAGATTGGAATGCAAGTTTGGATAAGTACTTGTTGCAACAAGGATTTAGAAAAGGTATTGCATATAGAAACCTTTACTTCAAGGTTGAGGGAGAGAAAATCCTAATTGTGGTTGTGTATGTTGATGACATAATATTTGGAGGAAATGAAGATATGTGTAAGAAGTTTGTAGAAGAGATGCAAAATGAATTTGAGATGTCAATGTGCGGGGAGATGAATTTCTTCCTTGGGCTACAAATTAGTCAATCAAAAAAAGGTATTCTTATTTCACAATCAAAGTATGTCAATGAAATGTTAAAGAAGTTTGTAATGGATGATTCTAAATTGGTATGTAATCCTATGGTTATTGGTTGAAAATTAAGCAAGAATAATGAATATCTTAAGAAAAATCAAAGCAAGTATAGATCAATGATTATTGGACTGCTATATCTACTACTACTAGATCCGATATCATGCATGTAGTTTGTCTTGTGGCAATATTTCAAGAAGATCCTATCGAATCACATGTGGCAACAATGAAGAGGATATTTAGATACTTGAAGGGCACTCCAAAATTTAGTCTATGGTATCCTAGGGATACTAATTTCTCTTTGAGTACATATACAAATGTATATTGGGCAGGTTGTGTATATGACAAAAGAAGTACAAGTGGAGGTGTTTTATTTTTGGGAAGTAGGTTGGTTTCTTGGTTGAGTAAGAAGCAATATTAGTGTCATGTTATCTACTACGAAGGAAAAATATATTGCAACAACATCATGCTATACACGTGTTATGGATGAAGTGGACATTGAAGGATATCAGAGTATCATATGATGAGCCTATTTCTATCTTGTGTGAAAATACAAGTGCTATCAATATTTTAAAGAACCCAGTGATGCATTCAAGAACAAAGCATATCTCTATTTGATATCACTTTCTAAGGGATAAATTTGTAGAGAATGAGGTGAAGTTGGAGTATGTGCCTACAAAGGATTAAGTTGTAGATATTTTTACAAAGAATATTCCAAAAGATACATTTGAGTATTTCTGACAAAATTTAGGGGTTACTGCTCCTCCTTTCAACTAGATGCATAAGTTGGTGCATCTCTCTAGGAAACATTTCAAGATACATTCTTGAACCTAGACCGGTGATGAAAGATACCTCTCAGGGGGAGTAGGAAGTAGTGCTAATTGGTTGGTGTAGCTAGGGGGAGCACATATTGTGTACCTAAGGAGGAGAGAGCTGAAAAGTAAGGGTAGTGTAAAGAAAGTAAGCAAAAGAGAGAGAGAGCAATGAAGAATGTGTAGTGGAGTGTGTGCAATAGTGGGAATTGTATGGAGAAGAGTAGTGGAGAGAGGGAGTAGTTTCTCATTGGTGTTTCCTAAAGAGAAGTGTGCAAGTGTTGTCAAAGAGTAAGATGTTTCCCTTTTCCATTGATGTCAAATGGGGAGAGTGATGTATAACTCCTCAAGATGGGGAGAGAGAAGTATAAGAGATGCCCCAATAAGGGGGAGAGTTGCTTGATGCAAAGTTGCTTTTTTTGATGATGGTTGATTTTATTGTTGATGGGTTTTTAGAGTTGGTGCTGCCATCAATGATAAGGGGGAGATTGTTAGAAGATTGTTGGAGAATGTTGGTTGTGTTATCATCAGTGTCAAGTCTGGATGTGTAGTGGTTTGATGTCACATTGATGTCAACCCACACTGTGGAGATTGTTGGTGTTGCAGATGCTATAGATATGTTGAGAAGGTGTTTGTGGTGTTGTCGATGCAACCAGTTCACTTGGTTTCCAAGTGATTTTTAGAAAAAATGAATAAAAGAGTGTTTAGTATGATAAAGGTGTGTTCAATGTTGTGCTCCAAATTTCTTCATGGTTGAAGATATTATTGTGTGGTTTGGATGTGATGATTAAAGCTGTTCAAAGGTGCTATATCTAGAGTTTTAGGTTTTGGCTCGTGCAGTAGTGGAAGATATGTTTGACAATGTGTCTACCTGTGTAGAAGATTATTTGGGAGAAATGAGATTGCTCTGCATTTATTTGCATTGTAGTTTCTTGTTTTGTAGATTTGGGAACATGATCATATTGTCTGTAAATTCCTTCTCTTGAAGTTTCTGGTGTTCTGTTGTTCTGTAAGTCCAAATTCATAAGTTGCGTTTTGTAGAAGTATGTTTGGATGCACATAATGATATTGTTCTCAATTGTAGGTGGCTGTCGCAATGTTGTAAAATACTCGGATGATGCTAGAATATTTTGGGATGTTGTGTGGATGCTAGAAGTGTTTCTTTGTGGTTTGCATGTTGTTTTTGGACTTGGAGAAGCATGTATGTGGTTGCTTGTTAGTGTTAGTGCAGGTTTGGCTGACTTGGGTGCTAGTGCTAATTATGAAGATTGTTTGTTGATTGTGAAAGCATGGTGAAGCATGTCGGTGTAGATTTGGGTCCTAGTGAACCCTTGGCATGGTATTCCTTCACTTCTTCCAACTGTAGTAGTTTTTGGTGTTGACCTATTTAGTGGATGCACGTTTGAGGTGCATACATTTCATTGTGGCAAACATGGAAAAGGTTTTTGAGGTTGTGGTTGGTATATTAAATGCAAGGTGAATTGTTGGAGATGTGTGTGGTGCATGTAAGAAATATGTGAGATGCAAATGTGATCAAGTGTTGTGATCTGAGTGTGATCTTAATTCCTATGACTCTGGATGTAGTGAACATAAGGTATCTAAATTTTTAGTGCGCTTGAAGTCATTAGAGGTAGTGACCCAAAGGTTATAGATGGTGTAGAGTTGAAATGGTAGATTTCTCCTGCTGATATAAGATAGTGAATCTCTTGTAATAGTCTTCTTCTATTCTTCTTTCTTCTGGGTAGGGAGCCCTTGGTAGTGAGCCATCGACAGTGAGACTTTCTTCTTTTTTGGGCAGTGAGCTATTGGAAATGAGCCTAATTGTAATTCAATTTTTCTATTCATATATATGTGAGAATCCTCATTGTGGTTTTTCCATGTAAATTTGGTGTTCTATTGTGTTTGGTTGTGTTTGCATTGTGTTTCATATGTTTACATTCTACTAATGCTTAAAGAGGGTTTAAATGTTGACAAGGGTTTGAAAGTTAATGAGGGATTGAATGTTTCAATGTACAACTGATTCATCCCCCTCTTAGTTGTCCTATGCATCTAATAGTCTTTTTGGTAGTGAGCCTTTATATTGTGAGTTAACTCTTGTAGTGGTTTTTCCCTCATTGGTTTTTCCACGTAAATATGGTTCTCTCCTTGTGCATGTGTGTGTCCTTTATTTCTCTCATTGCTACTAATTTGGTTAGAAGAATTGTTGTATATTGCATTGCTTAAAGGTTGATGAAATTTCTTAGGTTTCAAAATGCTATATCATTCTCTGTTACTGTTATGTTTTAATGTTTGATCTGATAAATAAGGTTGGAGTATGTTGAAAGAGTTAAGTTTTTGTGTAGATTGATTCACCCCCCCTCTCCATCTCCAGGTGTGTTCAACACCTATGTACTAGGTGGATGTAGTGGTTGGTTACCCATTCATTTCAATGAGATGTAGCATTTACCATATGGACACTCTTGCATTCCTATTTCTAGAGGCAACCTTCTATTTTTAGTTGATTAGTGTTCTTTATACTATTGGTACTTGTGCTATTTTTATCTTTGACTTCCAAATGTTTTCCTTTGTTTTCCATCTAATTCAAATAGTGTCATTGGGGGCACTCATGTAGATTCTTATCTTCTTGATCCTAATCATCATCTGTTTTAGAGGAGTTTCTTTATTTGAGTACTATAACAATCATCATTCAACAATTTTCTACAACTTCTTCATGCTTTAGAAATATTCTTCATGTTCCTATTCTCTTTAAGACATTGATGTGGAGGCTTTTGAACCCTTCATTTTCCTTTATCTCTTTTGGAGAGGAGTTTTTCCCATGTTATTTTCTCCTTTTCTCTAGTTGTAAGAGGTTTATTTGTTTGTACATGGGTACCTCATCAAACCTTGTTTTTCAGGACCCATCATTCTTTCTTTTCTTTTTATGCATTGTTTTAGGAATTTTAGCTCCTCTCTAAGTTCATCTTATGGGAGGTGTTAGAGTAATTATGCATTAGCTAATAATTAGTTAATATTTAATCGATTATTAGGTTAATTCATTTCATGCACTTAAGCTAAACTTAGGAGTGTTTTTTTTGTTAACTAAAGTAAGCTATTATTTGATCATTCTATCTCATCACATATTATGTTGACACTTGTCATGATATAATCTCTTTATCATTTGGGGTTACTCCTATAAAGTACTCACCGTCATTGTATTATCTTAGGATCTCCTTGAAGACTCTTGAGGTTCATTTTGTAAGTTTTTCTTGTTTATGATATAATAAATCATTATTTTCAACTCTCTTTGCATAAAAGGTGTTTTTGTTCATTTTTTGATCTTGTGTCTCATGTTTATTCATAAATATAACAAATATTTTAGCATATCTTTGCTTGTTTTTTCTCTATTGAACTTGATCTTCATTGTTCAATGAGTTTGTGTGTTCTATTTTTTTATGGGCTTCTTAACTCTTCCTACCTTGGATTTATCAATCTTGAGTTGCTACATAGTGAGGGACACAATACTTCATTTGGGTTTTATCTCAATTCAATCACCCTTTTTTAAGTTTCAACCTCCCTCTTTGTCCACTAGATCATATCTAATACTAGTTCATAGTTATCTCTAGGTACATAGGAGTCTTAATTGAACATATCGACTTGCATGCAAAGTTTCTACACTCACTAGTCTCTTTATTTCAGGCTTCTTCACACTCATTTTTTTGCCTAATAAGGATCAATACATTTGTTAATTGTTGTACCATATTGACATAACCTTGTGCCTTGCAATCTACTATTTCAATACTTAATTACCTATCATTTTTTGTTATAGTGGTTTAGTGCTTTGATGTTTTCCTCTTCGACACATAACTCATTATCCCACCTTGTCTAGGATCTTATATTATACATAAAAAAAATTATCACACCATATTTTCCCATTTGTAGTTGGTTGTAGGTGACTTAGAGTATAAATTTGCATGTTTTGTGTATTTCCACTATGCACACCCCATTTAACACATTTTGGGTTGCTAATTTATTTTGTCTTAGTTTACTGCCAACCTATTCACACTCTAAAATAAAATAGGACAAACCTATAAACATATGAAAGCATTATCTTCTATACACGTCATATTTTAAACATTAAAAATAAACACACATAGATTTTATACTTGACACATTGAGGAGAATAACCTAATACTTTTTGATTGAATACTAATCTACTAGACAATCATTGTAATTCACTTAGAAAATGAACATAGCTTTCTTAGTGTATATTTTATGCATGCTAGAGAAAGAAAATTCATTCTAGGAGCATTACATAGTTCACATACTATGAACATTAAAAATTTACATTCTTGCACTTTTTGTTGTGAAACTATCTTCATTTTCCTATTGCTTGTGAATTTTATTTATCATCTTACCCAAAGTGTAAATGTAGATTAGTTGAATTCATGAGAGAACATAGGGAAAATCCATACATTAAGAATTGTATGCATATTAAATTGGATACATTGACTATACAAAATTTGTTTTACATACTTGCATGCTTAGAATGATTTTATTTTATGCACTAGTTAGCATTATTTTGTGCATCAAAATAAATATATTTAATATTTAAAAATACTAAAAATATCCAATGAAACAAAAAACATTGTTTCAAATTGCTTGCATCCTCAAACTTTGATGTGCCTCAAGCTCCATTTTAACAACACAAAAGAGTTGCAAGAATGGGAGGGCCTTTTCAGTCTTGTTTTTTAAATACTATTCCTCAAGTAGCTTTATGTAATTGAATAACAACTAACTACTCCATTGAGCTAGCTCTAGGACATACTTTGCAACCTAGACATAGATTCTAGCACTTTTAACTAGTGCTTCCCATCAATCTCTTATTTCCTCCTATCTATACACCACAAGGACACTCATCCACTCATTCTAAAGGATCTCATTTACAATCATTCCCACCTTGACCTAAAATAGAGCCTCCTCAAGACATACAAAGGATCAAATAACAACAATAATCTACCCTAGTAGACCCATTTTGATAATACTCTTTGTGTGCTATTTTTTCAAGACCCTTTCAATTTACTTTGTTTAGATGTATATCATGGTGTAGCTAAAAACATACCTAGTGAACCCCTTATTCCAACCAAATATATTTTATTTTCACTAAGAAAAAAACCTTGGCCATATAGGTTCTAATTTGATGTCTCTTTTGGGGAATTGTTTTGGGGAGGTCCTAGAGCCCTAATTTTGAGTCCTCTTTGGATTTCTTACCGAGATTCTACAAATTAATTTGGCCCAACCTAAAGAAGTCACATGGTGCCTAGATTTATTTCATCCAATTTTCTACATAGACACATCTAGTGAACCTACCATGAAATGAAAATCTCTTTGTTTACCTTCCAAAATAATGTTTTCACTCTCTTCCTCATATATGTTTGAGTTTGAGAAATTGTATTTTCCACTTGAAGGTTGCACTTGGGAGGATATTTTAAGTATATATGTTTATAAACATATAAGTTAAAAGCCTACTTTTTTGACAAATTAATCTTTTGAACAACCTCTAACTTCTATACAGGATAATTGCACATCATCTTATGCTATCTACAACAACTAGATTCTACCTTCTACATTAGCCTAAATGACTAATATTAGGACTCTACTCTTGAGGCTCAATTTATTGATGCTACATATAAGGAGAATTATGGAAAAATCTAGCAACTTATGAAATGTTTAGTAGACCTTTGACCTACTACAAGGACCTAGAATGATATTTGTCTCATCTTTCAAAAAAGATCATTAATTTAAAGAGTGAGTGGTTTGAGATACAATTTATCCAACAAAATAAACCTTGTAAGTATATATTGAACCAACCTTTATTCACCCACCTTTCTATGTGTTTTACCATCTAATTCCCTTAAACAATAACCTAGTGAATCTTTATGTGGTGTTTGATGATCAAACCTTTGCCAGAGATGTCACTTTGCTACAATCCCTTATAGAATTTCCTAAACATGAAAATGAGTTTGAGAATCTCTATATAATAAAAATATAATATTTCCAAGATCATGAATCTCCTAAGGGACAAGAACCTCCTAAAAAACATGCCCCTCTTGGAATGATGTACCAACTTCCTTCTCTTAGAACCTTTGGACCCTTTGTCTTGATATAACTGAATTTAGCACAAAGGCATGAGTGGTTATCATTTTGATTACTTCTAAAGGGAAAATATTTCATTTTTCCTTCCATTTGGAATTTTATTGCATAAATAATTTGACAAGTGGTAGGTCATTTCCTTAGAGTTCACAATTAAGCTATATACATAGATGTTAACAATCTGAAAAATTTAAAAGCTTCAAAACTAGTAATTAACCAAGTCTCTAGAACTTGTCAAACCAAGTCATAATTCTTACAATATTACATGAAGGCTATTTGATATTTAATCTAGAAATTTAACTTATTTTTGATGAATTCCATCCCTAGTGTGATCATCCCTAGAGAGGACTTAATGGATGATTTAATAGATACCTCTTTAGCTATGTTTTACCCTCATTCACACATATAAGATTTGAAATTCATGATAGCACTATGAAATGAGCTCTAGATAGAGGAAAGTGATCCCCTTAGAATCTCACATTCTACTGATGATAAATTTGAGCTTCCTACAAAGGAATTTACTGAAAACGATAAGGTTATTTTAGATTGTCTACATGCTTATGATGTGTTCCCATAAAATCATTACAAGAAGTGATAATCATTGATTCCTTGTCCTAGAATATAGTTTAGGGGTAAGCTAGATGTTTTGGAGGTTAATTAGAATATTTAGTTACCTTTAGCTTCCTCATAGTAATTGGAAGAAGGGAACCCATCCCTAATAGATGACATGATAGAGGTAATCATATAGATCCCATAGAAACCAAGAAAGGTCAAGCTTAATCAAAACTCAACCCCTAAGGAAATTGAAATTTATAAAGAGATCCTAACTAAAATTCTTGATTATTTTTCTTGGAAGTATTTAGACTTGCCAATTTTGGACGCTTCCATAGTGTTTCATAATTTTGTCATTAAATCTAATACCAAACCTATTAAATAAAATTTAAGGATCATCAAACCTAAGTTTTCCTTCATGGTTAAGGAAGAAATAGTAAATTTGATGAAGAATAACTTTATTAAGTATGTGGATATCTAACATCATTCCTAAATTCCCAAGAAGGATTGGAGGATTTGTATAATTTTTCAAGACATCAACAAATCCTTTATAAAAAATGATTTCCCTCTCCCTTATATTAACATGGTCATGGATTTGATCCCAAGTTTTATTAAGTATAAAATGGCCAAAAAAAGGACAACTAATTTTTCCTTTAAAAACTGTAACACTACATATATACACCTCTACACATGTGAAATATATATGTAGAAATGCATAAATAAAGAGGTTTCATCACCTTGATACACACAAGGTGGAAAGAAAATTGATGTGTCATATACAAAAACACACAAACCTATAGAAGAATTAACCCTATTTTATCCCACATATATCATATAGTGTTTAGGTGGCATTAAATGGCTGAATATTGAAAATGTTTTTTTTAGATAAAAGGCATGGAGGCTTGAAATATTATTATAATATATAAAAGTTCAGAAGTACATGGTAGCTGCATATAGTTATACTGTTAAAAAAATTCCCCAAGAATATAATATACAAGAAGGCCTATACAAAATGCCACGTAGGGCAAGAACAAATTTAAACAAGAAACTTATACTTTCAAATAATATCTATGCATTGACAGAGCAAAAAACTTGAAACCATGAATTGATTTAGGAGGGTGAATGAGCCGAATCCTCCTTTGGATCCAGGGTAGATGGTGGTGCTGGAAGATGAGGTTCATGGGTGAGGAGGACTAGCATTGCTTTGTAGACATCTAATACTCTATTGTAGAAGTTGGACCAACTTCATTCTTGTGTACCCTAAACACTTTGTCCAACTCTACTTCAAAACTCCTATATAGTGCATGTTTAAGGGCCACATAGATACAAAGGTACCCTGACATCTTTTACAACTATTTGTGCTTGAATAAACCTCCCACTAGAGCTTTCCAATTGCAGAGATGATAACCACAAATTGCAGAGTTTAGGGCTTTATCCACAAGGAATTTATCTTGAACATAGTCCATAGCAAGCTATGCAACCAAGACATGTGTTACAGTAAATCCATAACATAAGACAAAAAAAAAAAAGCTACCTATGATGATTATAATATTTGTGGCTAACCGAGTAGGAGCCTCTCTCCAATCACCACCCTCAAGGCCAATTCAACCCTTGTGCAATCAATCTTGAATTTTTTTGAGCATTTTAGAGGAGTATGCATCTGATTTAGAATAATCCCATTTTAGAATTGGGAGGTATAGACACTTGTTGATTGATTCAATTTCCATTGAACCCATTGCTTGCTTCCTCAACAATGCCTTCACAAAGCCATTAAAATACAAAACTCTCATAGCCACCTTCACAATGCCTTTGGGAGTCATCAAAATACAAAACTCTCACACCAACCTTCATAATGTCGATGAGTTGCAGAGAAATTAATTTTTTTTTTTGATTTTGTGAAGTGTTTGAGTTGAATCTTATGTCAATTTAAAGACCTCCACATGCTTTGGGTAGTACATGCCCTTATTAGATGTCATGATCTATTGCCACCGCTTATAGAAATGATGATGAAATTTGGAAAACAATGTCAAATTAACATGAGATGGATTTGATATGACTTCCTACTACCACCAAGTAGTCGAGTGCATGCTTAGTTTTAGTGAGTTGTCTTGCTCACATGTTTGGATTGCAAGGAAACATGAATCAATAATTCAAGAGGCAAGTAAACCTTGCAGAGAATATTTCATATCGCTGAAGCCAAGTATGGGATGCTATGAATCAAGTACTTTTGGTGGTGGGTGGTGCTTATCTCACATGCAAACAAAATAAACAAACATAAAAATTATTAGTTATGCTAGATACATAGGACAAATGAGAGGGGGGGTGAATCAGTTGTACATTAAAACATTCAATCCCTTATTAAATTTCAAACCCTTATCAAAATTTAAACCCTCATTAAGCATTAGTAGAATGTAAACAAGTGAAACAACAATGCAAAAAAAACCATAGACAAACAACACCATATTTACGTGGAAAACCTAAGAAGGGAAAAACCACAATGAGGATTAGCTCACATATATATGAATAACAACAAAAAATATAATTAAACTCACTGCCAAGGGCTCACTGCCCAAAAAAAAGAAAGGCTCACTACAAGGTGGCTCACTACCAAGAAGAAATAAGAATGGAAGAAAAAGTTATAGAGAGATTCACTATCTCAAAGAAATAAGAAAGTCCACCATTGCAAATCTATGCCATCTATAGCCTTTGGCTCACTACCTCCAACAACTTCAAGCACACTAAAAAATGTAGCACCTTCTGCTTACTGCATCCAAAGTTATAGGATTAAAATATCACACTCAGATCACCACACTTGATTAAATTTGAATCTCATAATTTACACACAACATATCCAACAACTTACCTTGAATTTATACCATCCATGACCTAAACAATCTTAATTAGGTTGGGATTAATGAAACATATGCACCTCAAACATACAACACCAAAATATTTCGGTACTAAACACTTCCACATTGGAAAGAAGTGAAGGAATACCATGCCAAGGGTTAACTAGGACCCAAATCTACATCACCATGCTACTCAACACATCCAAAATCCATGAGGTACCTCCACAAATAGAAATAGCATGCCAGGTCAGACAAACCTAAAATAAAACTATAAGTGACCACATACACACTTCTCCAAGTCCAAAAACAACATGTGGACCACAAAAAAACACTTCACAACATCCACACAACATCTCAAAATATTCCAAAATCATCAGAATATTCTGCAACACTGCCACAACCACCTAAAATTGAGAACACCACCAGACATACTACCACAAAACACAACTTATGAATCCAAGCTTGTAGAAAATCTCAACACTAGAAAATCCAAGGAAAGATAAATATAGATAATATAAGCATGTTCCCAAGTCCACAAGGCAATAAACCTTACTATAGAGAAATGGAAATCAATCTCATTTCTCTTAGACAACCTTCTACATAGACAAGCAAACTATCAAACACAACTTCCACAATAGAATGATCCAAAACATGAAACTATGGATATAGAACCTTTGAACACCTCTAATCATTACATCCAAACTACACAAGCATATCTTCAATCATGAAGAAATGTTGAGCACAACACTGAAAACACCTTTGTCACACTACACACTCTTTTATTTAAATTTTATCAAAGCACTTGGAAACCAAGTGAACTTACTACAACTACAATAATTATCCATCACAACCATACAATACATCAATGAAAACACTAATGAAAGCACCGCAACACATTCTTATCAAACCACAACACATCCATACTAGCACCAACACTTGACAACACCAACAATCTCCATACTGTTGATATCAATGATCAAATGTTGACATCAATGGAAACACCAACAACATAATTGCAACAATCTCCCCCTTTGTCATTGATGGAAACACCAACTTTGATAACCATCAACAACAAAAGAAACTCTTCATTAAGCAACACTCCCCCTTGTTGGGGTACACTTCACCCTCTCCTTTAACCTTTGTTCTTCAAATTCCATTCTCTTTGCAATCATCAATTTATCTCCCCCTATTTGAGGAGTTCTTCAACCATTACTCTCCTCCTTTGACATTAATGGAAAAGGGAAACATCTTTCCTTTTGACAACACCTACATAGAATTTCTCTTTTCTGCTCTTCCCCTTTGATATTTGCATACATTACTTTGGTACTTCTTGCAACACTAGCAATCAACTATTCTTTCTCCATTTCTCTTCACTATTTTGCATTACTCGTTCTTCACTACTCCTTTATTGCTTGCTCTTTTCTACACAATCCTCTTAGGGACACAAGATATGCTCCATGTGACTGCACCAACAAAAATTATACTACCTACTCCCCCTGAGAGGTAGCCTTCAACATCAATCTAGGACTAAGAATGTATCTTGAATGCTCACCTAGATTGATGCACCAACATATGCATCTAGTTGAAAGGAGGGGCAATAACACCTAACTTCTACAAGAGATACTCAAACATATCTTTAGGAAGATCCTTTGTAAAAATATTTTTAATTTGATCCTTTGTAGGAAAATATTCCAATTTCACCTCATTCTTTGCAATTTTTTCTCTTATAAAGTGATACCAGATAGAGATATGTTTTGTTCTTGAATGCATTACTAGGTTCTTTGAAATATTGATAGAACTTGTATTATCACACAAGATGGAAATAGGTTCATCATATGATACTTTGATATACTTCAATATTTGCTTCATCCACAACACCTGTGTGCAACATGATGCTGCTACAATATATTCTGCTTCTGTAGTAGACAATGACATTGAATCCTACTTCTTACTCAACTATGAAACTAATCTCCTTCCAAGAAAGAAAGAATCTCCAATTTTACTTCTTTTGTCATATATACAACATGTGTTGCAAAAAAGTGTATACTTTTCTTGATATGGGAATAATTGGTAACAAATTGGACTTAATGAGGCCTTGATTTAGTGTTGCAAGGTGTTTTACACATTCACATTAGGTTTTTGGCCCTTACAAATTGAATAAAATACATTTATTGATGTCTTGTAAAGATGTTGTAGGGTGTTGTAACACATCTTCACGCTTTTCTAGGATTATAATGTTATAATTCACCTAAATAACCTTACCAAGACCTATTTCAAAAGTGTTGTAAAGTCTTGTAACAAAATTTCACACTTTCCTAGGCTTTTCATCGATATTTACACCTTTCTTATGCTTTAAATGGCCCCTTTATGCACTTACAGGCCTTAATTAAGTGTCTTGTTGAAGAACCTGATAAACAACATTTAATATATTTTAATCTCTGACATCCACTCAAAATTTCCTAGGTGGACTAAGTCGCCACCTTGGGCGACTTAGTCCTATTTGGCACAAAAATCAAAATAAATTCAAATTTCTTTCGGGTTTTTATTCTTTAAGACCTAAGGTCGGCCTATGATGAGGTATTTTCAGGAATTTAGGTATAATTATGTATAAATAAGGGTTTTTCACCTCATTTTATATCTCCTAATCTCCTAACTCATCTTAAGTCATAACTCACTATCATCCATCACTTATCATGTTCTCAAGTCAAGCAAGCTAGGGTTTTGTTATTCCAAATCATCAAGATAGCTTCCTAAGACATTCAAGGGCAGATTATTCATGTTTTGTTATAGAAAATAAAGATAAAAAATCATGGAAAGGTAATCAAATCCATTATTGCATGTTTTATTCCATCCTTTCATCATTTTGGTTTAATTACCTAAAAGGGGTTTGACCAAGGCAAACCCCCATGCCCTAACATTCAACATTTCTTCTTCTCTTCTTGTGTGTTTGTAGATTTAGGACTTTTAGAAGCTTGGAAATCATTAGAGATCATGTTGCAAGGTTGCTCAAGTCTTCTCTTCATTCAACAAGTTAAAATATCAACAAAACTCATTTTCAAGTTCATAAATTAGAGTTTCAGAAGTAGACACCTATAGGAAACCGAAGTACAGACCTAGCATATCCGCTTCCACTTTTGAATTTTTAGAGATTCAAAAGTGGACTAAGTCACCACTTTGGGTAACTTAGTCCTATTGGACCTGATTTTTAGTGATTTTTATAGATCTGAGCACCCATTTGGTAGAAACTGGTTTCTGGGTAGTTTTTCCAGATTTGGGACTAAGTCGCCCAGACTGGCACAAGTGTCCCAGTAACTTCTTCATTAGTTTTATCAGGATTTCAGACCTTCATTCCATCCATTTTCAGTCTCTAGGTGCATACATTCTGTTTCATAACTTTCTATTTAGTTTTGTTTGCATTTCTAGGTCATTTATCACATGTTTGCATATCATAATGTGTTTTCAAACAATTTGTATTTCTTAGCTCTTTCTTTTTCAGTTTATTGCACTTAGGAAATTACATTTAGACACATTTCATCCCTCATTACATTAATCTTTGAATGTTTACATAGATTTTAACTCTATTCCTTCCCTTTTAGGTGAAAAACCCTAGAAGGGTAAGTGTGCAATAGGGTTCCTAAAATCATTGTTTACATTTTGGTGAACTTGATTTTTGAACATATTCCCTTTGAATTTTCAAGTGCATCCTAGGTTTCTTGTCGCATCTTCATCCTAGGGTTTCAATTTTTTTGCATTAGTGAAAGTGCATATAGGTTGCATTTTTGAATCTCCAATCATTGCATATCATTGTAAAATTGTATTTTCATGTCAGGTCCACATCATACAGTACATAAATCATCAAAATCCATAAAAAAATCTTGAAAATTCTAAAAAAATCCCTTATTGGGACCAAGTTGCCAGTCTGGGCGACTTAGTCCCTTTCTTGAATTTTCACTGTCTGTTATAGCATCAAAAACCTCATTTTTATGCTTCCTAAGCCTCCTAGTATCATATACTATAAGTTTGGAAAGTTTCAGGATCATTTTTTTCATGCATTTAGTACAAAAACATCAATTTAGGGTAGTCATTTTTCAAATCATTTCAATTACAAGCATCATTAGATCTGAAAATGCTCACATTTATGAAATTTTGCATAACATGGCTAAAAGAAATATTCACTTTTGCACACACAATGTTTTTATTTATCAAACTTTGCATAAGCTTGTTAAGACTGATTTTTATTCTTGCATATTCCCTATGTTCATTCTTCAAATCTTGCATATATTGGGTACAAATGTCTTGCATCATTGCACATACGTTGTTTATCTTGTTGAAACATTGCATGACATGGTTAAAGATGTTTTTCATTTTTGTTCAAACAATGTTTATGCCTTACATATTTAGACATGTTCAAAAAACTTTCCTATCCTCTCCCTTTGAGAGTGTTTTTGTGAAAGAGAATACAACCATGGACATTCTTAACAATCGTATTTGTTCTTCCCCTAATATGTCTCCTATTTGTGAAGAAAATATTTTGATGTTAGAAGGACCAATTCATGAGAGTTTTGATAATCCAGGTTGTTTCTCTCCTCTTACCTCTCTTACTGAACATGACACTAATGAACATGACAACAAAAACATAGCTAATCATGACAATAACATTTTCCCTTCTCCTAGTATCTCTCATAGTGGTGAAGAAGATACTTTGATTGATGAGGGCCATGAGTATCTTAGTTGTCTCCCTTCTCCTAGGGAAACCCTTATGGACCAGGAAAATTCACCCATTGATCATTCCCCTAGTAATGATGAAATTCTTTTACATGGTCCAAAATTTGAATGTCACGAACATTCGGCTTATCGAAACTTTCCTCCTAGGGAGAATATCATGATACACAAAATATGAACCTTGACACACATTACTTAAACACTAAACCTCCCCTAGATGACGATAATCAAGTGACATTAACATCCCCTTCATCAATACCCCTTACACATAAATATACGATTCTTCAGGTTCTGACGACATAAGTGCAATCTACTTTAATTAATGAGCTTCCTAAGTCACCTCCCATTAGTGAATCACATAAGAAACTAAGAGATATCTTGAAATCCATGATGAAATCTAATCGTAACAATGTTTTGCAGAAGCTAAGTTGTAACTTAGTGACTCAAACACCTTTGAGATAACACAATAATCCTATTCCATTTCCTTTTCTTCCACATCATGTGCCTACTGTCGAGGACCTTAAAATACTCCTACTAATATTTCTGTTTGGGAACTCCTTCAACTATCACCTACAATTAAATTTCTATTTAATGAAATGTTGGAAATATAGGAGGAGATACAATCTTACTTAGAATCACAATGTGTAACACTCTCCCCTTCTCCCATGCAAGTTCCCCATTTCGACATCACATTCCCTACATATAAAATTCCCTCACTTGCAATTCAAAACCAAAATGATCCCTCGATGATAAAGGTGATCATTAACAACACTTTAAATAGGAACACTATCATAGACAATGGATATGAAACTAATGTTTGTAGCATTGATCTCCTCCACAAACTCCGCATAGACAAAAATCTCATTCACCCTCATGATGTTCATATTCATGGCTTTGACAATGTTACTAGGCAACCACTGGGATTGATCACATTACCTATTGAGGTTAGACTTGTTGTGTTTCCTACCCCTATCCATATCATGCAAGAACCCCTTACATACAACCTTATCCTAGGGAGACCATGGATTCGTGCTATGAAAGGAGTCCCATCTACCCTTCACTGTACAATGAAATCTGAATACAATAACAAGATATACACGGTTGATGTTGATGAATGCAACTATCAATCAACTAATCACACCATTTCCAACCCCCTTAATCTTACTACATCAAAAATTGAACCTCTACTAATTGAGGCTAATTCTTCACCTACAACAAAACTCTTTCATGATAATTGGGAGTCATTAGACTCTACACCTCCTTTCAATGGATTTTCCAAAATCTGTCCCTCATGGTCCAAAGAGTCACCTACAAACCATTCATTTTCCAACACAAGTCTTGGTAGCACTTGTGATTTTTTTACCTTCCTTTAGGGTCAAGTGTGCAATATCACACCCTAAAAAACCTTGTGTTTTACACTCTCACTTTGGTTCAACATCTCGAACATTGACCTATGATAGTGATGGGGGAAACATCACTCCCATACCTCATAAGGAAATTCCAAGTAACATTCAAAGGGATTTGTGTTCTTTCCAAGTAACCAATCCTTCTCAGACACATAAATATCCTTCATCTCACTTGGACATTTGTTATAATATTGGATCCAGTCTCTCTCCTACACCTCGATGCACTGCACATATAACACACTAATATATCATACTCTTCCTAGAATAACCTAGGTATATCTCCGTTATCTTCACTTTCATCCAAACCTATGCCCAACCAAATTCAACATCTCAAGGAGAATGGTGCTCTTCCTTCTATTGAAGTTCGTATTTCCTCTACCTGATACTTCCTTTCATCATATTTGGCTCACCTTTTTCCTGCACTAAGTGGGGGCAAGGGGTTAGTTAGCCTTGTCCTCGTATGTCACTTGTCATTGTCTCTTTTGACTCATTGTTAACCTTTCATGAACATATAAGATAAAGCTTGGGAAGTGGACGGTGTGTCTTAAGTTGGATCGCATGTGACATACTACCCTTATTCATGATGTAGCTTATCAAAAACATATGACTTGGCATAGGGCTTTTCGAGTAAGCTCTCATGTCCTCCTACTTTAAAGAAATTTCTCACCATACTAGTATTCACAACCACTTTAAAGTGGGGTCATACATCGACACTCATATTTCATTGTGTGATTTATTTCTTCTTGCGATGTGTCCTTTTCTTGGTGGAGTCATTGGGCTTGATTCCTTCCAAGAGTGTGATACTTCTTTTGCACTTATCCTTTCTTGGAAACATTAAGCACAATGTTCCCTAAAATGAGACCTTGCACAAACTAAGCAAAATCCATTTGAACATTCCTTGCACTATTTTTCCATTCACAACAATTGTCATATAACCACCTTGCATAACACAACTTGCATGCCTGCGGTCCCATCCTATTTGTCTATGAGTGTCAAGTATAAGAAGTTTTTCTTATCTCATAGAGCTCAAAAATCATTTTGTCTTTGTAGCACCTTATTAAAGTTATCAGAAGGTATAAATTTTCTATGGTTTGAGCGAGAATCTCATTCAGTAGCATGGCTTTCCCCATAGCCACCTATGTGTTTGTGAGTGCATACCAACTAGCGTATGTATCTCCCCTTTTGGGATTTCTCACCCCATGGACAACCAAGAGTTCTGTGGCCCCAGAGTGAGTATACTTTTGGGATTTTCTCACTCGGCGGAAAACCAAGAGTTCTTCGCCCCAGAGTGAGTATGCATTTTATTTCTAAACAAACAAGCTTAGATCTAATCCACAATGCATTGGAAAAACGGTCGAAGCTTGATCCACCCCATTTTCATTTCCTTCTAGTCCTTGCCATTGTATGATCATGTATCATGTCTTGCTGCAAATTATTCACCTTGCATGTGTCCTTTCGTGCTTATGTTGGTTTGACTTAGGATCTTGGATCTTGGGGGCTTGTGCAACCTCCTTTAATCTTTGTCATTCTTTTTCATCCACATTGGTATGATTGGACTCCGCTTGAATGGCTACTTTAGCGAGAGTTTGAAGCAAGTTCATCCTCTCACTAAAGTGGGGGCTTAATGTGTTGCCAAAAAGTGTATACTTTGCTTGATATGGGAATAATTGATAACAAATTGGACTTAATGAGGCCTTGATTTAGTGTTGCGAGGTATTGTACACATCCACATTAGGTATTGGGCCCTTAAAAATTGAATAAAATACATTTATTGATGTCTTGTAAAGATGTTGTAGGGTGTTGTAACACATCTTCACACTTTTCTAAGACTATCATGTTATAATTCACCTAAATAACCTTACCAAGACCTATTTCCGAAGTGTTTTAAAGTCTTGTAACAAACTTTTACACTTTCCTAGGCTTGTCATTGATATTTACACCTTTCTTATACTTTAAATGGCCCCTTTATGCACTTATAGACCCTAATTAAGTGTCTTGTTGAAGAAGAACCTGATAAACAACATTTAATATATTTTAATCTTTGACATCCACTCAAAATTTCCCAGGTGGACTAAGTCACCACCTTGGGCGAATTAGTCCTATTTGGCAGAAAAATCAAAATAAATTCAAATTTCTTTTGGGTTTTTATTCTTTAAGACCTAAGGTCGGCCTGTGATGAGGTATTTTTGAGAATTTAGTTATAATTGTGTATAAATAAGGGGTTTTCACCTTATTTTATATCTCCTAATCTCTTAACTCATCCTAAGTCATAACTCACTATCATCCATCACTTATCATGTTCTCAAGTCAAGCAAGCTAGGGTTTTGTCATTCCAAATCATCAAGATAGCTTCCTAAGACATTCAAGGGCATATTATTCATGTTTTGCTGCAGAAAATAAAGATAAAACATCATAGAAAGGTAATAAAATCCATTATTGCATGTTTTACTCCATCCTTTCATCAATTTGGTTTAATTACCTAAAGGGGTTTGACCAAGGCAAACCCCCATGCCCTAACATTCAACATTTCTTCTTCTCTTCTTGTGTGTTTGCAAATTTAGGACTTTTAGAAGCTTGGAAATCATTAGAGATCATGTTGCAAGGTTTCTCAAGTCTTATCTTCATTCAACAAGTCAAAATATCAACAAAAACTCATTTTCAGGTTCAAAAATTAGAGTTTTAGAAGCGAACACCTGTAGGAAATGAAAGTGCAGACCTAGAGTATCCGTTTCCACTTTTGAATTTTTAGAGATTCAAAAGTGGAAGAAGTTGCCACTTTGGGCAACTTAGTTCCACTGGACTTGATTTTCAGTGATTTTTACAGATCTGAGCACCCATTTGGCAGAAACTAGTTTTTGAGCAATTTTTCCAGATCTAGGACTAAGTTGCCCAGACTACCATAAGTGTCCCAGTAACTTCTTCATCAATTTTATCAAGATTTCAGACCTTCATTCCATCCATTTTCAATCTCCAGGTGCATACATTTTGTTTTATAGCTTTCTATTTAGTTTTGTTTGCATTTCTTGGTCATTTATCAGATGTTTGCATATCACTTGATGTGTTTTCCAACACTTTATATTTCTTAGGTTTCACATTAATAATCCTCTATTTTTTTAGTTTATTGCACTTAGGATATTACATTTAGACACATTTCATCCCTCATTATATTAATCTTTGAATGTTTACATGGATTTTAACCCTATTCCTTCCCTTTTAGGTGAAAAACCTTAGAAGGGTAAGTGTCTAATAGGGTTCCTAAAATATTTGTTTACACAACCTACCTAATCTACATTTGTATATGCACTCAAGGATAAATAGTATCCCTAGGATACTATGAACCAAAATCTGAAGTTCCTTTTAAGTATCTAAATATCCCTTAAACTACTAAAAGATGTGATTCTTTGGGATCTTCTTGAAATCTTGCCACAAGACTAACTGCATGCATGATATCTGGTCTAGTAGTAGTTAGGTATAGCAATCCACCAATCTTTGATTTGTACTTGCTCTGATTAGCCTTAGAAGATTATGTAATATAGGGGGATTCACTACTCACAATTTCTCTTCACTCAGAGAGCCTCACGGGGCGAACTTCCCTATACTATCTCAATGGAACGGTAGTAGAAGTTTCAAAATCTAAAAGAGTAGGTCATAAAGATTTTCTAGACAAACTGTCAAGCTCTCGACCAAAGGATGGTAGCATAGAAAATGGATGACAATGTGGCACGCTGTCGTACCGGAGGTGCATTGGCGTCTTGTATGGACTAAAAAGTGAGCTTATCTAAAAAAATGGCTAAAGTGACTACTACTCGAATTGCTAGGAAATCTTAAAATGCAGGAAAATGACATAATTTAAATAGAGTGAAGTAAAACTAATAAACATAAGAAGAAGAAAGGAAAGAAATACTTGCAACCGTGTGAATGATGAAACTTCCAGCTCGTGAATATCTTCAATACCTACACACAAGAGGGAGATAAAATTGTTGGGTGGCTGTATAGAAGCCTACCATAGTCAGATCCCATTTTGGTGTTCCCACCTCCACGGACAACCAGATATATAGAGAGAAAAGTAGAAATGAAGTAAAGAGCACTTAAAGTAGTACAAAACAATGTTATGCTACTCAACCAAGTAATAGAGGAGAGGAGTGAGATCTTACCACCTCCACCAAGAGCACTCAAGGCTAATGGGGGAAAAAATGATAGGAACTCAAGCCTTTGCTACAATGGTGTTCTGTTCCACACTTGCTCTACTTAAGTGGAGTGTTGATGTTGCTGCTGTGAAGTGTAAAGTGTTTGGAGATTGAAGAGGGGGTTAAGAAGCTACTTAGAGCTTGAGAAGAGCTTGTGAATGAAGTGGAGAAGCTCTTTGAGAGAGATGAAGGGATGTGTAGAAGATGGAAGAAGATCAGAAGAAGCTAAAATGCATATGGAAGGGATGAATTTGAAGAAGAGATGAAGAGAAACGACCATATTTGGGTCAGTTGTCTGAAGAGGGAGTTACGAATCGACCCCCAATGGGAAGTGTAACGCCTCTGCAGGCTCCAGACATGGGAATCTGTCAGGGATGTAAGCCCGTCGTGCGAATGTCTATGCATCATATGGGTGTCTTTGAAAAAAAGGCCTCCATCGACGCTCAAAATAGGTGCCAAGTGTGATGAAAGCAATGGGATTAGGTGGAATTAAGCCTCCAAGCTTGGTTTTCTAAGGTGGATAAAGGAAAAAAGGGGATTTGCACATGGGGTGCAAATTCGCTCTTATACATTTTTCCCCCACTTTAGCGAGCATGAATACTAATGAGTGCTCGGTAAAGTAGATCAATAAAGATTAAGGTTAGAAATGTATACCTGAATCATTGAGGAAGTAGATAATACATTAGACAAGAAGCCTGCAATCGATAGCAATGTTAGAACATAAAGAGCTGAAGGATTCAAGTCGACAAAGTAAAGAGACCTTGATGTAAAAGGTTGTCTCAGTACTATGCATTGTCCCCTAATTACATGGAAGAACTTTAAGATTAAGAAAGATGGAGCATATACTTAGGATGAAGAAAATGCGGATCTTTGATCCGATATATACAAGAGAGAAGAGAGAGATGAACAAAGCGTGTGGTGAAAGCAAAACCCACTCAGGAGTAGAACTCGCACCACAAAAGAGGTGATAAAAGAAAACCCCACTCAAGGAGGAGAACCTGTATCACCAAAAAGTGCGTGGTGAAAGTAAAACCTGCTTAGGAATAGAAACCACACCACAAAAGAGGTGATAAAAGCAAACCCTACTCGAGGAGGAGAACTCGTATCACCAAAAGAGGTGATAAAAGCAAACCACGCTCGAGGAGGAGAACCTGTATCACCCAATGAAAAGGAGCTCTACAGGTTCTTAGTACTGTAGAGAGGTATCCCCCAAGATCTCTCACATGGAGGAAACCCAAAAAAGTGGACTCCATAGAGTTAGGAAGCGGCAACACGTCTACTCGTAGATAGAGGGTGTCAAAAGCAGCGACATGTATACCCACAAATAGAACATGTCTAAGGTGGTGAAATGTCTACTTGTAGATAGAGCATGTCTAAAGTGGCAACATTTCTACCCGTAGATAGAACATGTCTAAAGTAACAACATGTCTACCCGCAACATGTCTAAAGCAACGACATGTCTACCCGCAGATAGAGCATGTCTAAAGTAGCAACATATGTACCCACAGATAGAGCATGTCAAAAGTGGTGACATGTCTACCCACAAAAAAAGCATGTCTAAAGTGGTGACATGTCTACCCATAGATAGAACATGTCTAAAGTGGTGACATGTCTACCTGCAAATAGAATGTGTCTAAAAGCGACCAGTCACACAAATCGTAAAAAATTCAAAGGAGTTCCTCAGGAACCCTTCTTAAGGAGAGGGGTCCACTCAAGGGATGTGCTATTTGAAAGGTGAGGTCTAGTTAGGCTACTCCCAAGCTAGATGTGAAGATATGAAATAGGTCTAGTAAGGCTTCCCCTAAGCTAGACGCGAAAGAATCCATTTGAGATAAAATCTTTCAAAGGGGGTCCCTTGTGAACCCTTCAAGAGAAGAGAAGTCCACTCAAGGGACACTTCAATTGAAAGATATAGCAAAGAGAGGGGGGGTACCTAAGAACGACACACATCTCTGAAATGAGTTATCACTACCCCCAATAAATAGGGGATGAAAACCATGCAAGATGTATAGGATAGGATAGAGGTAAACCTCAATATCACTTGTCATGTGAAGAAAAGATAGGTGCATCAATCAAATAGGAGTTTGATGGTACCTGAATCATGAAGTTACATTGTATTTTTTCTTTCAAGGCCTTACATTCACTAGTGGAATGACTAGGAACTTGATCAGTATGCACAAAAAGAATAATGCTTATGAGATTTTTTACGTGTAGGAGAAGGAAGGGTGATCAAGCAGGCTTTAAGAAGCCTCAACAAGATACACTCTTTCTTGGAAAAAGGATGAGGAGTGGGAAGCAAGAATTTCTCTTGTGGAGAAAGGTTTGACCTCTCACAAGAAGAAGAAGAAGGCACGAAGATAGAAGAGAAAGGAGGAAGAATGTTTTCAATAGAACAAGGTTGAGAAGAATTATTGTCACTCGACCATGGATTCTATTTAGATCGTTTATTTGAGCAACCAAGTCCTAAATTATGTCTATGGGATACAAATTCTATAGGGAATTGAATTCCTTTTTCGTTACGCCCACAACATTTATGCTCATAACCATATTTAGAAACAAGCTTAAAGCTGGGGCCATAACGTGTTTGCAAGTCTTGAAAAGGAGGATCCTCATAAAGAGCATTGTCCCAACAATGGGGATCACACTTCTCTATGGGATCGCCATTGTTCTTATTAATAGGACTTCCAACATTGTCTTCTTTAGCAGAGGCATAGTCCTCTTCCTCAGAAGGAGGATCAACACTAAGAACATTGCAACTTGCATCTATATTGCCCCGCAATGCAGAAGAATGACCATCTTCGATAGCAGGTGTAGATGATGTTATCAGAAGGTCTAAGTGGATCGGGTCGACTTTATATTCCTGAATGAAGGAATCTATAAAGTTTAAAGAACCCCAATCATCACCAAGACACACATTCTTTTGGGAAGAGGTGGAAGGAGCACATTTAGGGCTCCTCGCTTCAAAAGGATCTTCCTTAGGGACATTTATCTTGAGAGCATCCTTTGTAGTAGGTACTGCTAGAGTAAACATTGACACATTGGAAGACACTGGAGGAATAAGAGTAGGTACAATCGAAGCTCAACCAAAAGTTTCCATCTCACACAAGTGCATAGCATCAAGGTCATCTTTGACTGTGACCACTTGATTATTACAAATTAACTTAATACATTTATGCGAGGTAGATGAAATTGCAACCATAGAATGAATCCACGATCTACTAAGAAGAAGGTTATAAGGTAAATTTTCTGACATAACATATATAAGGGTAGGTACAGTAACGGGTCCAAGTTGCAAAGGTAATACTATCATACCTAGAGCTTGTCACACAACATTATCGAACCCACGAATGACAACAAAAAAAGCATCAATAGAAGATGAGTCAATATTAATTTTAGGAAATAGATCAATACTACACACATTGAGCACCAAACTAGCGTCAACAAGAGTATGTCTAATGCTGATTTTATTAATATTAACTATAATCATTAAAGGATCTGCTTGCTTCTGTACTTTTGGAGATGGGAGTTCCTGTGGATATAACATGATATTCAGAGAATCCGCACAAATATATGCCATCAACGCATCAACATCCATCAACCTAATGGAAGAAAGCAAGAGGATATTTTGCAAGGCTTCTTGAAGCATACCTTGATAAACCAAATCAAACTAAAGAAAGTCCCACAATGAGATCTTATTTGGAGTAATGCGAGGTTGCTCGACAAGACCATTACCACTAGGTTTTTTAGTTGTAGGTTTAGGTTCTTGAAGAAGTCTTGGTTGTTTATTCATTCTATTCTCATAAGTATGGGCTACCGCTCTATAAGAGGGAGCCATAGGAATAGTAGGAGGGTCACCATCAAGTGGAACACCATCAATAGAACAAACCCTCTTAGGAGAAGGACTAGCTGGAGTCACATAAATAATCAGTCTCTTCGGCCTTTGAGAGGCAGTAAAGACATAGATTACATTTACTGAAGCATCACAACTAGTAGAATAATTATTCAAATACATATTCTCAACATCAATCCAAATAGGATCAAATGTGGAATAATTATTTAAAGGAACATTCTCAACATCGATCCAGGGAGAATCAGATGCGGAAGGAGGTTCATCATTTGCTAATGCATCATCTCTAGAAGAGAATGCATCAGAGCAAAGACGAGATTCATCATTCATCAATGCAACGTCTCTAGAAGGGATTGCATTAGAAGGTATAAGAGAATCATCATTCACAAATGCATCATCTCTAAAAGAGAGTGCATTGGAATGAAGGGAAGGTAAAGTAACATTAAGAAAGGTATCAATGATTTCATCTTCTTCCAACAAAATGTCCTCCGAAACAAGAGAACTTTCGTGAGAAGGATCAAAGATACCAAGGGAAATGGGAAAAGCCAAGTCACTATCAAATGCATGAAATGGAATATCATTAAAATTTTGAACAAAATTAGATACAAAACTAATAAAAGAAGATATTAAATCCATTACAATTTTTTCGATATTTTCTATGTTTTAGTAATTCACATTTTCGGAGGTCTCCGGAGCAGAATTTGAGGTCGGAACTTGCGTCAATCCCTAAAATTCAATTGCCAAAGGCACTAGTATTTTAGGGACTAAACTAGTTCTCTAGGAGACCTTTCCAACGGTGAAAATGGTTTTGAAATTTTTGCACCGAGTCAAAAGTTATGACCCTGCCAAGTAGGGGTAAATAAATTCCTAGTTTTTCAAAGAACATTATTCTTCATGTCGAGTTCACCAAAATGTAATATAGGGGGATTCACTACTCACGAGTTCTCTTCACTCAAAGAGCCTCATGGGGCGAACTTCCCTATACTACCTCAATGGAATGACAACGGAAGTTTCAGAATCTGAAAGAGCAGGTCACAAATTTTCTAGACAAACTGTCAAGCTCTCAGCCAAAGGACGACAATGTAGAAAATGGATGACAGTGCGATGCACTGTCATCCTAGAGGCATGCTGGCATCTTGTACGAACAAAAAAGAAAGCTTATCTCAAAAAATTGGCTAAAGTGACTACTACTCGAATTGCTAGGAAATCTTAAAATACAGGAAAATGACAAAATTGAAATAGAGTGAAGTAAAACTAATAAAGATAAGAAGAAGAAAGGAAAGAAATACTTACAACCGCGCGAATGATGAAACTTCTAGCTCATGAATATCTTCAATACTTGCACACAAGAGGGAGAGAGAAAATTGTTGGGTGGTTGTATAGGGGCCTGCCTCAGTCATACCCCATTTTGGTTTCCCACCTCCACGAACAACCAAATAGATAGACAAAAAAGTAGAAATGAAGTAAAGAGCACTTAAAGTAGTACAAAACAATGTTATGCTACTCAACCAAATATTAGAGGAGAGGAGTGAAATCTTACCACCTCCACCAAAAGCACCCAAGGCTAATGGGGGAGAAAATGAAAGGAACTCAAGCCTTTGTTGCAATGGTGTTTTGTTCCACACTTGCTCTACTGAAGTGGTGGAGTGTTGATGTTGCTGCTGTGAAGTGTAAAGTGTTTGGAGATTGAAGAGGGGGTGAAGAAGCTACTTGGAGCTTGAGAAGAGCTTGTGAAGCTTGTGAATGAAATGGATAAGCTCTTTGAGAGAGATGAAGGGATGTGTAGAAGATGGAAGAAGATCAAAAGAAGCTAAAATGCATATGGAAGGGATGAATTTGAGGAAGAGATGAAGAGAAACGGCCATATTTGGGTCGGTCGTTTAAATAGGGCATTACAAATCAATCCCCAATGGGAAGTGTAATGCCTCTGCAGGCTCCAGACATAGGAATCTATTAGGGATGTAAGCGCGCCATGTGGATGTTTGCACATTGTGGGGGTGTCTTTGACATAAATGTCTCCACCAATGCTCAAAATAGGCACCAAGTGTGATGCAAGCCTCCAAACTTGGTTTTCTAAGGTGGATAAAGGAAAAAAGGGGATTTGCACATGGGGTGCAAATTCACTCTTATACAAATTCATAATTTTTTCTCAACTTACAACTAATAACCATAGGAGTGCACACTAGTTTAGAATCCCCCATTCAAACTTCTTCAACATTTCCTTAACATATTTTGATTGTGAAATGAAAATTCCTTTTTCTAATTGATTGATTTGTATCCCAAGGAAGAAATTCATCTCCCACACATTGACATCTCAAACTCTTTTTGTATCTCCTTTCAAAACCTCTTGCACATATCTTCATTTCCTCTAAATATAATGTCATCCACATACACTACCACAATCAAGATTTGTTCTTCTTCATTTTGGAAGTAAAGGTTGCTATCTACAATACCTTTTATGAATCCTTGTTTTTAACAAGTACTTATCTAACCTTGCATACCAAGCTGTAGGAGCCTGTTTGAGCCCATACAATGCCTTCTTCAACCTACATACTATATCATCATAATCTAATAATTGAAATCCTTTTGGTTGTTCAATATACACCTCTTCTTCCATCTCACCATTCAAGAATGCAAACTTCACATCCATTTAATAAACCTTGAAGTCTTTATGTGCTACAAAAGCCAAAAAAATTCTAATGGCTTCTATCCTTGCCACTAGAGAAAAATAATCTTCAAAATATATTCCTTCCACTTGTGAGTAGCCCTTAGACACAAGTCTTGCCTCATTTTTGACAAATTTTCCATCCTCATTCAGCTTGTTCTTGAAAACCCATTTATTTCCTATCACATTCTTTTTTGTAGGTCTTGGGATCAATTCCCAAGTCTAATTCTTCTTAATTTGTTCCAACTCTTCTTTCATATCCTTAATCTAATTCTCATCTTTGCATGCCTTAGTCATTGTTTTAGGTTCCACCTCTAAAATTAAACAAAAGTTTACTTGTTCCTTTGTCATAACATCTTTGTTCCTTGTCAACAAACCTTTTCTCTTATTTCCAATGATTTGAATTAAAAATGATTCTTCCGCATATACTTAGGAGTCTTAGGGATCTTTTCTGGAGCTTCTTCCTCTTCAACTATTATCTCTTTTTCCTTCTCTTCTTTTTCTTCTTCACCGCAAGGGGATTCATCAGATTCATATCCTTCTATCAATATAGAACTTTGATGTGATTTTTCATCCACTTTGACACTTTCACTTTCAACAATATTCTTCAATGTTTTACTATAGCACCGGTATGATTTTCTTATTGTAGAGTATTCAAGGAAGATTCATTCATCAAATCTTGTAGCAAAATTTCCTAAGTTTTCTTTATCTCTTTTGACATATCATTTACTTCCAAACTCTCTAAAGTATTTCATAGTAGGAGGTTTACCATTCCATAAATCATAAGGAGTCTTTGAAATATTCACTCTTGCTTGACCTCTGTTAAGAATATAGACAATAGTATGCATAAATTCTCTCCAATAGACATTTGGTAGATTTGCTTCCTTCATCATAGTTCTAACAACTTCTTGAACTATTCCATTCTTCCTCTCCACAACTCTATTCTGTTGAGGAGAGTCACCTGAGGACTTGCATAGATTTAAATGCTTTAAACATATCTAGAGCTTCTCTTTGAGAAACTCCACCCAAGTCAAGATCATTACCTATCACCTTGAGAAACTTTGAAATAATTTGAGGTTAACTCACCACCATTTTCAAACCTCAACCACTTGATTTTCATATCCATTTCATTCTCAACCATAGATTTAAATGCTTTAAACATATCTAGAGCTTCTGATTTTTCTTTGAGAAACTCCACCCAAGTCATTCTAGAATAATCATCAATCAACAACATAAAATACCTATCACCTTGAGAGCTTCTTGTTTTGGTAGGTCCACATAGGTATATATGCACCAACTCCAAAGGAAATGCCATATAATATTCATTAGTCTTGAACCTCTTCTTTGTTTGCTTTCCAAGCTGACATTCATTATAGATTTCATTAATAGTTTTTGTAATCTTTGGCAGACCTTTCACAACTTTAGTAGAACTAATCTTTTGCTATGCTATCAAAATTGAAGTTGTTGAATGCACAAGACAACTAAGAGGGGGGTGAATCATTTGTAACTTAAAACTTCAAAAAACTCATTAACATTTATATCCACATTCATTCATTAAACCCTTAATTCTATTATGATGAATTAACATGAAAATAAAATAACATCTACTGAAACAACTTAACACCACACACAAGAGGACACCAAATTTATGTGAAAAACCCAAGAAGTGAAAAACCATGGTGATGATTAGCTCATGATATAAGTAATATCAACATCAAATACAAAAGAGCTCACTACTGGAGGGATCACTTCCCAAAGAAGAAAGGTTCACTGCTAGAATAGAAAATAAGATAGAGATGGAATGTTACATAGAGAAAATAATCTCAATGCAATAGAGAATCCACCACAATGACATTAACACCTTCGTAGTCTGATTGAATAATTGTAGCCACCTTTTACTAACTACATCCAATAAACTAATACTTGAAATCTTGCACTACATCACTCAATTTAGAACTCTACAACTTTGCACTTCAGACCATTTTTATCTTACACCTCTATCTTACATCTTTCAATAATTCAACTCATAGTTATACCGTCTTCAACCTTGAAACCCTCTCCAAGGTTGGCTATGCACCTCAAATGTGCAAGTTCAAATTAGGTCAGTTCCAAAACACTTCCATGGAAACTAGAAGTGAAAGCGAACCACATCAAACCTTAATTAGGACCCAAATCAACAACACTACTCAACCACACACTACTACAAACAATATTTATCCTTCACATATCATGTAAACACCAGGATGGTCGTTACTCGTGCAAACATCGTTAAAATTTTAAGTACACACTTCCTCAATCCCAAGGACAACTTTTGAACCACACACCATGCTCAAACATGATATAGAAACACCCTAAAATCCAACAAAATCCTTCACAACAACTTCCACATGAAGAATGTACAAACCCACTACACTCAAACAACTCTGCCATACACTGTTACTTGAAAAACCATCTTCCAAAGTACCAAGCCTTAAACCCTCTTGATTGAGGTAAACTACCAGCACCATCAACATACCTTCAGAATTGCAAGACATGAAACATAATTGTAGAGAAATGCGGAGCAAATACATTTCTGCTAGACACCTCTACAATGCATAGTCACTCATTGGTGAACACACCTTCTTCAATACAATGATGCATCACACCAAATATTGAATACACCACCTCTGAACACCTCTCACCAACATATCCAAATCGAATAGGTAGATATTAAACCTAGAAGAAATGTGGAACCAAACCAGAACACAACTCTGTCACCCAAAACACGACTACAACACATTGTTTTCTCTTTTTATCATTTTTTCTCAAAAGAACTTGGAAACCAAGCACCAGAGAAACATCCTCATCATCTTCAACACTTCAAAAACCATATATAGAAGCTTATCAAATAAATAATATAGATTGACACCAGTAGCTTTACTAATGACAACATAATGCAACTAATCAAAGCATCAACTGCTCATACTCTTGCAACAATCTCATTCAACTATAGTCATCAATGACAACATAGAATGTTTGACATCAATGACAACACCAGCTGCTCATACTTGCAATAGATGTGACCCATTCTTATATGCCATAGCCAAATTTCATTGATTTGAGATATAAAGCATTTAGCACCACTACGTTTGAGCTAATAAATATTACCTTTTGTCCTTGTCCCTGCAACAACCAAAGTTCTAGATATTCCTTTTCTAATTTCACAACCATCATCTTGGAACACTAAATTGTACCCTCTGATACACATTTTTCATACACTAAGAAGATTATGCCGAAGACCCTTGACATGAAGAACATCATCTATTTTATGCTTGCCATCAAAACTAAATGAACCTTTTCCATAAATCTTAGCATATGTTTCATTACCAAACTTAATAAGACCACCATCATACTTCTGAATTTCAACAAACTTACTCTTATCACCTGTCATATGATTTGAGAATCCACTATCAATTATGTAGTAATTCCTCTCTTCTCTTGCATGAAGATAGTCATCATAGTTCCTTCAATGTTGTGACCTATTATTAGAGCACTTTCCTTCACACATCTTTCAAAATTAATAGAATTAGTTCCAACATTTAGAGCCATGAACAAGAATTCATTACTGTCATCATTAGGATAGTTTGATTCTTCATCATTATATACACCATTGTCTCTTTCAACATAATAACTCTTCTTGACAAATTTTCTTTTATGATCCTTATGTTTGTCATTTGAAATTGATTGAACATTTAGAAGCATAATGGTCTATCTTTCCACAATTGAAACTAACTTAACTTTGTATTTTCCAGTGCCCTTTTTCAATCTCCTTACAAAATTTTCTTTCACCTCATCAAGATCATCTAGATATGATTCATCAACCTTCTCTTCTTTGCTGACTTTAAAACCAATTTCTTTCTTTGTAGTATCTTGACCAAACTGTCTTAATTCATAAGAAATTAAAGCATCAAACATTTGATCTCTAGAATAATTATCCAAAATTTGAGATTCCTCAATAGCAAAAAACTTTAGAACTATAATCTTTAGGAAGAGTTCTTAATACCATTTTCACAACTTCACTTTCTTCTAGCTTACTACCAAGACCATTGATGGAATTAACAACTTCATCCACTTTGAGCATGTAGGTAGTAATATCTTCATCTTCAAACATCCTAAGAGTTTCAAATTTGGATTTGCAATTATGCATCTTTGCTTGCTTGACTTTATCGTCTCCTTCATAAATGCTCTCCAACTTTGTCTAGATATCTTTTGTAGTTTTTAGACTTATCACCTTTCCAAGTTTTGAATCAAAAATTCTACTCAATATAACATTCCTTGCTTTTCCATTGTTCTCATATTCCTTGATCTCATCATCACTTTTTGAATCAACAAAAGGCATAGTATATCCTTTTTCAATTGAATTCTAGACACCAAATCCAAGAGAGAACAAAAAGGATTCCATCCTGGCTTTCCAATAAGCATAATTCATTCCATCAAACATAAGAAATTTGATACCCTTCTTGTGCACCATTCAGATTCACCTCAAGTGGTTAAGCTTTCTCTAAGGAACCATAGCTCTAATACCAATTGTTATATACACATGACAAATGAGAGGGGGGTGAATTAGTTTTACATTAAAACATTCAATCCCTCATTAAATTTCAAACCCTTATCAACCTTTAAACCCTCATTAAGAATTAGCAGAATGCAAACAAGTGAAAAAACAATGAAAACAAAACCATACACAAGAGAACAACAAATTTATGTAGAAAACCCAAGAAGGGAAAAACCATGGTGAGGATTAGCTCACATATATATGAATAACAACACCAAATACAATTAGGCTCACTACCAAGGGCTCACTACCTAGAAAAATAAGAAAGGACCACTTCTGGGTGGCTCATTACCAAGAAGAAAGAAGAATGAAATAAACTATTATAGAGAGATTCACTATCTTAGAGCGACAAGAAATTCCACTATTGCAACTCTATTTCATACATAACCTTTGGGTCATTGCCTCCAACAACTTCAAGTATATTGGAATGAAGATACCTTATTTTCACTGCATTTGGAGTCATAGGCATTAAATCTCACACTCAAGTCACCACATTTGATCAAATTCACATCTCACACTTGCCACACAACATCTAAAACAAATCAAATTTCATTTATACTATCCATGACCTAAAAAATCTCAAATTGGTTGGCCTTAATGAAATATATGTACCTTAAACATATAGCACCAAAATTGGTTAACACAAAACACTTCTGCGGTGGAAGTAAGTGAAGGAAGACCATGCCAAGGGTTAAATAGGACCTAAATCTACATCACCACGCCACTCAACACATCCACAATCCATGATGTACCTCTGTAAATAGTGCTAGCACACCTGATTGGCCAAACCTAAAATAACACTACAAGTGGCCACATACACACTTCTCAAAGTCTAAAAATAACATGTGGACCACACAACAACACTTTAAAATATCCACACATCATAGAATATTCTAGCATCATCAGAATATTTTTCAACACTACCATAGTCACCTGAAATTGAGAACACCATCATTTTATGTAACTAGACATACTACCATAGAACACAACTTATGAATCTAGGCTTGTAAAAAAAATCAACACCAAAAAATATAAGGGTAGATACATACAAAAATTATAAGCATGTTCCCAAGTCTGCATGACAAGAAACCTTATTGTGGAGAAATTCAAAGTAATCTCATTTCTCCAAAACAACCTTCTACACAGACAGGAAAATAGTTAAACATAACTTCCACATCAGAATGATCCAAAACCTGAAACTCTGGATATAGAACCTATGGACACCTCTAATCATCACATCCAAACCACACAAGCATATCTTCAATCATGAAGAAATGAAAAGCACAACACTAGACACACCTCTATCACACTACACACTCTTTTATTCAATTTTTCTCAAAATCACTTGGAAACTAAGTGAGCTTACTGCAACTACAAAACTTATCCATCACAACCATACAATACATAAATGAAAACACTGATGAAAACACCACAACACCTTCTTATCAAACCACAACACATCCATGCTATCACTAATACTTGACAACACCAACAATCTCCATACTATTGACATCAATGAAAACACCAACAACATACTTGTAGGAAGTTACCCCTTTTGGTTGTGTCAACCTTCTTCTTTGGATATTGCTTGGAGTGAAGGATATTTATTTATATCTTCACTCCTTAGGACTATTAACTTGTAATTTGCATCACAAGCCATATTGGAAAGGAAATCTGTAAATGATTACCTTCTCAATAACAATGAGATGTACAAAAGTGATCAAATGATTACAAAATTTCTATAACATGATGCATTATATAATTTAGGTGCCATGAGGGGGACTCTTTCTTTTTGCATTCATTTATAATGTTGAGGGAGTCACCTTCAATCTAAATCTTCTTTATTTTTTCTTTTTTTTTGTGAGGACTAATCTTGCTAGCAATTCCTACACTTCTACTTTGTTGCTTGTTCCCATAGGGAATTTCATAGCTAGAGCTGAATGAACTGAACCTTGCCAATAACTTCTTACACATCTATCTCTAGATTGTACTTCCTCATGAAGCTCCATCAAAATTTAACTTCTAGAGGTCTTTCTATGGAGGTTTCCACCGAATTTTTGATCTGTTTAATGGTTTGATTCTTGAGATGGGGATAGTCCTAGGAGTTGCAAGCACAATATTCTTCCATTTGTCTAACATTCAAAAATACCATGAGGAAAATGGTTTGTTGTTTACTTATGATTGGAACTTTAGCACCCTTTCCATGACTATCTCTAATATTGAGATTTCCAATTTTGAATCACTTGTTTGAGTGGGTTTATCTCTTTTCTAAAAATTCTTCTATTCCTCTCACACTAAATAGCTCAAATGTCCAACAAAGGAGAGATAATCCCAAGCATTGACAAGAGGGAAGAATTGTTTAGTGGGGGCCAACTATTGAAAACTTACACCAAGGTTTCACCTAGCAGGGCCTACCATTCCAACTGGTTTTGAAGCTATTTCCAATATGGCTGAGAAAAATAACATTGAATGAGGAGGTGATCTAGTTTCTCCTCATATTTACCACATAAGACACAACTAAAAGAGTTTGTATCCAAGTTTTTGGAGATGTTCACTTGTTAAAATTCTATGATTTAGAGCTAACCATGCAAATTCTCTAGTCTTTGGCAGTATGATTTTATTCCAACACAAATTATATGGCCATGTAGTTCTTGTCAAGCTCTCAAGGTTTATTTGAAATTTCTAACCCTTTTTCACATTGTATGAGCTTGATTTTGTGGGGACCCATATCAATTTATCTGATTGACCTATTACAAAAATTATTCTTCTTTTCAGGTGATTGTTGAGTAGGTCTTTTTGTTCTTATGGAAATGCACAAGAAGAGAAGTCTCTCCATTTAGTGTTTTAGCCAAAAAAATCTGAATCCAAAGATATGTAATCTTGAATAAGATTTCCCCAATTTTGTTTGAGGAAGTTTTTTTCCTCTTGCAAGTCTTCAATTTTTTCTAGAGGGAGAGACCATTCCATGAATCCTCCCAAAAAAGACCCTAATCCCCCTCGTTAATGAGCTATGTCATATGCAGAGGGATAAATTATCAAAATTATATTAGGAAGTTCCATATCTTATAACTACACCTTGGATTTTGAATTGTAAAGATTCTTTCTGGATCAACAAAATCTAAATATCTGGCCTGCATTAACCTACACCACTTAAAGCTACTGATTTAGCGTATAACTTCCATGCTAATTTTTCTCCTAATGCTTTATTCCTTGCTGTTAAATTTTGTAAGCTTGCACCATCTTGGGATTTTTCTTTACACAAGTTTTCCTAAGACATGAGATGAATTTTTGATTTTTTATCCCCTTCTTTATAGGATTTCTATAGGAATTATTTGATTTTTTTATATTCTCCTAGACCATTTTAGGAATCTTTAAGACTGGAATAATATAACTAGGAATTGTTGAAAGCTTTGAGCTGACCAATACCATCCTAGCTACTAAAGATAGCCACTTCCCCCTCCATGCTAAAACTTGACTTTTGATTGTATCAAGAACCTTGTCCCAAAAATATTTTTTTTATGAGTGTTTTTGAAGAAAGGGATTCCTAAATATTTACATTGCAATTTTTCAAATTTAAACCCCATGTTTGGTAAAATTATTGAATACAAGATTGAGGTGTTATTAAAGAAGAATATTTTTTACTTAGAAGGGTTGATCATTTGGATTGACACTTGAGAGTATTTCTTGAGTACTTCCTTTATATATTTATCCTTTGAAATGGAGGGTTTACCAAATAACAAAGTATCATCTGCAAAGAGAGGGTGTGTCAATGAAATAGGTGTTCTTGGAATCTTAATCCCTTTCCATTGTTGTTCCTCATGTTTTTCTGATATGAATCTACTTAATTCCTTTGCCATGAGGATGAAAGGAAAAGTAGATAGGGAATCCTATTGTGTTACATCTTCTGTTGCATTGAAAAACCCCGTTGGACTTCCATTAATGATGATTGAAAACATTGCACCTTGCAACCTTGATAATATCCATTTGCACCATTTTTTGGAGAAGCCAAATTTGGCTAAGACTTTCATTGAAAAATCCTAGTATACCTTATCATATGATTTCACCATATCTAGCTTTATATCATGGCTAGAAGTTTATCTGAATGTATTGAGTGTAGCGCTTTGTGAGCTAGAATTTCTCCTTTAGTTGTTTCACTGCCAGGGATGAAACCTCCTTATTCTTTTGATATTAGTTTTGGAATTATTCTTGATAGACGAAGACACATTGCTTTTGTGAAGATTTTTTATATCATGTTGCATAAAGATATTGGCCTAAAATCTATGAATGAGGGATCTTGCTTTTTTGGAATCAATACAATAAACATTGTGTTGAAATCTTTGAGGATATTAGCATTCCTCTATGATTCTTCTAGGGCTTGCTAGATGCCTTCTCCCATAAAAGACCAATTTTTTTTAAAAAAGGATGTTCTAAGTCCATCAAGACCAAGAGCTTTCTTAGGAGGGAGAGAGAAGACTACATTCTTAACTTCCTCCTGAGAAAAAAGGTTTCATCAATTCATTGTTGTCCTCCAAAGTTACCAATGCTAGAATTTTATCTAGAATATGATGTTGGATTCTTTGAAGTTGTGGCTAAGGCTTAACTTGGTTGGGGAATAAAAGGTTAGAGAATAAAGATACTTCTTTCTGAATTGTTGCTTCCTCATTTATTATTCCCACTAATTTTGACTCTATTGCAAAGATGGTGTTGGTTTGCTTTCACATTTTTGTTGATGCATGGTGTAGACACATAAAAATGTCTTGGTCTATGAACAACATTTTTTTGCATCATTCTCCCTTCTTCCCCGTGTAATTAAATAATTTTTAATTATTTAATTATCTTTCTTTGATCACATTCTTCTATTTATTAAATAATTTGAATTATTTAATTAATTCTTCTTCCCATCTTTATTCTACTTTTGATTAATTAAATAAATTAATATTTATTTAATTACATCACTAACATTTCTCTCTATAATTAAATAAATCATCATTCATTTAATTATCCACTCTTCACCTTTCGTCTATAATTAAATAATTATTCTAATTATTTAGCTATTCATTTAGCCTTTTCTATCTATTATTAAATAATTGATCCAAATTAATTATTTAATGTCTCTTTCTTATTTCCTCCATTTTAATTAAATGGTTGCAAAATAATCATTTAATTAAATTCTCATTTCCCTTATTCTCTCACAAATAAATAATCTAAATAAAATTTTATTTAATTCCTCACATGCTTCTCCATGAATTAAAAATTATTATTTGATTCCTCCACTACTTTCCCTCCTCTTTCTCATTTGAATATTGACCATTCATTGCTTTCGGTCTTCAAAGAATCTTGACCATCTATCCTTAGCTATCCCTAGCCACTACTTTGTGGTGCATGAAAACTCCACCATTGATCTTGGCATCTTCTAGATTTTTGATCTCATTTGTCCATTTGAGAAGTTTTTCTATAAAAGAAGGTTGTCTCTTTAATTTTGGCTTTACAACCACATTCTCCAAAGTTCTTGCTATCTTGTCATTGTCACTTGCAAGTATTTGAACACTTCAAAAGTTGAGGGAAAACTTGCAACTTGAGAAAGAATGGAGGAGAAAAAAGGAAGATAATCCACTTGGATAAGGGAGTTTTGCAATATGTTTTCATACTTGTTTGATTTCTTCTATCATTTGTGATTTTTTATTTTGGATTTTGGATTTGGGCTTAGATTTTAGGTAGAGTGGTTGCTAATTGGTCTCATCTTATTTTATTCATGAATTTTCCCCTTCCTTACATTGGTGAACCCGACGTCAACCTAAAATTTTTTGTAGAAATCGATACATTTTTCTTTTTTGCTATTTTGTAGGTTTGTGAGCCGTAATCACAAGACAGTGAGCCGTATATGTTGGCAGAGTGATGAAAATTCAAATAATTATACATTTGTGAGTTCCTACGATTCAAATTCTAAAATCTAGAACAATGCATTTGACAAACAGTGAGCTGTATTCGCGAGTCTGAATGTCACAGTCACAATTCCTTGAGACATAGTCCCTATTTGAACCACATTTGTGAGACACATTTATTTACTAGA
Organism: Sequoia sempervirens; assembly: GCA_007258455.2. Taxonomy (NCBI): domain Eukaryota; kingdom Viridiplantae; phylum Streptophyta; class Pinopsida; order Cupressales; family Cupressaceae; genus Sequoia; species Sequoia sempervirens. Next base: position 977,223,508 of record VDFB02271358.1, read on the forward strand.
ATGACACATTTGACTATTAAGGTAAAACTTTAGTTTCGAGTTTCCTTTTAGTTTTTCATTTTGGCTTGCATTAGGTTAAGGTTTTTAGTGTTACTAATCCTCTGTTTGCAACATGTGGCTTACATTTGGGAGGAGACATTTACCTTGGAAAATACTAATCCATTTGTTGTAGGGTTTTTATTTATCTTCATTTAAGATAGGAACATTTTTTATTTTTTGGCATAAAATAAACCAATATATTTTGTTAGTTGGGCACATTTCATTTGGTTTAAAACAAATAAAATCTTACATCTTCACTCATTGGTTCAAAATGAAAAACAACTTGCATCTTCACTCATTGGTTTAAAACAAACAAAACCTTGCATCTTCACTCATTGATTTAAAATGAAAAATAACTTGCATCTTCACTCATTGGTTTAAAAATAACAACTTGCATATTCACACCTCATTGGTTTAAAAATAACATAAAATTTCATTTTCACTCATTTGGGTTAAAAGGAACCACAACTTGCATTTTGTTTTGATTTTAATGTTAATTAGGCACACTTTATTTTGGGTTTAAAATTAACCATTGTCTTCTGTGTTTAATGCGCTTGGACAAATTTTGTGTTGTAGAATCCATGGACATAGAAATTGTACTACTTTGGAGATAGTACAATCTATGGTCTAATTTAGTCCTAGTTTAGACACCCTTGCATCAATCACCCCTTAAAAATTACATTTATAGGCCATTAAGATTCATTATTTTGGACTTTAAGGCCTATTCCACTCACAAAGTATACAAATCTTGACAAGCAATATTCAAATAATTCAAATTATAGAAAACCCACCTCAAAAACCCATGGTAGGACTAAGTCACCCAGGGTGGCGACTTAGTCCCTTTTGAGGGATTTTTTCACTTTTGAGCAGAAAATCATCGACTTTATTCAAATTCCCCATGGATGTCGGCCTATGAAGTTAAAATAATGAATAACTAGGTGTTGATGCCTATAAATATATGTCTTTAAGTCATTTTTCACAACATTAAGTCATTTTCAACAAGAAAATTGAAGAGTCAAGAGTCAAATATCTTTCACAAGAAGATCATTAGTCTATCTACAACAAAGTTGAAGCTTTAGGGCAGCAAGTTAGGGTTTTTGTAGGTATTCAAGCTCACCTTTTGTTCAAGATCTCACATTGCAAAGAGTTGATCAAGGATGCCTATGGAGAATCATGGAGAAATCTAGGTTGAGGAGATGCAACTAGTCATCGAATCAATCCTAAGGACTTATTTTCAAAGTGATTCCATCTTCCATTTTCTCTCCATTTTCAGCCTAAGGAAGGTTTGAATGTCATTAAAATTCACTTCTAATGTGATTTATTGTCTTTTAGAATGAGTCTTGCATCTTTCTAATTCCATTTATGCATCTTATTCTTACATGTTACAATAGGGTTGCATCTTATTTTTAGACTTCCTAGTCTTAGAAACACTTAGGGATAGGGTTTTACACAAATTTTATCTCTTTTAAGGTTTAAATACCAATTAGGGGTTTGACCAAGGCAAACCCCCCATTAGAAACCAATTTATACTCTATTTTGTAGGTATTTTCATAGGTTCGAATCTGGGTTTCCATCAGAAAATAGAGTGCAGAATGTGGGCTTCCGTTTCCACTTTCAGATTTGCAGAAATCCAAAGTGAACTAAGTCACCAATAGTGGCGAGTTAGTCCCACTACACTAGTTTGTCAAAAGTTTTTATAGATCTGGATACCCATTTGGCAGAAATAGTTTCCTGAGCAGTTTCCCTAATTTGGGACTAAGTCACCAAGCTTGGCATAAGTGTCCCAGTTGGCTAGAAAATTAGATTTTCTAGAATTTCAAAGGAATCTTCATTCTTCATTTAAGTCTTCATCAGTTTCCAGGTGCACAAGTTTTGTTTAGCATCTTTATCTTATTCTTTATTGTATTTAATCCATCTTTTTGCATATCACAATGTGTTTTCAAACAACTTGCATTTCTTAGGTTTTGCATTAATAAGTCACTTATTTTATTAGTTTAGTACATTTAGACATTCCATCTAGGCATATTACATCCATTCATGTATTGATTTTGAGAGTATACATTGCCTATTTTGGTCCATCTTTCTCCTTTTAGGTGAAAAACCCTAGAAGTGCAAGAAAGCCATTGGGTGCCAAAATCTTTGTTTACATTTTGGTGAACCCAAAATTTGAAAATTTTGGCTTCTAATTTCAAGTGCATTTACATCCTAGGTTTAACTTACATCAACATTGCATTAGGTTTTTCATTGTTTTACATTCTAGGGTTTTAAAAATTGCATTAGTGAAAAGCTCATTTAAGCTTGAATTATTGCATTTCATTTCCTTGCACAATAGTGAAATTCTACATTTGAACTTTAGATTTGCATGGTACAGTACAAAACACATCAATATCCATTAGAAAATTTAGAAAAACTTCAAAAATTTCCCTACTAGGACTAATTCGCCACCCTGGGCGACTTAGTCCCAATGCACGTTTTGCATCAGTGTTTTTAGAATTCTGTTTCCAGTTTCTTAAGTTATTGATTGTTTCAGTTACTTTTCTATTTCTATTCAGTTATTTTCTGTTACATTAAAATCATTCACATTAGTATCATTTACTTTAAATGGCAATAATGGATAGTATTAGATTTTTACAATGTTCATTTTCAGCATTAGTTCCTAGTTCATTTAGATCAGATTCATCAGAAAATGCAAACAAAAACCTCAAAACATCAAATGAAACAATAAAAATAATGCTTCACTTTAGAAAAACTATATCATCCAAACCTTTTAGTATTGATGACTTGGATAAGTTAGATGAAGCTCTACAAGGCTTCCTCTCTCGAAGTTCTTCCACTAAGGCTTGTGATGACAAACCCAAACCAACCAACGGTAACTTACCTTCCAAACCTTTTAGTACTGATGAATTTGACATGTTTGATGAAGTCCTTGAGGACTTAATATCACAAAATCCATCCACTAAGATTTGTTATGAGCAACCTAAACCAAAAGATGTCAATGTAATTCAACCTCAACTTGTCCTTTACCCACCTTCACATAAACCTCAACCTCCACCTAAACCTGAGTTTCCCTTTACCCACCTAAGCATGATGTTGTTGATCACACACAGTACACTAGAAATAATCTACAACCACTGCAACCAACCCCAACCTCCTTACCTTTTCCCAATTCTATTATGCCTAGTGCTCCTCAATTAAGGGAGTATGATCTTGTTGAGCAACTTAAGAACACTCCTGCAAAGATATCCCTTTGGGGCCTTCTTCAGAATTCACCAAACTATCACTCTATGCTCCAAACAACATTGCAACAAATAGTGGTTTCTCTTGGTACAAATGCAAATGATATAGTAGCTCTAATACAAGGAATGAATGCGGTTAATGTAGACATTACCTTCCATTAACATGAGCTCCCTCCATTAGAATTATGGAAGCAAAATGAGGCCTTTATGATAATTGCTCAATTCAATAGAATAGGCATCAAAATGACCCTTTTTGACAATGGCTCTGCCCTTAATGTGTGTAGTATAAAGCTCTTGGATCGGTTAAAAGTGGATAAATTGCAAATCAAACCTGATTCCTTATCTATTAAAGGATTTGACAATATCATAAAGCAACTGCTCGATGTAATTACTTTACCTATTACATTCATGATGGCTACTTTGCAAACTCCTATTCATGTCATGCCCTATGATCTTTCGTACAATCTTCTTTTGGGAAGACCATGGATTCATGAGATGCATGCGGTTCCTTCGACCGTTCATTGAATAATGAAATATGTCTATAACAATTTTTTTTATCAAGTTGAAATAGAACCCAAGCCTGAAAGTTGTTTACAACATGAAAAAGGAACAACAAGTCCTCTGAACACATTAATTCCAACATCTCATATAGAACCTCTTGAGACTCGCAAACAAGAACCTGTGTCTAAATTGCTAGGTGATGATTGGGGTAAATTATAATTCACACCTTCATTTATGGGTGAATACATAATCACATGGAAAGAGGATGAAAAATAAGAACAACCTACGGAGATGTAACCTCAGAATTCAGAAGAATCTTCCCAAACATCTACCTCATCTACTTTGGACAAAAACAAAACCTACACAACAAATTTTGATGAGATAGATTATCAACAACCACACAACCCAAAGGAAATGGAAATACTTCATGGGCAAGGTTATGAGCTTATGAAACAATTGGGATACAATGGTAAAGGATGTGGAAAGCATGAATGTTGATGGTGTTTTCTACACAACAACAATTCAAATAGAATATAATATCCTATCTCTCTTGAAAGGTAAGTCTCTATCAGCAAGCCTCAAGAGATAACCCTGAGGTCTGTAATGCCAGTTCTTGACAATGCAGTGAAACAACTCAGAGATAAATGTGAAAATGCTGGTAATCACAAGCGACCTTACAAATGAAAAATGCTGTAAGTATACTTTCATCAAATGAAACAATGCGTTGATGCTTTCAACCCTAAAACTAACCCAAATTTCAAAGAAATAGCAAAAGATGAAGGGTTTGGTAGAGAGTTATCTAAACTAACTCCTAAGATCAATCACAACAATGATGAATGCTGCAAATGGACAGATCCCCAATAAAATCAATCTCTACTTGATCAAGGATAAGCCTGCAACTACACATAAATGGTGCAATATTCTAAGGAAATAGAAAATTTTCAAACTATGAACATTCATTCACATACCCAATAACTAGCACAATGTAAACAAGTATTCATAGTTGAACTTAGCATAAAATGAGGCCTAGACAAACTTTACACATCAACCTACAATCAACAAGTTGCCAAAAGTATGGACCAGAGATCGATCAAACATCATTCACATTTCACCATCATTGTAAAAGAATTGAAATCTAACATCTAACATCTAATATTGAGAATCAAGAACAAGAAACCATAAAACTATTGAAGCTGAACACAAAGTTCACCAAACAATGACCCAAATGCACTAACTTCTCCAACATTGCATAACAATTTCCAGTTCTCTCTTCTCCTACAACTACTCCTACTGATTTCTTGAATTCTAGCTTAGCTTTCTAACTAAGTCTCTAACTCCTACAAATGATAAGGCATTGGCCTTTTATAGAAAATTACATTTTGAACCAATGGCCAGGATTTAATTCATCCAATGGCTGCAATTGCACTTCTAGAAGCATCCAACTATTACATTAAGGTTTTGGTATCTAGACGCATCATCATCCAATGAAGAAATTCAATTACATTTTGGAGCAATGAGAAAACAACATCCAATCACCTTGACATTAGCAAAAATCATGATTGGATGAAGAAACAACTTCACATGATGCTCTTTGTCAAAGGCATTTCTCCAGTTGGCACATAGCTGACGACACAGATTTTCATGCAACTCCACCTTCGATATTTGAATTAAAATTCCCTCCCGGGCACATTTTCTTAGGAAGGTGCATTTGGACAATTGGAACATTCTACCCCCGACACACTTTCTTATGTGAATTCTTCATGTAATAAAATGACCTTCTTGGCACAATTCCATATGCCTTTATCTTCATTCGTCCTACAAAATAAACATAAGAATGTTATTTCATTAAGTGCAATACCCATGGGATAAAAAATAATACTCGATCATAAGAGTTACATAATAAGTTCCACTATTTGTGATGTGAATACTTTATAAATGGAAATTTATGTTTAAGCTTCGAGGTGTTAATCAATGAACCCTTAAGTTTTAAAATCATAAAGGGATACTAACTAACCCCCCCTTATAACCCAAAGAAGATCCTTTAATGCATATACTGGTAACGAATGTCCTATGTGGTGGATTAGATCCATTCCAACTTATGGAAGTCCTCCTTAGTACAAATTGATATACATTCCACATAAATAGATAGAATAATAAAACCATAAGTCGTCCTATAATGCTTCCGCCCCGTGATCTTTTATATCAGACCTCATTTTCCATGAATAGTAAAGATAGAGCACTCCCATTTAACGTTATGCACCTGCCATTTACTTATTGATATCTACAATATCAACAACCTTCCTTTTCAATGTCGATGGAAGCTCATCTTTGTGAACAAATTAACAACCTTTTCAACATTGGTTTATTTTCGTTAAGAATAATCTGATTCAGTATGCTATCAATAGCTTCATGTTTCTCATGAACACACTTATCTCATGGATTCCATTAATCTTCGGATCCTGAAGCATTTATCCTTTCGACTTAAAATGCTACCATTCTTCATCCCTTATATCATTTCCCTGATCATTGATTCTAATGCCTCCATTTCTGCGCACTTTAATGGGAATGCTATCGACATCAATGTATAATATTGCGAAGTGTATTAAGCATTCAAGAATCCTCACTCAGATAATCTTAACCGTGTTGCTCCTGTGCCACCACAAATAACCCACTTGGAACTGCAAGTGTCGGATTTCCCAAGCTTGAATCTTTTCGGGAAATTCTGCCAACCTTGGATTTCCCGAAATTTCAACCTTCGTGAAATTCATAACAACGTAGAATTCCATAATTATTACCTTGTATGCCACCTTCGTTATTTCTGGCATTTCATGGACTGTTCAAAGCCAATCGCTCCACCTATGAATAATTCAACATATTTCCCACATTAATATTGAGTGGATTTCATGAAGACCCATTAGTAGTTGAATTTAATAGGGTTTATAATGTCCTATGGATGCTACCATAAGCTCAACATTCTCCACAACTTGCTGAAGGTGATTGCTTGAATTTTCTTCGTCACCTCGTGAATTTTCGATGATTTAGAGGTCTCATGGATTTTCACACTTCGGGGAGTCCGGCTACCCACGGATTTTCTGAGATCTCCTCCTTAATACACTTTCCATTATGCGAAGGAAACCCACTGTGCATTGCACCAAACCATGACTTTAGACATCAACAGACTTATACACCTCTATTTCTCTGCGTAATTGTTCCCTTATCCATCAGAAATCCTTGGAAATCCACCCTCTCCATATCTCAAAGGCTTATCATAATAATAATTTTCTGGATATCATTCTTCTCAAGACTTTCACGGTGTCTCCTATTCCACACTTAGGATATAGCCATTTAAACGTACATTTTGATGCAACAACACCAAATGCCCCAACTTCTATTGATCGCCTATCACAATAACTTCAATTTATCAATGGTGGATAATGCACAACCTGGGAATCGAGCCCATTCTACTCCTCGTCCTACGTATGACTACCAATGCTTAACTGAATCTCCATGGCCTGGCCTGGTAAGATGAAATTTTAAAGCATATGCTATGAGTCCTTCATGTTATCCTTCTTTGTGCAGTGGGCAATGACACATTAAATCGATTGAATTTGTGCTTCATTTTATTGGATGCATAACACCGCAAAGGCAACCTTCATACCTGAATTCGTTTCAACCAAAAGACCACCTCGATTCTTCTCGTTTCACCACTTCGAGAATTTACCTAGTCCACGGATTCGAGCTCGGGGAATTATTGCCCTCGGGAAATATAAGACTTCAAAGAATCCGACAGGGGCTAGATTTTTCAAAAAGAAAGACCTTTGGGGAACCCTTGTGTTGATGAATTTTCTAAATGTCTATTCCTTCAAGGATTTCACGTGTCAGAGGATTTCTTGAGCATTTATCCTTTGAGAATTTCATTATGGGACAAAATATCCGAATCTTATGATTCTCGAGAAATCCACAATGGAAGGGAATCCCCAAACATATAAGCCTCCAATACTTGGAATTTTAACCACCCCAATTTATGTTCACATTGGGCATAACCAAGTATTTGTTCACAATTTGAAGGATCTTTCTTACAAACACGATGTTCATGCATAGATTTGAAATCTCCGCAAAATTACTTTCAAATGGATGAGGGAATGTTGCACTTGAGCTATTGATGCCATAGTCACCACTGCAACTTATTCCTATTGCACAATCTATGAGCGCTGTAGATCAACACTCACAGAAAGATTATCACTTGACAATGGCAAGAGAAACTAAGTGTTGACCATCCTTCATGAAATATTCGCCTGCTTATTGTCGAACCAATTCACCTCTGTATTGGAGTTCTCCACCCACCATCCTCAAAATTTAGTCAAGTCACCATAATTAAAGGAGGCATTCTTTTCACATTTTATGCTCTTTGTAGGTCCTGTGGTGTGGCGGATTACCCGAGCTTCAATTTTTTCACGGAATCTGGGATAGCGAGAATTCCCCAAACTTTGTTCTTTCTGTTGGAGATTATAATCCCAACTACCCAGCGCTGTATTTAAAACGGAAGTTTCTACATTGACTCTGCCACCGACCATTCTGGAGAGTTCTCACCGACCTGGCAATTTGCATATGAACATACTGTTTTGTATTCTGGAAAGCTCCAAGCCCTCTATAAATAGAGACAGATGTAATGAGGCTAATCACTTTCTAGCAGAGTCCAGCTCCGCAGAGCTGTTAGAAGATATTAGTTTGGTGTTTAATGTATGAGCTGCAGCTCAGTAACTAAGTGTAATGTTTTGTTTTATTTAATATAAATTTGTCTCTGTTTTGTTGCTTCCCCTGTTTCTAACAGTGGTATCAGAGCGTATGGTAGACGATCCTGGAGATATTGTGAGCAGTGTGAAAATCTTGCGTATGGGTTCTGTGATGGAGCTGCTTTCTGTGAGTAACCTAGGCTGTGAGCTTTTGAGAAGAAAGTGCAGCCATAGGAAGTTTGGGCCTGTGCCTCCAGGGCGCTGGAGATTCTCTGGGTGAAAGAGATAAAGAATGGAAGGCTGGTCACGTTCGCGATGCTTGGTTTCTTCTTGCAAGCATACGTCACAGGGCAGGGGCCCATGGAAAATCTGGCTGCCCATTTGAGTGTTGTCGTGGTCGAATCTGACAAAGCTGATATGGATGTGAAGACGTTCTATGATGGGATTCTGGCTGCCATTGTGGTGGGCGAAGGAGAAGTAGCTCCAGTGGGAGCTGCCATTGGCATTTTGGCTGAGAACAAAGGTTGTTGCATAAGATCGAAGTGAAATGATGTAGATCACTTAATTTGTGTTATTAGTTTTTTAACAAATTTCATTGTGCAAGTTAGAGCCAGAAGATCAGGGCAGATTTAGATGCTGGTTGAAGGAATGAGATAAGCCAGACATCGATTGAAGACAGATCGCAGATTATCCAAAAGGAGATTGAAGTTGTAGTCTTGAAGCTGTTGAAGAAGGTAGCTTGATTTAATGATCGAAGATTGGAGAAACGTCATCCAGCAAGGAAAAGCGTTGAAGAGGCCGCAGCCTGTGAATGTATGAAGCTATCAAAGTTGTCGAATATTGTTTGACTGAGGTGTTGAAAAGGAGAATTGCCGCCAGTTGAAGCTGTTGTTTCAGGAGGCGCTAGATCTTGCCAGAAAGCCATAGCTAATGAGGGTTTTGCAGATATTACAAGCATGTGGTTGCTAGAGAATCGCTTGGACAATGATATTAGAAGATGGAAGCAAATAAAGTTGCTCTGTCATGCTGCTAAGGAAAAGCAAGGATAAAGTGCACTCTTGCTATAAGAGATAAGGCTAGCAGTTTGTGAAGGTAAAAGATCCTGAAGACCCTGGCGAGCAGAAAATTTGATAGAGTTGTATGTTTTGAGTTGTTTCTATTGTCGGTCTTGAAGGTTGTCATGTAGATCTTGAGGTCGTAGGAAGCTTGAGGAGATTGGATAAGTATGTGTCTTGGCTGAGAGTCAAAATTGTGAAAAACATTTCTAAAGTCTAGAATGAAGAGTTGATAAGTGAGATGAGAACATCAAGGAGGATAGCAGATGTTGGTTGTGAAAACATAAGTCAAGTCCTTAATGCTTTAAGGAAGTAATATGATTATAAGTGAAGCCCTTAATGGATTAAGGAAGAAATATTGTTGAATGCCGCAGCATTCTGGTTTTGTATGAAAGCACTATATGTGGCCAATGGAGCCCATTAAAATTAGGATCCCCGAGCACCCATAGAGTGACTCAATGGGAGGTGTTGATAAAACAAGTGAATCACACCTGAACCTACGATGGACTGGTAACCAAGAGGGCCAGAGCTCATGGTTAGAGCATCCCAATTGCAACATGGGATTTCCTAGGTTTGATCACTAGATCTAGAAGATTTTAGATGCCACAACATCAGTGAAAGAGACAAAATGTAATGAGAATTTGTGGTAGTTGTGATTAGGGGGAAGTGTTGGAGATTATAATCCCAACTACCCAGTGCCATATTTAAAACGAAAGTTTCTACATTGACTCTGCCATCGACCATTCTGGAGAGTTCTCACCGACCTGGCAATTTGCATATGAACATACTGTTTTGTATTCTGGAAAGCTCCAAGCCCTCTATAAATAGAGACAAATGTAATGAGGCTAATCGCTTTCTAGTAGAGTCCAGCTCTGCAGAGCTGTTAGAAGATATTAGTTTGGTGTTTAATGTATGAGCTGCAACTCAGTAACTAAGTGTAATGTTTTGTTTTATTTAATATAAATTTGTCTCTGTTTTGTTGCTTCCCCTATTTCTAACACTTTCGTGAAATCTGCCAAATGTGGAATTACCCAAAGTTCAATTATTTTGAAAATTTTCTTGTGTGCATGAATTAACCAAACCTTTCCCCTCGTGATTTCTACTCATTCCCAAAATCTCTAACATCAAATTCTTACGAATCCCATAGGCTTCCTAACACGTTAAAACATAGCTCGAATGCCAGAGCAACCGTGATAGACCCTATATGAGCAATGCCTTGATGATGATGAAATTTTGGCCATGTGACTGCATTTGAATTATAGTGACTCCACCTCCTTTCAAATTGAGGTCCACTAATAATGGTTGATCCTTGTTGATTTTATTGTCCTGGGCCCTTTCAGATCCATGCCACTGCAAATTCTTATGTTGTGCCAGTATTTTCCTCTTACTGTGTTGTTGTCCCTTGCAACATTAAGACAACAAGTTTCATCACTTTGGATGCTAATTCAATCATTTCAACCTTTAGTCCCCAGATCTTACAATTTAAGATACAAAATACCTTATGGGCTACTATTCTAGAAGCTTGCAAAATTGGATTATCCTTGAAATGTAGACACAAATTCCATAATTATCAAACTCAAGCCTTTCATACGTAAATGGACAATCGATCATACTACGTTATGATTTGAATAATGACTTGTGCAAAGTTAGCATGTAGTATAATGCAAGGAATTACAAAAGATTCAGAAATGCAAACATGCTTATAAACCAGCTTTCTCGCACAACAAAGCAACTCGAAGAAGATTGTGGTGACTTAAAATTTCATTTTCCAAGATAGTATCAACAGTATTATTAATCTCAATAAGCTTAGATTTTGAAAGATTAAATCAAGCATCCAGGTTCCTTTAGGAAGAATGAAACTAGAGATTGACAGAAATTTTTTTGGAGATACGACCATGGACGAGATTTAGAAAATCCGATAGGGACTAGATTCTCCAAAATAAATAACCTTTAGAAAATCCACCTAGCCACTGATTCTCTGGAAGAAACCAAGCGCAAAAAATACGAGGTACCTCAGATTCTTTGAGAGGACACATTCCTCAGAAAATCTGCCTATAGGCGGAATCTCCGAAGGCTAATCCCTTCGGAAAATACGGTAGAGGAGGAAATCTCTGAACCTCACTTGGACTTAGCCAACTTTGCCTGAAAATGGAATTTTAGATGAAGGCATGGAATTCCAATGATGTCTGAGATCAAAGTGCTACAAATAATGCATTCCAAGTGCAAATGAAGCATAAATTTCTCCCAGTGAAGCAAAAGCCAAAATTCCAAGAAACATAACCCTAAAGGAGAAGAGGTTAGACCCACAACAAAAACCAGTAGACAAAGAAAAAAGAGGGTCCCCACCTTGGGGTGGGGCATGTGTGTGAAAAGTGCACAAAAAAGGGTGACACCTACTGGGAAAATGCTCCAGAGCATTTGATGATGAATAGGAATCAAGAACCCAAAATATCATGTTTCAATCTCCATATTAGGAAAACAAATCAAAATGTAAGATCAAAGAGTTAGAACCAAAGATAGAATGAACTTTCCATAAACTAAAGATCCAAGTGTGTGTGAGTGTGTTCATTTCCCTCCTCAAACTACTTCAGAAACCAAGCTCAGTCAAGTTAGGCTATGTAAAGATTCTAACTTGAAAAACATCCTGGATAAAGCCTCGCTGTGAGACAGGTGCCCATAGCCCCGATTCTCCCGAACATAGTTCTATTGCCAGCCAGGCATCCATAGCCCCGGTAGAGTTATTTGGATCCTCCTAATAAGTTGAGTTTTCCTTTTGACATTCAATACTTTTTTTTTCTTCTTTTTTCAAATATTCCTTTTTTTTTACTTCTTTTTATTTCAACTTGTGAACAATGAAGTTCACACTCAGGGTTGAGAGTCATGGTGGCACTGAAGTAGAAATAAAATTTTTCACCTAAGAGGACCTTTCAAGGAACCTAACGACAACCTCAAGATTCTTTAGATGTATGAAAGATATAAGATTTTCATAATACTTTAGGTTCAAATCAAACATTTAGACCTCTTGACACTAACAAAAGATCTGGACCATCCATTCAAGACACGTGATTAAATTCCATCATTGAAATACTCAGAAGAGTCCCAGATAGTAAAATGGTTGTTGTGCATATGAAAACATTCCCAACAAAAGTAGAGGGACTCGAATCGGAGAAGCAACACAAACCCAAAGAAAACCTAAACAAAAGTAGACCTACACTAACCAAAAGTAGAAACAAAGCAAAAGAGAACCTAAACTAATGCAATCTAACCTAAATAAAATAAAAGTAGATAAAGAAAACCTACAGAAGCAGAGCAAGCTGCATTTATTCAAATTAGAGCTATGCACAAGATACTCAAAATGAATCATGATCAGACAAGGTAGACTAAAACCCACACCTATATGATTCATCAATGCATGGACAAACAATAAGTTGATAGTTATAGTTCTTAAGAATGAAAATTCATCCTTATATTTAGTAAAATTGACCTCAATATTATAACATTCAAACTCAATGTCGTAATTGGGCATGATCAATAATTGAGGCAACTTATTAGGACCATGATCAATCCATATGTAATGATAAACTTCAAAATTTAGAACAAAGAAAGAGACAACCTGGTGTGGCACTTGTTTATACTAAATGTCATGTTTATCATCCTCCAATTATGAAGAGCTGATATCCATGTTGTCAGGTGGTCTCCACTGATGGTGTAGTATCCCTCTCACATTCGAAACATGCAAAACAAAATTAGAGTCATTAATGAGTAATTCAAGGTGAAAATTAGATTGAAAAATTTAGAGCCCACATGAAACTTTTCACCTATTTTTGTTTATTCATGAGGGATCAATGATGAAAATGCAGAGGCTTTTTCCTACACAACAAATTTCTCAATAAGATATTCATCAGGAGGCATCACAGACTGATCTTCAAGCATACCTTCACCCACAATTGTGTGATCAAGCCTCTTAATTATGACTGTAATATTTCTATTTTTAGCATCATTCAAGTTTTCTTGCACATCAATATGAACCACATTAGCTATCTCATCATTAATGCATAAAGTCTATAAATTTTTAGTGCTCAATTCATCAATAGACAATTTTTTTTTTGATAAATGAGAAAACTCCTTGAATTCATCTTTTGTTGGCACTGGTTCAGATTCTTGATTGTGGCCATCCAGAATATTGAATCCTCCATTAAGTTCTCCCTCATGCTCTTCAAGATATTCATCAACAACTTGTTGAAATCCTTCTATCAGAGACTTATTCTGTGCATGCCCTAAATGTTGTGACAACTATACTTGTTCGTCCACCTCCTTTATGGCTATTTGGAACTGGAAATAGGAGAATTCAGAATGCTCCTCTTCATGTATCCTACACCAAGTTGGTAGTAACAATTCGTCTAGGAAAACTCTGTATCCCAAGCCTGACCAATCCTTCAAAAATATTACCACAAACCAATCATATCTAGTTTGTATTGGATCTTCATCATGAACAGAGGAAATTTGACTTAGCTCTTCTTCCTGTTGTGGTTCACCCTCCACTATATTTTCCATTTCAAACCCTTGGTTAGCCTCTGTAGGACCAACATCCTTTGTGTTTGTAGGTTGTTCTTCACTTGAATTTTCATCAACTACCTCTATTGTCTCAAATATTTCAGACTCTTCCTTCTGGCATGCTGCTTCATTTGTGGATGGCTCAACACTTGTTGCACATTCTTCAAACCCAAGATTTTTTGACTTCTCTGTAGTACTTTCCTTGACTAAATGTTCTTTCCACTCCAGATATCTCCCAACTTTAATGATAATGTTGACATAGGAATGTCAAGTGAACTCTAAATGAGATGCATTATGAACTCTGCACTGTTTAGATGAGATGAAATCTTGCAAACACCTACCACTACTGAGTTGATCTTTGACTATCTCTATGAATGCCTCAACAAAAACATCAATAAACTCTAAATCTATGGAGGCTAGCGGTTCAGGAAGGTTCTGCATGAAAATATCCCTTTGCAAAACAATCTCGATTTTACCCAAAAAGGTTAATCATTCAAACTCATTGTGCCTACAGGTATTATGAATCCTACACTTCTCTGATAATGCATAGTGATGCAATCCTTTACTGTTCCAGAGATCTAATCTCTTATCCAGAGATTCACAAAGTTGAGGAAAATCAATTTGAAGACTATTTCCATCATGAAAAACATAAAATTGCTTTTCCATCTTGACTCGAAATTTGTACTTTCAGATTTTGAGATCTCTCATATCTTAGATTTTCAATATAAAGGCTCATTCAACTTCTAGCTATGTCACCTTCGTTCAACCCTCCTCCTGGCACCAATTTGTTGATGGTGTTTTCTACACAACAACTCGAACAAAATATAATATCCTATCTCTCTTGAAAGGTAAATCTCTATCAACAAGCCTCAAGAGATAACCCCAAGGTCTCTAATGCCAGGTCTTGACAATGCAGTGAAACAACTCAGAAATAAATGCAAAAATGCTAGTAATCACAAGGGGCCTTACAAATGAACAATGCTATAAGTATACTTTCATCAGATGAAACAATGCATTGATGCTTTCAATCCTAAAACTTTAACCCAAATTTCAAAGAAATAATAAAAGATGAAGGGTTTAGGAGAGAAATATCTAAACTAACTCCTAAGATCAATCGCAACAATGATGGATGCTGCAAATGGACAGATCCCCAATAAAACCAATTTCTGCGTGATCAAGGACAAGCCTGCAACTACACAGAAATGGTGGAATCTTCTAAGGAAACTGAAGATTCTATGAACATTCATTCACATACCCAATAACTAGCGCAATGTAAACAAGTATTCACAGTTGAACTTAGCATAAAATGAGGCCCAAACTAACTTTATATAACAACCTACAATCAACAAGTTGCCAAAAGTATGGGCCGAAGATTGATCAAACATCATTCACATTTCACAATCATTGTAAAAGAACTAAAATCTAACATCTAACATCTAACATCTAATGCTGAGAATCAAGAACAAGAAACCATAAAACTATTGAAGCTGAATACAAAGTTCACCAAACAATGACCCAATTGCATTAACTTCTCCACCATTGCATAACAATTTCCAGTTCTCTCCTCTCCTACAACTACTCCTACTAATTTTTGGAATTCTAGCTTAGCTTCCTAACTAAGTCTCTAACTCCTACAAATGATAAGGCACTGGCCTTTTATAGAAAATTACATTTTGAAGCAATGACCAAGATTTAATTCATCCAATGGCTACAATTGCACTTCTAGAAGCATCTAGCTGTTACATTAAGGTTTTTGTATCTAGATGCATCATCATCCAATGAGGAAATTCAATTACATTTTGGAGCAATGAGAAAACAACATCCAATCACCTTGACATTAGAAAAATCCCGAATTGGATGAAGAAACAACTTCACATGATGCTCTTTGTCAAAGATATTTCTCTAGTTGACACACAACTGATGGCACAAATTTTCATGCAGCTCCACCTTTGATATTTGAGTTAAAATTCCCCCTTGGGCACATTTTCTTAGGAAGATGCATTTGGACAGTTGGAACATTCTATCCCTGACACACTTTCTTATGTGAATTCTTCATGTAATAAAATGACCTTCTTGGCACAATTCCATATGCCTTTATCTTCATTCGTCCTACAAAATAAACATAAGAATGTTATTTCATTAAGTGCAATACCCATGGATAAAAATTAACACCCGATCATAAGAGTTACATAATAAGTGCCACTATTTGTGATATGAATACTTTATAAATTTCTGTTTAAGCTTCGGGGTGTTAATCAATGAACCCTTAAATTTTAAAATCATAAAAGGATCTTAACGAACCCCCCTCCCTTATAACCCAAAGAAGATCCTTTAATGCATATACTGGTAATGAATGTCATCTGTGGTGGATTAGATCCATTCTAGCTTATGTAAGTCCTCCTTAGTACAAATCAATATACATTCCACATAGATAGATAGAATAATAAAACCATAAGTCCTGTCCTATAATGCTTCCGCCCCATGATCATTTATATCAGACCTCATTTTCCATGAATAGTAAAGATAGAGCACTCCCATTTAACCTTATGCACCCACCATTTACTTATTGATATCTACAATATCAATGACCCTCCTTTTCAATGTTGGTGGAAGCTCATCTCTGTAAACAAATTAACAACCTTTTCAACATTGGTTTATTTTTGTTAAGAATAATCTGATATCATGAATCATAAGCCCCCATAGATTTCATGTTGCAAATATCACCATTAACATTTTGAGGATTGCAAACTTTATTATAAGCAATTCTACGCATTTTCCCCCTTGTGGATGTTGAATAATCTCTACCACAGCTTCGTTACCTTTTCCGTGGTGAGATTCATAACTTGAGCTTTCACATGTTGAAGATACAATGAAACTCGTATCATTTAAACTTCCCAACCTTTATGTAGACATCTGGCTTCACCTTGCAATCCCTCTCATGCAAATTTTTTTATTGGTTCATTGCTCATTTACAAGACCAATTTAACACTCTATTCTTTCTATATCATCAATGCATACTAAAGCTCTTTACGTCGCTTCACTTTTAATTATCACCTTCTGAGTATTTGATCCAACACTCCTCTTATGAATATTTGGCCTAATCTATGTTCCCTGAGCGGTGCCCTCTTCCATTCAGTATGCTATCAATAACTTCATGTTTCTCATGAACACACTTATCTCATGGATCCCATTAATCTTCAGATCCTGAAGCATTTATCCTTTCGACTTAAAATGCTACCATTCTTCATCCCTTATATCATTTCCCCGATCATTGATTCTAATGCCTCCATTTCTACACACTTTTAATGGGAATTCTATCAACATCAATGTATAATATTGTGAAGTGTATTAAGCATTCAAGAATCCTTAGATAATCTTAACCGTGTTTCTCTCGCACCTGTTAGAATGTTCTAGATGTTCTGGTAATTTCTCCCAGGTTCCACCTTCTCCACCGTCTTCATTAAAAAATCCATCTAGAATGTCAGGGATAAGAGATTAGAAAGAAACGTGAGGAAAATTCTAGAGACTGCTGTATACTTCTGAGACTTCTATAAAAGGAGGAAGATGTAAACGTTTTTGACAGGCAATGCAATTAACGTTTTATATACTTGTTGCCTCTGCCCACCTCCTACAAGTGGTATCAGAGCCCAGAGAGACATTTTAGTTTGCTCTGTCCTCTCCCCTATTTTCTACAAGTGGTATCAGAGCCAGGTTGAAGTGAGTTGAAGATCGGAGATGCAAGTTCATCTATGCCAAAGCATTTGTGTTCATTGCAAGCAGATCGTTGTTGAAGAATTGTTGAAGGAGCTGTAAGGCTATTGCGGATTATTTTTTGTCTGAGATCGTTGGAGCTGCTGTCAAGTAAATAAAGAATTTTAGTTTTAAAAAAAAAGGAGGAAGATTCGATGAAATCCAGAATTGCTGCTTCATAAGTGAAGGGGTGCAGAAATCAAAAGGCAGATAGCAGATGTAAAAAGAACGAAAATAAAGAGAGGGTAGATCGCTGTTTTTTTATTAATGCTAAAGAGTATTTATTTCATCACAGTTTTCAGAAAAGGAATATCCGCCATTGTTTTCAAAGTAGCTGCAGTGATAAGCCAACCAGAAATAACTGATGGAAATTAAAGGAAGCTGGAGCTGAAGATTGCAGTCAAGAGGAGCTGATGCAAGACAAGAAGGTCACTATTAGAATAAAAATCGCAGTCAAGGAAGAGATCGCTGTTTTTGCAAGCATTTCCCATAGAAGACTAAGAAGCCACCGCTTGAAAGGAGAGTGAGGATGGTTGGATTAGCCGCAGATCTGAAGGAAGCCCCAAAAATATTCCAGATAGTTGGTAGTTAGGAACTATTAGCATAACCTGAAGCAATAAATGGAGGTAAAGATTTATTATGTCAAAGGTAATTTTTATTGAGTTCACATGTTTGTGAGAGAAATTGTGAAGACTATAGAAGTCGTTATTTTAAATAAGAATACACAGAGGAAAGGAAATTGCAGCCAAGCAAGAATTGCATATTTGTGTAGCCAATTTTCCAGTCAACAAAGGAGAAGATATTGGAAGGCACGTAAAGAAGAATAAGGTAAGATTATTTGTTTGATTCAATGGGAAAAGCTGATAGAGTGAAGAAAGAGAAAACAAAAGATTTAGAAGAAGAATTAATAAAAGTGAAGAAAGAAAATAGAGTTTAAAATGTGAAAAGGATTTTTTAGAAAAAGAATTGGCAAAATTAAGAAAAGAAATGGGAGCAGAAAAATGCAGCTTTTTAAATGTAATTAGTGATTCTAAAGAAGCAATTGAAGAGCTAGAGGATAGGTTAAAGTTTTTGGAACAAATACATAATTTGCAGGTGAAGGAATCATCCAAACTTAAAAAGAAGAATAAAGAGTTTGAAGAAAAATTAAATTTTTTGGATGAGATTAATACAAGGAATGAGGAATTGGAACAAAGAATGAAATTGATTGATGATTTAGAAGAAAAGGCGAAGAAATTAGAAGAGGAGATTAGTTTATACAAAAATAAAATATCAAGATTGAATGAAGAGAATGAATGTTTGAAGGCAAGGAAATCCATATGTGATGTTTCTTGTGGTACAAAGGATTTGAATTCGTGCATTGATAAATGTGCTTTTGCTGAAGAAATTTGTGATAAAAATTATCAAAAAGATAATGTTGTTAGATGTAATGGCAATGAAAAAAATGTTGGTTTAAAGATCATGGAAAGAATGGGATACAAAGGTAAAGGTTTAGGAAGGTATGATCAAGGAATGAGAGAGCCAATTAAGCCAATAATGAGGCCAAAGCATGAAGGTCTTGGATATGTGACAAGTAAAGGAAATAATACAGGTGTAACTAAATTTGTTAAAGAAATGGAATGTGTGCAATGTTGTCATTGTAACAGGAAATGACATACGAAGGATAGATGTTGGGATTTACATCCTTGCAGTACTTGTGGCTTGAAGAGTCATTCTGAAAAGAGATGTTGGAACAGAGAGTGCAAGAAATATTCTATGGTAGATTGTATGAAAATGGATTGTGGATGGGTTTACAGATTGAGTTGGCAGAAAATTACAGGTATGATCAAGAACTTGTTTAAATATAAAAGTTCGCAAGTGAAAGTTGATGGCATTCAAGCAAGGTTTTCAAAAGGCATAATTGATAATAAGTTTGAAGATGATAGTAATCATGGAAAGACAAGACATCAAAGAAGGTGGAAAGTTACAAATAGTGAGTTTGCAGAGAAGAAGACTTCCAGTTTGAAGTTATGAAAATTTGAAGTTTGAATGACTGCCGCAGCAGTGGGATGAGAGTTGAAAAGAGTTGAGGAAAGAGATCTATAGATTATAGAGATGGTTTGAAGTTTGAAGACTTGGACAAAGACAAAGGCATCATCAGGCATGAAGATATCAAGCAACGAAAAGGATTTGCAAAGTCACCAGTCAAGAGCAAGGAAATTTATGCAGCAACATTTGAGGTTCTAATTAGTGGGGAGTGTTGGGAAATGTAATTTCTCCCTCAAATGAAATGTAAAATATTAATTAAATTAGAAGTTTCTAGAGTTTCTAGTTGGACTAGAGATTAGGAATAAAGTAAAATTTGGTGAAGTTCTAGAAGTTATATTTTAGATGTTTGTAGAAACATGGCGGCTATTTCTAGATGTTTCTTAAGCCTTCTATAATAGAGGCACCATGTAATGTTTTTGGATAAAGCAATTCAATACAAGTATTTGGAGCACAAGCTCATGTTTATTTGTGTGTTTATTCATGAATTGCTGAGTATATATTTACTTATTAGTGTTGATCTATATCCATTCACCCCTATCAAAGTGGTATCAGAGCCCAAAGAGACATTTTAGTTTGCTCTGTCCTCTCCCCTGTTTTCTACAGCACCTTCATTACCTCCAATTCCACCACAAATAACCCACATGGAACTGTGAATTAAGATTCCCACACCTCAAGGAATTCAACAAGTGCTGGATTTCTTGAGCTTGAATCTTTTCGGGGAATGCTGCCAACATCGGATTTGCAAAAAATTCAACCTTCACGAAATTCATAACCATGCAGAATTCCTGAATTACTACCTTGTATGTCACCTTCATTATTTCCAACATTTCATGGACTGCTCAAATCCAATCACTCCACCTATGAGTAATTCAACATATTGCCCACATTAATATTGAGTGGATTTCATGAAGACCCATTAGTAGTTGAATTTAATAGGCTTCATAATGTCCCACAGATGCTATCACAAGCTCAATATTCTCCACAGCTTGCTAAAGGTGATTGATTTAATTTGCTTCGTAACCTCATGAAATTTCAGTAATTTAGTGGTCTCGTGGATTTGCACACTTCGGGGAGTCCGGCTACCCCCGAATTTTCTGAGATCTCCTCCTTCTTAATACGCTGTCCATTATGCAAATGAAACCCACTGTGCATTGTGCCAAACCGTGACTTTAGACATCAATGGAATTATACACCACCATTTCTTTGCGTAATAGTTCCCTTATCCATCAGAAATCCTCGACAATCCACCCTCTCCATATCTCGAAGGCTTATCATAATAATAATTTTCTGGATATCATTCTTCTCAAGACTTTCACGCTGTCTCCTATTCCACGCTTAGGATATAGCCATTTAAATGTACAATTTGATGCAACGCCACCAAATGCCTCAGCTTCTATTGATCTCCTATCACATAACTTCAATTTATCAATGGTGGATAATGCATAGCCTACGAATTAAGCCCATTCCACTCCTCGTCCTGTGTACAACTACCAATGCTTAACTGAATCTCCATGGCCTGGCCTGGTAAGATGAACTTTTAAAGGATATGCTGTGAGTCCTTCATGTTATCCTTCTTTGTCCAGTGGAAATGACACATTAAATCAATTGAATTTGTGCTTCATTTTATTGGATGCATAACACCGCAAAGCTAGCCTTCATACCTAAATTCATTTCAAGAAAAATACCACCTCAATTTTTCTCATTTGACCACTTCGGGAATTCACCTAGTCCACGGATTTGAGCTCAAGGAATTATTGCCCTCGGGAAATATAAGACTTTAGAGAATCTGGAAGGGGCCAGACTTTTCAAAAAGAAAGACCTTTAGGGAATCCTTGTGTTGATGAATTTTTTGAATGTCTATTCCCTCAAGGATTTCATGTGTCAGGGGATTTCCCGAGCATTTATCCTTCGAGAATTTCATTATGGGACAGAATCTCTGAATCTTATAATTCTCGGGAAATCCACAATGGAAGGGAATCCACGAACATATGAGCCTCCAATACTCAGAATTTTAACCACCCCAATTTATGTTCACGTTGGCCGTAACCAAGTATTTGTTCACAATTTCAAGGACTTTGCTAGCACAAATCTTTCTTACAAACACGATGTTCATACATAGTTTTGAAATCTCCACAAACTTCCTTTCGAATGGATGGGGAGAATGTTGCACTTGAGCTATTGATGCCATAGTCACCACTGCACTTTATTCCTATTGCACAATCTGTGAGCCCTGTAGATCAACACTCACGAAAAGATTATCACTTGATGATGGAAAGAGAAACTAAGTGTTGACCATCCTTCTTGAAATATCTTCCTGCTTATTGTCAAACCAATTCACCTCTATATTGGAGGTCGCCACCCACTGTCCTCAAACTTTAGTCAAGTCACCATAATTAAAGGAGGCATTCTTTTCACATTTTATGCTCTTCGTAGGTCTTGCGGTGTGGAGGATAACCCGAGCTTCAATGTTTTCATGGAATTTGGGATAGCAAGAATTCCCCGAACTTTGTTCTTTCGTGAAATTTTCCAACTGTAGAATTACCCGAAGTTTAATTATTTTGAAAATTTTCTTACATGCATGAATTAACCGAACCTTTCGCGTTGTGATTTCTACGCATTCCGAAAATCTCTAACATCAAATTCTTACGAATCCCATAGGCTTCCTAACATGTTAAAACATAGCTTGAATGCCAAAGCAACCATGATGAACCCTATATGAGCAATGCCTGGATGACGATGAAATTTTCACCATGTGACTGCATTTGAATTATAGTGACTCCACCGCCTTTCAAATCGAGGTCCATTAGTAATGGTTGATCCTTGTTGATTTGTCCTGGGCCCTTTCAGATCCATGCCACTGCAAATTCTTATGTTGTGCCAGTATTTTCTTCTTACTGTGTTGTTGTCCCTTGCAACATTGAGACAACGAGTTTCACCACTCCGGATGCTGATTCAATCATTTCAACCTGTAGTCCCTAGATCTTACAATTTAAGATACGAAATATCTTATGGGCTACTGAGCTAGAAGCATGTAGATTTGGATTAGCCTTGAAATGCAGACACAAATTCCATAATTATCAAACTCGAGCCTTTCATATGTAAATGGAAAATCGATCATACTACGTTATGATTTGAATAATGACTTGTGCGAAGTTAGCATGTAGTATAATGCAAGGAATTACAAAAGATCCAGAAATGCAAAAATGCTTATAAACCAGCTTTCTCGTACAACAAAGCAATTCGAAGATGATAGTGGCGACTTAAAATTTCATTTTCCAAGATAGCATCAACAGTATTATTAATCTCAAGAACCTTAGATTTTGGAAGGTTAAATCAAGAATTTAGGCTCCTTTAGGAAGAATGAAACTGGAGATTGACAGAAAAACAAAATTTCGGAGATACGACCATGGAAGAGATTCAGAAAATCCGGCAGGGACTGGATTCTTTGAAAGAAATAACCTTCAGAAAATCCACCTGGCCGCAGATTCTCTGGAAGAAACCAAGTGCGGAAAATTTGAGGTACCTTGGATTCTTCGAGAGGACACATTCCTCAGAAAATCTGCCTACAGGTGAAATCTCTGAAGGGCAATCCCTTCAAAAAATCCGGTAGAGGAGGAAATCTCCAAACCTCACTTGGACTTAGTCAACTTTGAATAAAAATGGAATTTTAGATGAAGGCATGGAGTTCCAATGATGTTTGAGATCAAAGTGCTATAAATAATGCATTCCAAGTGCAAATGAAGCATAAATTTCTCCTAGTAAAGTAAAATCCAAAATTCCAAGAAACATAACCCTAAAGGAGGGGAGTATGTTGATAGTGATGGAGAATTAAAACAACTGTTAGGAGTTTATGATACAACATCATCTACTCCTCCCATGAAACTGGTTACCTATGCTATGATTAACACCAAGCAAAACGACATAAGTGAGAAGCCGCATACAAGCATGGAACCATATGATCCCGAATTTCCTATGTCAAATGCACTCCCCTTAGGGGATACAATTTGATATACCAATGGACATAGATGATAAAGAAAAGGTCATTAAGATTGGGAAGTGCCTTGATGATGAAGAAAAAGAGGATACTACAACCTTGCTTCATGATTTTCCTTAAATTTTTTCATGGAAATATTCCAATATGCTAGGAATTGACCCAAAGATAGTAACACATAACATTGTTCTTGCTGAAAATGTTAATCATGTTCACCAAAAGATATGAAAAGTGAACCCTAAGATAGCCTTGCATGTTAAAGGAGAACTTGGAAAACTCCTTGACACAGGTTTCATTTGACCTATTGATTATTCTCCTTAGATCTCAAACATTAACATTGACACAATTGCTAAACCTGATAATCATATTAGGATATGTACATATTTTCATGACTTGAATAAAGCCTCTTTAAAGGATGCTTTTCCCCTTCCTAATATTGACATGATAGTAGATTCAACTGCGGGGCATGCTTCATTGTCATTCATGGATGGATTTTCTAGTTATAATCAAATCTTCATCAACCCACAAGATTAATATAAGACAACCTTCACATTTGTTTGAGGAGCAGTTTGTTGGGTTATGATGCCTTTTGGATTAAAGAATGCAAGAGAAACTTATCAAAGAGAAATGACATTGATATTTCATGATTACATACATAAAATCTTGGAAGATTATGTTGATGAAATTCTCGAAAAATCCTTAACAAAACAAGACAATGTGAATGTCCTTCGACAAATCTTTGAACGGATGTGTAAAAACAACATGCACCTAAATATGAACTAAGTGTGTCTTTGGAGTAGATAGTGGAAATTTTTTAGGGTTTATCATATCTCATAGAGGCATTGAGGTTGACACAGAAAATTTATGCTATAATAAACATGCCACCTCCTAGAAACATTTCACAATTGTGCATGTTACAAGGAAGAATTCAAGCCATTCATTATTTTGTCGCCTCCTTAGCTGATTGAACTTTACTTTTCACACATCTCCTCAAAAAGGATGTGCATTTTGATTGGAATGAAGATTGTAAACATTCCTTTGAAAGTTTGAAGGAATCCCTTGCAACTCTGTCCATTTTACAACTCACTATGCCAAAAAAACCCATTCATCCTTTACATTCCCACGTCTGCCCATGCTCTTGCAACATTGTTGTGTCAACAATATGACAATGGAAAAGAAAATCCTGTTTATTAGATTATTCAAACTTTAATCGATTATGAAATGTAATACACACTAATCGAAAAACAATGTTTAGCTCTTGTATTCACTACTAGTAAGTTGCAACATTATTTACTAAATGTGAAAATACAAGTCATGAAAAAATTTGATCCTCTCAAACACCTTTTAAAAAAAAAAGACTTATTAGGACATCTAGCTAAATGGGTAATGTTGTTGATCGAGTTTAACCTTAAGTTTGTTTCACAAAAAGCAATCAAAGGCCAAGCCTTGACTGGCCACTTAGCTAACGCTCCTTCTCCTCTAGCATTACCTAGTAATGATTCTTTTCCTGATGATAATGTGTTGACAACAAAGGTTTCTACATGGGAATTATACTTTGATGGATCCAAGTGTAGAACAAGATCTGGTGCTAGAGTGATATTAGTTCCGCCTGAAGGAAATCCTATTCCCTTTTCATATCACTTGAATTTCCTATGTATGAATAACACAACTGAGTATGAGGCACTAATTGTTGGGTTGCGAGCTGCTTTAATCATGGGTGTCAAAGATAATAAAATATTTGGTGACTCACAATTAGTAATTAAACAAATAAATGGAACATATCAAGCCAAGCATGACAAATTATCCAAATACAAGGATCTTATCATGCACTTGTTAGAGAAGTTTCAGGAATTTACCATTGATAACATCCCACGAAAAGATAATCAGCTTGCAGATGCAATGGCAAGTGCTACCTCTCTTATATCCCCTCAAGATCCTTCAACAAATTTCACATTCACTATTCACCCTATCATGAAACCTTTAATCGACAAAAAATGGAAGAAGTTTTAATGAAAAATGAGGAAACTCGAGTGAATGGTATGATACCATATTCAACTATTTGAAAAGTGGTACCTTTCTTGAGTCAACAACCAAAAACCTCCATGCTCATTTACGAAAAATTGCATCTAAATATATAATTCTTTCTGGTGTACTGTATCGAAGGTCATTCAATGGTCTCTTAGATGCTTAAACACATTTGAGATACCTCTCGCACTTCACCAAGCCCATGAAGGTACTTGTGGTGGACATTTTGGAGGTCAAACATTGACTCAAAAACTTATCAGTATTGGGTATTATTGGCACAACATGAAACGGGATTGCTTCAATTATGTTCAAAAATGTCATAAATGTCAGGAACATAGAAATTTGCATCATGCTCCTACTAGTGAAATTCAAACTCAACTTTCGATATGGCCCTTTGTGGTTTTGGGATTAGAAATTATAGGAAAAATTTCACCCCTTCTTCCACTAGACATAACTTTATCATCGCTGCAATTGATTATTTCACAAAATGGGTAGAGGCCATTCCTCTTCGATCTACAATAGCTAAGGTAATATGTCATTTCATCCTAGAACACATTATTGCTTGCTTTTGACTCCCTTCCGCATTAGTCTCTGATAATGGTACACCATTTAAGAATAATGATGTGAAGAATTTTTTGGAGACCTTTAATATCCAACATCATTTTTTGACACCTTATTACCCACAATGTAATGGTCAAACTGATTCAACTAATAAAGTCCTTTAACAAATTTGGAAGAAAACTATTAATAATAATCATAGGGATTGGCACACACAATTACACTATGCGCTTTGGGATTATCGCACAAGTGTTCCATCTTCCATAGGGACTACACCTTATAATTTGGTCTATGGAAGTGAAGCAATAATACCCTTGGAGTTAGAAATTCCTACACTAAGAATCGCTCTTCAAGGACTTGTTGAGGATACACACTATCGAAAACAAAGATTACACCAGCTTGAGATGCTCGATGAACAACACATTAATGCTCTTGAATAGCTTCAAGCTTATTGCAAAAGGAAACATCACCATTACAATCTTAATGTTATCCCTTGATCATTCAACAAGGGTGACCTAGTTCTATCTACAAATTAGCGCAACGTCAATGCTAACCCAAATGAAAGAGATAAATTTAGTTCTAATTGGTTAGGACCATACATAGTTGAATTTTTTTTTTGGGTCTGGTGCATACATGTTAATAGAACTAGATGGCACACCCCTTAAGGAACCTATCAATTCCATGCATTTGCATTGGTATTATGTCTAACCCCTTTGAATAGTATGAATGTTAAAGTAGTGTTTTTAAAGCTATTGGGTCATATCCTACATGCTTTCATATTGCTTCGTTCTTGAAAAATCAATCATGCGTATGTCTTGAGCACTAAAGTGATTATTAAATTTATTTTTATAATTACTTTAGGTTTCATATCTATTCACTTTCATCTTGTGTGTTATGATAAGTTAGATCATTAATACATTTAATTTAGCATAACATACTTAATCATCATGTTGTATCTAAAAGAAATTGCAATAAGTTTTAATTAGATCACATAAGTCTTGTTAAATCATGAGATATTAATTAAATAATCTTACAAAAGGTTATTTAATTAATCACATTGCTATTTAACATTCAAACACATTAAGACAAGTATTAATATATTAAATTCCCATATATATATCCAAAGTTCTATGTACAGATCATCACAATATACAATATCACTGAGGTCCATGGGTACTCGACCCCTCAGGATTTGTACTCGTGGTCCAGTAGTAGGATGTCAGGAGACAGTCGTATGTGATCGTGATTGCGATATGTTGAATCTAAGTGCAAACTCTAAGCCCTGTATCCAAGGGCCACCTGATGCTCCCCTACTATTTTCTCCCTCTCCACCTATAGCCATGCTACCTCTGCCTCTAGTCTCTCAACCTTTGTTGGAGTCCGAGATGACTATCTTGCATTCTTGGCTCAAAGGAGTCATCTCCTCATACTCTCATATGCTTCTCCTAATCTTGCGAATAGCCTAAGTGACTCTAGATCCTGCTCCACAATAGGTGGAGGCACATAATCTGAGTCCATCTCCTCCTTGTCGATGGATGTTGGCACTATCTCTACAACTTCTTGACAGTAGAGCTCCTGCCAATCTCTCACCACTCTTGCAAGGGTAAAAGCAAAACATAATCAATACACATCATCCTGATATATATATATATATATATATATATATATATATATATATATATATATATATGATAAACATTAAAGTGCATGCATAAAATCAAATATCATCACCTATATCTTTGGTAGGTTGAGCAATATCAACCTCGTTCGGTGCAGGGGGCATGAAAGATGTGCTAGCCTCTCCACAACTGTGGGTACTAATACCTACTGTAGCTGTTGCTCATGATCTCGTCATACAAATGGGAGAGGGCTCTCCCCACTCGTGTCGATCCTCAACTACTGCCTCATCACTCTCACTTAGGGGTGGCTCCTCCTCCCCATCCTCCTCCTAGTTCTCATCCTTATCCTCCTCCTCTCCCTCCTAGCCATCATAGTCTAGATTTGCATCCTCATCGTACTCATCATCAATGACATCAGTAAATATGTCTACAACTCTGTATCATGTCTCCTTGGCCCTATTCTATTTGTCATCTCCCTCATCTGGTAGTGGACCTGCATCTCCTACAGGCTCATCCATTAGATATACAAGAGCTGGTCATGATACCGTCCACCACTCCTCATAATCCCATGTGGCACTGACATCATCTATGTCAGAGACTGGAGGTTGGTCATGATTTGAGCTAGAAGTCAGAGCCACTCTTGACAACATGGTCTAGAGTGAGCCGCACTGTATCACCTGGTCTCTGGGCACTCCACACTAACCTCCTGAAAAAGGATCATGGCCAGGGTGGTGTCTAAATATTTTTGAATTGTTGCATGACTCGATCATAGTAGAAAGGACATACTACGTGATCATGTCGGCCAACCAAAAATCTCTATAACTACAGTCTCCTCAACTATCTTGTGTGATCTGGCCACTATAGCATCAGCTAATAAGGTCTCCATAAGATCTCATCCTCCTCTAGTCGGTTAGATCACAATCTCCAAAAATGTAAATCCCCATAGTGCCATAAGCATCGTAGAGGATAGCCGAAGGCCTGAGGATACCCCACTATTGTAGCACATGTGAAGCTGATTGGTCTGGTACACATGATATGCTCTAGGCACCAAACTTGTAGAAGCGTGCAATGCACCATGCCGTCTACCTCCTGAAAAACAAATCGCCCAAGATTATAATATAAATGTGCCAAGATACAATGCCCCTAGGTGTATACTATCTAGTACTCCGCCATCCTGCGAATCAAATGAACTAGTCCTCCCTCAAGGTGCACTGCCTGCCCATAAGGGATGAGAACTAGTGCCATTGTATGCATCATGATCCATCTAACCACTGGTGCTTGTGAATACAATAAGATCTCCAAGTCAATCTGCCCTCTCACTCGCTCATCATGCATTGGACCACCCAGACAATACTGCATATCTTCCTTCTGCTCTTAGAAGGTTTGGTCTCTCTCGAAATGTATCCACTCTCCCTAAATAGGAACATAGAGAATGCAGTATACGCCCTCCAGGGTAATTGTCATCTCACTTGTCGGTAGGTGGAATGTGCATGTGTCTGCATCCCAACAATCATAGAGTGCCATCATAATAGCATCATGGTACCTTATGGGGGGCATGAGGTATTCCCAGTAGATGCCCACTCTCAAAAAGCTCAACTTCCTACCACCTAGATGCTGTCGTGAATGGGTGGGTACCTATCAAAACCATAAAATATGCTCTAAAAATCATCTAATATCTTTAATTTTTACTTTATTCATCATGCAAGTGTACTAAAGTTCATCTAGTGTTCTTTTCTAAAGGTCCAAGGCACTTTAGAACCCTTTTGGGAAACTTCACAAAAAAATGGGACACTTTGCAAAAAAGTGGGACACTTTGCGAACAAAAGGGACACTTTGTGAACAAATGGGACACTTCACGAAAAAGGGGACACTTTGTGAACTTTTTTTTCAAGATTCTAAATTAACGTAGAAATGCATAAAAATCATTAAATAATTGCATAAACACAAAGCACAGGTAGTAGAATCGACTCACCTCGTGATGATGCTTGCCATGCGCCACCTGGTCCCATAGAACGTCCAATCTCGTAGGTGTGTAGTCTCCTCTGCTCGGCATATTTCTATCTTCACTCATCCCTCTCACACTACAAGGTAAAATGAAATAGTAAATGGCCAATTACTTCACTATTACCTCTTTTAACTCTTTTGATTCTCTTTTTCACTCTTATGAATAAAATTAGGGTTTTTCCTATCTTAAGAGTTAATAAAGTACTTTCTATTCAAAACACCATAACAGGTGCTAGGGAACTTTGTTTTCGATGCTGTTTGATGTGTTGGAATCGTGATTCTGCACCTAAAATCATCAATCATCTATTGTTATGAGGCATGGTACTTGGTTATGTCCTACGATATGATGTTCCTTATTCGATGTGGCTAGTTTTCTACCTTGATTCCACCTCTGTAAAGCAAGCAAAATCATGGGGGGGCATATATCTACCCTCGAATTTGATTTCTAGAAGTGGTATAAAAGAATTTTGGAAAACTAATGAATTTGTGTTGCATGATGTAGTTCCTAATGTTGTGGTTTTGCATAAAACTACATCGGGGGCTTCATTCTCCCGTCTTTTGAATGAGTATCCTTTTATGAAGTAAAGTGCACTGTTTAATGTCCTTTAGCTTACATATACACATAGAGTCATATGGGCACTAAAGTGGGGGATAACTATGGACTCAAAAATCATACTCCTTTGGAGATAGTACAATCTGTGGTCTAATTTAGTCCTATTTTAGACACCCTTGCATCAATCACCCCTTAAAAACTACATTTATAGGCCCCAAAGACTCATTATTTTGGACTTTAAGGCCTATTCCACTAAAAAATTATACAAATCCCAACAAGCAATATTCAAATCATTCAAATTCTAGAAAACCCACCTCAAAAACACCTAGTGGGACTAAGTTGCCTAGGGTGGCGATTTTGTCCCTTTTGAGGGATTTTTCACTTTTGAGCGGGAAAATCACTAACTTAATTCAAATTCTTGATCGATGTCGGCTTGTGAAGTTAAAATAATGAATAATTAGGTCTTGATGCCTATAAATATATGTATTTAAGTCATTTTTCACAACATTAAGTCATTTTCAACAAGCAAATTCAAGAGTCAAGAGTCAAATATCTTTCACAAGAAGATTCATTAGTCTATCTACAACAAAGTTGAAGCTTTAGGGCAACAAGTTAGGGTTTTTGTAGATCTTCAAGCTCACTTTTTTGTTCAATATCTCACATTGCAAAGAGTTGATCATGGATACCTATGGAGATTCATGGAGAAATCTAGGTTGAGGAGATGTAACTAGCCATCAAATCAATCCTAAGGACTTGTTTTCAAAGTGATTCCATCTTCCATTTTCTCTCTATTTTCAGCCTAAGGAAGGTTTGCATGTCATTAAAATTCACTTCTAATGTGATTTATTTTCTTTTAGAATGAATCTTGCATATTTCTAATTCCATTTATGCATCTTATTCTTGCATGTTAGGATAGGGTTGCAACTTATTTTTTAGACTTCCTAGTCTTAGAAACACTTAGGGCTAGGGTTTTACACATATTTGATCTCTTTCAAGGTTTAAATACTAATTAGGGGTTTGACCAAGGCAAAAACCCCATTAGAAACCAATTTATACTATGTTTTGTAGGTATTTTCATAGGTTTGGATATGGGTTTCCATCAAAAAATAGAGTGCAAACTGTGGGCTCCCGTTTCCACTTTCGGATTTGTAGAAAATCTAAAGTGGACTAAGTCACCAACAGTGGTGACTTAGTCCCACTGCACTGGTTTTTCAGAAGTTTTTGTAGATCTAGATACCCATTTGGCAGAAATAGATTCTTGAGTAGTTTCCTTGATCTGGGACTAAGTCGCCCAACTTGTTGTAAGTGTCCCAGTTGGTTAGAAAATTAGATTTTCCAGAATCTCAGAGGCATCTGCAATCTTTATTTCAGCTTTCATTAGTTTCTAGGTGCACAATTTATGTTTAGCATCTTTATCTTATTCTTTATTGCATTTAATCCATCTTTCTGCATATCACAATGTGTTTTCTAAAAACTTGCATTTCTTAGGTTTTGCATTAATAAGTCACTTATTTTATCAATTTAGTGCATTTAGACATTCCATCTAGGCATATTACATCCATCCATGCATTGATTTTGAGTGTATACATTGCCTATTTTGGCTCATCTTTCTCCTTTTAGGTGAAAAACCCTAGAAGTGCATGAAAGCCATTGGGTGCCAAAATCTTTGTTTACAAAACCCATAGGATGTAGTGAAAGCATCATCTCCCCTTGCAATTTGTGCAATCTTGGGTGTAAGAGAAATCACTACATATTTTTTTATTTTCTACTTCGTGCGATCTTGGGTGTAAGAGAAATCACTACATCTTATTTTTATTTTGTACTTCGTGCGATCTTGGGTCTACCAATTGAGACACATCCTAATAGAGAATTTAGTGGTGACCCAAAGAGGTTTTTCCCTCAGGCCACTATATAAAAGATAAGATGAAAGTTGAGTCCAAACTGCCATTAGCCTTCATTGATTTGAGATATAAAGCATTTAGCACCACTACGTTTGAGCTAATAAATATTACCTTTTGTCCTTGTCCCTGCAACAACCAAAGTTCTAGATATTCCTTTTCTAATTTCACAACCATCATCTTGGAACACTAAATTGTACCCTCTGATACACATTTTTCATACACTAAGAAGATTATGCCGAAGACCCTTGACATGAAGAACATCATCTATTTTATGCTTGCCATTAAAACTAAATGAACCTTTTCCATAAATCTTAGCATATGTTTCATTACCAAACTTAATAAGACCACCATCATACTTCTGAATTTCAACAAACTTACTCTTATCACCTGTCATATGATTTGAGAATCCACTATCAATTATGTAGTAATTCCTCTCTTCTCTTGCATGAAGATAGTCATCATAGTTTCTTCAATGTTGTGACCTATTATTAGAGCACTTTCCTTCACACATCTTTCAAAATTAATAGAATTAGTTCCAACATTTAGATCCATGAACAAGAATTCATTACTGTCATCATTAGGATAGTTTGATTCTTCATCATTATATACACCATTGTCTCTTTCAACATAATAACTCTTCTTGACAAATTTTCTTTTATGATCCTTATGTTTGTCATTTGAAATTGATTGAACATTTAGAAGCATAATGGTCTATCTTTCCACAATTGAAACTAACTTAACTTTGTATTTTCCAGTGCCCTTTTTCAATCTCCTTACAAAATTTTCTTTCACCTCATCAAGATCATCTAGATATGATTCATCAACCTTCTCTTCTTTGCTGACTTTAAAACCAATTTCTTTCTTTGTAGCATCTTGACCAAACTGTCTTAATTCATAAGAAATTAAAGCATCAAACATTTGATCTCTAGAATAATTATCCAAAATTTGAGATTCCTAAATAGCAAAAAACTTTAGAACTAAAATCTTTAGGAAGAGTTCTTAATACCATTTTCACAACTTCACTTTCTTCTAGCTTACTACCAAGACCATTGATGGAATTAACAACTTCATCCACTTTGAGCATGTAGGTAGTAATATCTTCATCTTCAAACATCCTAAGAGTTTCAAATTTGGATTTGCAATTATGCATCTTTGCTTGCTTGACTTTATCGTCTCCTTCATAAATGCTCTCCAACTTTGTCTAGATATCTTTTGTAGTTTTTAGACTTATCACCTTTCCAAGTTTTGAATCAAAAATTCTACTCAATATAACATTCCTTGCTTTTCCATTGTTCTCATATTCCTTGATCTCATCATCACTTTTTGAATCAACAAAAGGCATAGTATATCCTTTTTCAATTGAATTCTAGACACCAAATCCAAGAGAGAACAAAAAGGATTCCATCCTGGCTTTCCAATAAGCATAATTCATTCCATCAAACATAAGAAATTTGATACCCTTCTTGTGCACCATTCAAATTCACCTCAAGTGGTTAAGCTTTCTCTAAGGAACCATAGCTCTAATACCAATTGTTATATACACATGACAACTGAGAGGGGGGTGAATTAGTTTTACATTAAAACATTCAATCCCTCATTAAATTTCAAACCCTTATCAACCTTTAAACCCTCATTAAGAATTAGCAGAATGCAAACAAGTGAAAAAACAATGAAAACAAAACCATACACAAGAGAACAACAAATTTATGTAGAAAACCCAAGAAGGGAAAAACCATGGTGAGGATTAGCTCACATATATATGAATAACAACACCAAATACAATTAGGCTCACTACCAAGGGCTCACTACCTAGAAAAATAAGAAAGGACCACTTCTGGGTGGCTCACTACCAAGAAGAAAGAAGAATGAAATAAACTATTATAGAGAGATTCACTATCTTAGAGCGATAAGGAATTCCACTATTGCAACTCTATTTCATTCATAACCTTTGGGTCATTGCCTCCAACAACTTCAAGTATATTGGAATGAAGATACCTTATTTTCACTGCATTTGGAGTCATAGGCATTAAATCTCACACTCAAGTCACCACATTTGATCAAATTCACATCTCACACTTGCCACACAACATCTAAAACAAATCAAATTTCATTTATACTATCCATGACCTAAAAAATCTCAAATTGGTTGGCCTTAATGAAATATATGTACCTTAAACATATAGCACCAAAATTGGTTAACACAAAACACTTCTGCGGTGGAAGTAAGTGAAGGAAGACCATGCCAAGGGTTAAATAGGACCTAAATCTACATCACCACGCCACTCAACACATCCACAATCCATGATGTACCTCTGTAAATAGTGCTAGCACACCTGATTGGCCAAACCTAAAATAACACTACAAGTGGCCACATACACACTTCTCAAAGTCTAAAAATAACATGTGGACCACACAACAACACTTTAAAATATCCACACATCATAGAATATTCTAGCATCATCAGAATATTTTTCAACACTACCATAGTCACCTGAAATTGAGAACACCATCATTTTATGTAACTAGACATACTACCATAGAACACAACTTATGAATCTAGGCTTGTAAAAAAAATCAACACCAAAAAATATAAGGGTAGATACATACAAAAATTATAAGCATGTTCCCAAGTCTGCATGACAAGAAACCTTATTGTGGAGAAATTCAAAGTAATCTCATTTCTCCAAAACAACCTTCTACACAGACAGGAAAATAGTTAAACATAACTTCCACATCAGAATGATCCAAAACCTGAAACTCTGGATATAGAACCTATGGACACCTCTAATCATCACATCCAAACCACACAAGCATATCTTCAATCATGAAGAAATGAAAAGCACAACACTAGACACACCTCTATCACACTACACACTCTTTTATTCAATTTTTCTCAAAATCACTTGGAAACTAAGTGAGCTTACTGCAACTACAAAACTTATCCATCACAACCATACAATACATAAATGAAAACACTGATGAAAACACCACAACACCTTCTTATCAAACCACAACACATCCATGCTATCACTAATACTTGACAACACCAACAATCTCCATACTATTGACATCAATGAAAACACCAACAACATACTTGTAGGAAGTTACCCCTTTTGGTTGTGTCAACCTTCTTCTTTGGATATTGCTTGGAGTGAAGGATATTTATTTATATCTTCACTCCTTAGGACTATTAACTTGTAATTTGCATCACAAGCCATATTGGAAAGGAAATCTGTAAATGATTACCTTCTCAATAACAATGAGATGTACAAAAGTGATCAAATGATTACAAAATTTCTATAACATGATGCATTATATAATTTAGGTTCCATGAGGGGGACTCTTTCTTTTTGCATTCATTTATAATGTTGAGGGAGTCACCTTCAATCTAAATCTTCTTTATTTTTTCTTTTTTTTTGTGAGGACTAATCTTGCTAGCAATTCCTACACTTCTACTTTGTTGCTTGTTCCCATAGGGAATTTCATAGCTAGAGCTGAATGAACTAAACCTTGCCAATAACTTCTTACACATCTATCTCTAGATTGTACTTCCTCATGAAGCTCCATCAAAATTTAACTTCTAGAGGTCTTTCTATGGAGGTTTCCACCGAATTTTTGATCTGTTTAATGGTTTGATTCTTGAGATGGGGATAGTCCTAGGAGTTGCAAGCACAATATTCTTCCATTTGTCTAACATTCAAAAATACTATGAGGAAAATGGTTTGTTGTTTACTTATGATTGGAACTTTAGCACCCTTTCCATGACTATCTCTA
Source organism: Sequoia sempervirens (assembly GCA_007258455.2). Taxonomy (NCBI): domain Eukaryota; kingdom Viridiplantae; phylum Streptophyta; class Pinopsida; order Cupressales; family Cupressaceae; genus Sequoia; species Sequoia sempervirens. Next base: position 977,259,829 of record VDFB02271358.1, read on the forward strand.
ATATTGAGATTTCCAATTTTGAATCACTTGTTTGAGTGGGTTTATCTCTTTTCTAAAAATTCTTCTATTCCTCTCACACTAAATAGCTCAAATGTCCAACAAAGGAGAGATAATCCCAAGCATTGACAAGAGGGAAGAATTGTTTAGTGGGGGCCAACTATTGAAAACTTACACCAAGGTTTCACCTAGCAGGGCCTACCATTCCAACTGGTTTTGAAGCTATTTCCAATATGGCTGAGAAAAATAACATTGAATGAGGAGGTGATCTAGTTTCTCCTCATATTTACCACATAAGACACAACTAAAAGAGTTTGTATCCAAGTTTTTGGAGATGTTCACTTGTTAAAATTCTATGATTTAGAGCTAACCATGCAAATTCTCTAGTCTTTGGCAGTATGATTTTATTCCAACACAAATTATATGGCCATGTAGTTCTTGTCAAGCTCTCAAGGTTTATTTGAAATTTCTAACCCTTTTTCACATTGTATGAGCTTGATTTTGTGGGGACCCATATCAATTTATCTGATTGACCTATTACAAAAATTATTCTTCTTTTCAGGTGATTGTTGAGTAGGTCTTTTTGTTCTTATGGAAATGCACAAGAAGAGAAGTCTCTCCATTTAGTGTTTTAGCCAAAAAAATATGAATCCAAAGATATGTAATCTTGAATAAGATTTCCCCAATTTTGTTTGAGGAAGTTTTTTTCCTCTTGCAAGTCTTCAATTTTTTCTAGAGGGAGAGACCATTCCATGAATCCTCCCAAAAAAGACCCTAATCCCCCTCGTTAATGAGCTATGTCATATGCAGAGGGATAAATTATCAAAATTATATTAGGAAGTTCCATATCTTATAACTACACCTTGGATTTTGAATTGTAAAGATTCTTTCTGGATCAACAAAATCTAAATATCTGGCCTGCATTAACCTACACCACTTAAAGCTACTGATTTAGCGTATAACTTCCATGCTAATTTTTCTCCTAATGCTTTATTCCTTGCTGTTAAATTTTGTAAGCTTGCACCATCTTGGGATTTTTCTTTACACAAGTTTTCCTAAGACATGAGATGAATTTTTGATTTTTTATCCCCTTCTTTATAGGATTTCTATAGGAATTATTTGATTTTTTATATTCTCCTAGACCATTTTAGGAATCTTTAAGACTGGAATAATATAACTAGGAATTGTTGAAAGCTTTGAGCTGACCAATACCATCCTAGCTACTAAAGATAGCCACTTCCCCCTCCATGCTAAAACTTGACTTTTGATTGTATCAAGAACCTTGTCCCAAAAATATTTTTTTTATGAGTGTTTTTGAAGAAAGGGATTCCTAAATATTTACATTGCAATTTTTCAAATTTAAACCCCATGTTTGGTAAAATTATTGAATACAAGATTGAGGTGTTATTAAAGAAGAATATTTTTTACTTAGAAGGGTTGATCATTTGGATTGACACTTGAGAGTATTTCTTGAGTACTTCCTTTATATATTTATCCTTTGAAATGGAGGGTTTACCAAATAACAAAGTATCATCTGCAAAGAGAGGGTGTGTCAATGAAATAGGTGTTCTTGGAATCTTAATCCCTTTCCATTGTTGTTCCTCATGTTTTTCTGATATGAATCTACTTAATTCCTTTGCCATGAGGATGAAAGGAAAAGTAGATAGGGAATCCCCTTGTGTTACATCTTCTGTTGCATTGAAAAACCCCGTTGGACTTCCATTAATGATGATTGAAAACATTGCACCTTGCAACCTTGATAATATCCATTTGCACCATTTTTTGGAGAAGCCAAATTTGGCTAAGACTTTCATTGAAAAATCCTAGTATACCTTATCATATGATTTCACCATATCTAGCTTTATATCATGGCTAGAAGTTTATCTGAATGTATTGAGTGTAGCGCTTTGTGAGCTAGAATTTCTCCTTTAGTTGTTTCCCTGCCAGGGATGAAACCTCCTTATTCTTTTGATATTAGTTTTGGAATTATTCTTGATAGACGAAGACACATTGCTTTTGTGAAGATTTTTTATATCATGTTGCATAAAGATATTGGCCTAAAATCCGTGAATGAGGGATCTTGCTTTTTTGGAATCAATACAATAAACATTGTGTTGAAATCTTTGAGGATATTAGCATTCCTCTATGATTCTTCTAGGGCTTGCTAAATGCCTTCTCCCATAAAAGACCAATTTTTTTAAAAAAAGGATGTTCTAAGTCCATCAAGACCAAGAGCTTTCTTAGGAGGGAGAGAGAAGACTACATTCTTAACTTCCTCCTGAGAAAAAAGGTTTCATCAATTCATTGTTGTCCTCCAAAGTTACCAATGCTAGAATTTTATCTAGAATATGATGTTGGATTCTTTGAAGTTGTGGCTAAGGCTTAACTTGGTTGGGGAATAAAAGGTTGGAGAATAAAGATACTTCTTTCTGAATTGTTGCTTCCTCATTTATTATTCCCACTAATTTTGACTCTATTGCAAAGATGGTGTTGGTTTGCTTTCACATTTTTGTTGATGCATGGTGTAGACACATAAAAATGTCTTGGTCTATGAACAACATTTTTTTGCATCATTCTCCCTTCTTCCCCGTGTAATTAAATAATTTTTAATTATTTAATTATCTTTCTTTGATCACATTCTTCTATTTATTAAATAATTTGAATTATTTAATTAATTCTTCTTCCCATCTTTATTCTACTTTTGATTAATTAAATAAATTAATATTTATTTAATTACATCACTAACATTTCTCTCTATAATTAAATAAATCGTCATTCATTTAATTATCCACTCTTCACCTTTCGTCTATAATTAAATAATTATTCTAATTATTTAGCTATTCATTTAGCCTTTTCTATCTATTATTAAATAATTGATCCAAATTAATTATTTAATGTCTCTTTCTTATTTCCTCCATTTTAATTAAATGGTTGCAAAATAATCATTTAATTAAATTCTCATTTCCCTTATTCTCTCACAAATAAATAATCTAAATAAAATTTTATTTAATTCCTCACATGCTTCTCCATGAATTAAAAATTATTATTTGATTCCTCCACTACTTTCCCTCCTCTTTCTCATTTGAATATTGACCATTCATTGCTTTCGGTCTTCAAAGAATCTTGACCATCTATCCTTAGCTATCCCTAGCCACTACTTTGTGGTGCATGAAAACTCCACCATTGATCTTGGCATCTTCTAGATTTTTGATCTCATTTGTCCATTTGAGAAGTTTTTCTATAAAAGAAGGTTGTCTCTTTAATTTTGGCTTTACAACCACATTCTCCAAAGTTCTTGCTATCTTGTCATTGTCACTTGCAAGTATTTGAACACTTCAAAAGTTGAGGGAAAACTTGCAACTTGAGAAAGAATGGAGGAGAAAAAAGGAAGATAATCCACTTGGATAAGGGAGTTTTGCAATATGTTTTCATACTTGTTTGATTTCTTCTATCATTTGTGATTTTTTATTTTGGATTTTGGATTTGGGCTTAGATTTTAGGTAGAGTGGTTGCTAATTGGTCTCATCTTATTTTATTCATGAATTTTCCCCTTCCTTACATTGGTGAACCCGACGTCAACCTAAAATTTTTTGTAGAAATCGATACATTTTTCTTTTTTGCTATTTTGTAGGTTTGTGAGCCGTAATCACAAGACAGTGAGCCGTATATGTTGGCAGAGTGATGAAAATTCAAATAATTATACATTTGTGAGTTCCTACGATTCAAATTCTAAAATCTAGAACAATGCATTTGACAAACAGTGAGCTGTATTCGCGAGTCTGAATGTCACAGTCACAATTCCTTGAGACATAGTCCCTATTTGAACCACATTTGTGAGACACATTTATTTACTAGAATGACACATTTGACTATTAAGGTAAAACTTTAGTTTCGAGTTTCCTTTTAGTTTTTCATTTTGGCTTGCATTAGGTTAAGGTTTTTAGTGTTACTAATCCTCTGTTTGCAACATGTGGCTTACATTTGGGAGGAGACATTTACCTTGGAAAATACTAATCCATTTGTTGTAGGGTTTTTATTTATCTTCATTTAAGATAGGAACATTTTTTATTTTTTGGCATAAAATAAACCAATATATTTTGTTAGTTGGGCACATTTCATTTGGTTTAAAACAAATAAAATCTTACATCTTCACTCATTGGTTCAAAATGAAAAACAACTTGCATCTTCACTCATTGGTTTAAAACAAACAAAACCTTGCATCTTCACTCATTGATTTAAAATGAAAAATAACTTGCATCTTCACTCATTGGTTTAAAAATAACAACTTGCATATTCACACCTCATTGGTTTAAAAATAACATAAAATTTCATTTTCACTCATTTGGGTTTAAAAGGAACCACAACTTGCATTTTGTTTTGATTTTAATGTTAATTAGGCACACTTTATTTTGGGTTTAAAATTAACCATTGTCTTCTGTGTTTAATGCGCTTGGACAAATTTTGTGTTGTAGAATCCATGGACATAGAAATTGTACTACTTTGGAGATAGTACAATCTATGGTCTAATTTAGTCCTAGTTTAGACACCCTTGCATCAATCACCCCTTAAAAATTACATTTATAGGCCATTAAGATTCATTATTTTGGACTTTAAGGCCTATTCCACTCACAAAGTATACAAATCTTGACAAGCAATATTCAAATAATTCAAATTATAGAAAACCCACCTCAAAAACCCATGGTAGGACTAAGTCACCCAGGGTGGCGACTTAGTCCCTTTTGAGGGATTTTTTCACTTTTGAGCAGAAAATCATCGACTTTATTCAAATTCCCCATGGATGTCGGCCTATGAAGTTAAAATAATGAATAACTAGGTGTTGATGCCTATAAATATATGTCTTTAAGTCATTTTTCACAACATTAAGTCATTTTCAACAAGAAAATTGAAGAGTCAAGAGTCAAATATCTTTCACAAGAAGATCATTAGTCTATCTACAACAAAGTTGAAGCTTTAGGGCAGCAAGTTAGGGTTTTTGTAGGTATTCAAGCTCACCTTTTGTTCAAGATCTCACATTGCAAAGAGTTGATCAAGGATGCCTATGGAGAATCATGGAGAAATCTAGGTTGAGGAGATGCAACTAGTCATCGAATCAATCCTAAGGACTTATTTTCAAAGTGATTCCATCTTCCATTTTCTCTCCATTTTCAGCCTAAGGAAGGTTTGAATGTCATTAAAATTCACTTCTAATGTGATTTATTGTCTTTTAGAATGAGTCTTGCATCTTTCTAATTCCATTTATGCATCTTATTCTTACATGTTACAATAGGGTTGCATCTTATTTTTAGACTTCCTAGTCTTAGAAACACTTAGGGATAGGGTTTTACACAAATTTTATCTCTTTTAAGGTTTAAATACCAATTAGGGGTTTGACCAAGGAAAACCCCCCATTAGAAACCAATTTATACTCTATTTTGTAGGTATTTTCATAGGTTCAAATCTGGGTTTCCATCAGAAAATAGAGTGCAGAATGTGGGCTTCCGTTTCCACTTTCAGATTTGCAGAAATCCAAAGTGAACTAAGTCACCAATAGTGGCGAGTTAGTCCCACTGCACTAGTTTTTCAAAAGTTTTTGTAGATCTGGATACCCATTTGGCAGAAATAGTTTCCTGAGTAGTTTCCCTAATTTGGGACTAAGTCACCAAGCTTGGCATAAGTGTCCCAGTTGGCTAGAAAATTAGATTTTCTAGAATTTCAAAGGAATCTTCATTCATCATTTAAGTCTTCATCAGTTTCCAGGTGCACAAGTTTTGTTTAGCATCTTTATCTTATTCTTTATTGTATTTAATCCATCTTTTTGCATATCACAATGTGTTTTCAAACAACTTGCATTTCTTAGGTTTTGCATTAACAAGTCGCTTATTTTATTAGTTTATTACATTTAGACATTCCATCTAGGCATATTACATCCATTCACGTATTGATTTTGAGAGTATACATTGCCTATTTTGGTCCATCTTTCTTCTTTTAGGTGAAAAACCCTAGAAGTGCAAGAAAGCCATTGGGTGCCAAAATCTTTGTTTACATTTTGGTGAACCCAAAATTTGAACATTTTTGCTTCTAATTTCAAGTGCATTTACATCCTAGGTTTAACTTACATCAACATTGCATTAGGTTTTTCATTGTTTTACATTCTAGGGTTTTAAAAATTGCATTAGTGAAAAGCTCATTTAAGCTTGAATTATTGCATTTCATTTCCTTGCACAATAGTGAAATTCTACATTTGAACTTTAGATTTGCATGGTACAGTACAAAACACATCAATATCCATTAGAAAATTTAGAAAAACTTCAAAAATTTCCCTACTAGGACTAATTCGCCACCCTGGGCGACTTAGTCCCAATGCACGTTTTGCATCAGTGTTTTTAGAATTCTGTTTCCAGTTTCTTAAGTTATTGATTGTTTCAGTTACTTTTCTATTTCTATTCAGTTATTTTCTGTTACATTAAAATCATTCACATTAGTATCATTTACTTTAAATGGCAATAATGGATAGTATTAGATTTTTACAATGTTCATTTTCAGCATTAGTTCCTAGTTCATTTAGATCAGATTCATCAGAAAATGCAAACAAAAACCTCAAAACATCAAATGAAACAATAAAAATAATGCTTCACTTTAGAAAAACTATATCATCCAAACCTTTTAGTATTGATGACTTGGATAAGTTAGATGAAGCTCTACAAGGCTTCCTCTCTCGAAGTTCTTCCACTAAGGCTTGTGATGACAAACCCAAACCAACCAACGGTAACTTACCTTCCAAACCTTTTAGTACTGATGAATTTGACATGTTTGATGAAGTCCTTGAGGACTTAATATCACAAAATCCATCCACTAAGATTTGTTATGAGCAACCTAAACCAAAAGATGTCAATGTAATTCAACCTCAACTTGTCCTTTACCCACCTTCACATAAACCTCAACCTCCACCTAAACCTGAGTTTCCCTTTACCCACCTAAGCATGATGTTGTTGATCACACACAGTACACTAGAAATAATCTACAACCACTGCAACCAACCCCAACCTCCTTACCTTTTCCCAATTCTATTATGCCTAGTGCTCCTCAATTAAGGGAGTATGATCTTGTTGAGCAACTTAAGAACACTCCTGCAAAGATATCCCTTTGGGACCTTCTTCAGAATTCACCAAACTATCACTCTATGCTCCAAACAACATTGCAACAAATAGTGGTTTCTCTTGGTACAAATGCAAATGATATAGTAGCTCTAATACAAGGAATGAATGCGGTTAATGTAGACATTACCTTCCATTAACATGAGCTCCCTCCATTAGAATTATGGAAGCAAAATGAGGCCTTTATGATAATTGCTCAATTCAATAGAATAGGCATCAAAATGACCCTTTTTGACAATGGCTCTGCCCTTAATGTGTGTAGTATAAAGCTCTTGGATCGGTTAAAAGTGGATAAATTGCAAATCAAACCTGATTCCTTATCTATTAAAGGATTTGACAATATCATAAAGCAACTGCTCGATGTAATTACTTTACCTATTACATTCATGATGGCTACTTTGCAAACTCCTATTCATGTCATGCCCTATGATCTTTCGTACAATCTTCTTTTGGGAAGACCATGGATTCATGAGATGCATGCGGTTCCTTCGACCGTTCATTGAATAATGAAATATGTCTATAACAATTTTTTTTATCAAGTTGAAATAGAACCCAAGCCTGAAAGTTGTTTACAACATGAAAAAGGAACAACAAGTCCTCTGAACACATTAATTCCAACATCTCATATAGAACCTCTTGAGACTCGCAAACAAGAACCTGTGTCTAAATTGCTAGGTGATGATTGGGGTAAATTATAATTCACACCTTCATTTATGGGTGAATACATAATCACATGGAAAGAGGATGAAAAATAAGAACAACCTACGGAGATGTAACCTCAGAATTCAGAAGAATCTTCCCAAACATCTACCTCATCTACTTTGGACAAAAACAAAACCTACACAACAAATTTTGATGAGATAGATTATCAACAACCACACAACCCAAAGGAAATGGAAATACTTCATGGGCAAGGTTATGAGCTTATGAAACAATTGGGATACAATGGTAAAGGATGTGGAAAGCATGAATGTTGATGGTGTTTTCTACACAACAACAATTCAAACAGAATATAATATCCTATCTCTCTTGAAAGGTAAGTCTCTATCAGCAAGCCTCAAGAGATAACCCTGAGGTCTGTAATGCCAGTTCTTGACAATGCAGTGAAACAACTCAGAGATAAATGTGAAAATGCTGGTAATCACAAGCGACCTTACAAATGAAAAATGCTGTAAGTATACTTTCATCAAATGAAACAATGCGTTGATGCTTTCAACCCTAAAACTAACCCAAATTTCAAAGAAATAGCAAAAGATGAAGGGTTTGGTAGAGAGTTATCTAAACTAACTCCTAAGATCAATCACAACAATGATGAATGCTGCAAATGGACAGATCCCCAATAAAATCAATCTCTACTTGATCAAGGATAAGCCTGCAACTACACATAAATGGTGCAATATTCTAAGGAAATAGAAAATTTTCAAACTATGAACATTCATTCACATACCCAATAACTAGCACAATGTAAACAAGTATTCATAGTTGAACTTAGCATAAAATGAGGCCTAGACAAACTTTACACATCAACCTACAATCAACAAGTTGCCAAAAGTATGGACCAGAGATCGATCAAACATCATTCACATTTCACCATCATTGTAAAAGAATTGAAATCTAACATCTAACATCTAATATTGAGAATCAAGAACAAGAAACCATAAAACTATTGAAGCTGAACACAAAGTTCACCAAACAATGACCCAAATGCACTAACTTCTCCAACATTGCATAACAATTTCCAGTTCTCTCTTCTCCTACAACTACTCCTACTGATTTCTTGAATTCTAGCTTAGCTTTCTAACTAAGTCTCTAACTCCTACAAATGATAAGGCATTGGCCTTTTATAGAAAATTACATTTTGAACCAATGGCCAGGATTTAATTCATCCAATGGCTGCAATTGCACTTCTAGAAGCATCCAACTATTACATTAAGGTTTTGGTATCTAGACGCATCATCATCCAATGAAGAAATTCAATTACATTTTGGAGCAATGAGAAAACAACATCCAATCACCTTGACATTAGCAAAAATCATGATTGGATGAAGAAACAACTTCACATGATGCTCTTTGTCAAAGGCATTTCTCCAGTTGGCACATAGCTGACGACACAGATTTTCATGCAACTCCACCTTCGATATTTGAATTAAAATTCCCTCCCGGGCACATTTTCTTAGGAAGGTGCATTTGGACAATTGGAACATTCTACCCCTGACACACTTTCTTATGTGAATTCTTCATGTAATAAAATGACCTTCTTGGCACAATTCCATATGCCTATATCTTCATTCGTCCTACAAAATAAACATAAGAATGTTATTTCATTAAGTGCAATACCCATGGGATAAAAAATAACACTCGATCATAAGAGTTACATAATAAGTTCCACTATTTGTGATGTGAATACTTTATAAATGGAAATTTATGTTTAAGCTTCGAGGTGTTAATCAATGAACCCTTAAGTTTTAAAATCATAAAGGGATACTAACTAACCCCCCCTTATAACCCAAAGAAGATCCTTTAATGCATATACTGGTAACGAATGTCCTATGTGGTGGATTAGATCCATTCCAACTTATGGAAGTCCTCCTTAGTACAAATTGATATACATTCCACATAAATAGATAGAATAATAAAACCATAAGTCGTCCTATAATGCTTCCGCCCCGTGATCTTTTATATCAGACCTCATTTTCCATGAATAGTAAAGATAGAGCACTCCCATTTAACGTTATGCACCTGCCATTTACTTATTGATATCTACAATATCAACAACCTTCCTTTTCAATGTCGATGGAAGCTCATCTTTGTGAACAAATTAACAACCTTTTCAACATTGGTTTATTTTCGTTAAGAATAATCGGATTCAGTATGCTATCAATAGCTTCATGTTTCTCATGAACACACTTATCTCATGGATTCCATTAATCTTCGGATCCTGAAGCATTTATCCTTTTGACTTAAAATGCTACCATTCTTCATCCCTTATATCATTTCCCTGATCATTGATTCTAATGCCTCCATTTCTGCGCACTTTAATGGGAATGCTATCGACATCAATGTATAATATTGCGAAGTGTATTAAGCATTCAAGAATCCTCACTCAGATAATCTTAACCGTGTTGCTCCTGTGCCACCACAAATAACCCACTTGGAACTGCAAGTGTCGGATTTCCCAAGCTTGAATCTTTTCGGGAAATTCTGCCAACCTTGGATTTCCCGAAATTTCAACCTTCGTGAAATTCATAACAACGTAGAATTCCGTAATTATTACCTTGTATGCCACCTTCGTTATTTCTGGCATTTCATGGACTGTTCAAAGCCAATCGCTCCACCTATGAATAATTCAACATATTTCCCACATTAATATTGAGTGGATTTCATGAAGACCCATTAGTAGTTGAATTTAATAGGGTTCATAATGTCCTATGGATGCTACCATAAGCTCAACATTCTCCACAACTTGCTGAAGGTGATTGCTTGAATTTTCTTCGTCACCTCGTGAATTTTCGATGATTTAGAGGTCTCATGGATTTGCACACTTCGGGGAGTCCGGCTACCCACAGATTTTCTGAGATCTCCTCCTTAATACACTTTCCATTATGCGAAGGAAACCCACTGTGCATTGCAGCAAACCGTGAATTTAGACATCAACAGACTTATACACCTCTATTTCTCTGCGTAATTGTTCCCTTATCCATCAGAAATCCTTGGAAATCCACCCTCTCCATATCTCAAAGGCTTATCATAATAATAATTTTCTGGATATCATTCTTCTCAAGACTTTCAAGCTGTCTCCTATTCCACACTTAGGATATAGCCATTTAAACGTACATTTTGATGCAACACCACCAAATGCCCCAGCTTCTATTGATCGCCTATCACAATAACTTCAATTTATCAATGGTGGATAATGAATAGCCTAGGAATCGATCCCATTCTACTCCTCGTCCTATGTATGACTACCAATGCTTAACTGAATCTCCATGGCCTGGCCTGGTAAGATGAAATTTTAAAGCATATGCTATGAGTCCTTCATGTTATCCTTCTTTGTGCAGTGGGCAACGGCACATTAAATCGATTGAATTTGTGCTTCATTTTATTGGATGCATAACACCGCAAAGGCAACCTTCATACCTGAATTCGTTTCAACCAAAATACCACCTCGATTCTTCTCGTTTCACCACTTCGAGAATTTACCTAGTCCACGGATTCGAGCTCGAGGAATTATTTCCCTCGGGAAATATAAGACTTCAAAGAATCCGACAGGGGCTAGATTTTTCAAAAAGAAAGACCTTTGGGGAACCCTTGTGTTGATGAATTTTCTAAATGTCTATTCCTTCAAGGATTTCACGTGTCAGAGGATTTCTTGAGCATTTATCCTTTGAGAATTTCATTATGGGACAAAATATCCGAATCTTATGATTCTCGAGAAATCCACAATGGAAGGGAATCCCCAAACATATAAGCCTCCAATACTTGGAATTTTAACCACCCCAATTTATGTTCACATTGGGCATAACCAAGTATTTGTTCACAATTTGAAGGATCTTTCTTACAAACACGATGTTCATGCATAGATTTGAAATCTCCGCAAAATTACTTTCAAATGGATGAGGGAATGTTGCACTTGAGCTATTGATGCCATAGTCACCACTGCAACTTATTCCTATTGCACAATCTATGAGCGCTGTAGATCAACACTCACAGAAAGATTATCATTTGACAATGGCAAGAGAAACTAAGTGTTGACCATCCTTCATGAAATATTCGCCTGCTTATTATCGAACCAATTCACCTCTGTATTGGAGTTCTCCACCCACCATCCTCAAAATTTAGTCAAGTCACCATAATTAAAGGAGGCATTCTTTTCACATTTTATGCTCTTTGTAGGTCCTGTGGTGTGGCGGATTACCCGAGCTTCAATTTTTTCACGGATTCTGGGATAGCGAGAATTCCCCAAACTTTGTTCTTTCTGTTGGAGATTATAATCCCAACTACCCAGCGCTGTATTTAAAACGGAAGCTTCTACATTGACTCTGCCACCAACCATTCTGGAGAGTTCTCACCGACCTGGCAATTTGCATATGAACATACTGTTTTGTATTCTGGAAAGCTCCAAGCCCTCTATAAATAGAGACAGATGTAATGAGGCTAATCACTTTCTAGCAGAGTCCAGCTCCGCAGAGCTGTTAGAAGATATTAGTTTGGTGTTTAATGTATGAGCTGCAGCTCAGTAACTAAGTGTAATGTTTTGTTTTATTTAATATAAATTTGTCTCTGTTTTGTTGCTTCCCCTGTTTCTAACAGTGGTATCAGAGCGTATGGTAGACGATCCTGGAGATATTGTGAGCAGTGTGAAAATCTTGCGTATGGGTTCTGTGATGGAGCTGCTTTTTGTGAGTAACCTAGGCTGTGAGCTTTTGAGAAGAAAGTGCAGCCATAGGAAGTTTGGGCCTGTGCCTCCAGGGCGCTGGAGATTCTCTGGGTGAAAGAGATAAAGAATGGAAGGCTGGTCACGTTCGCGATGCTTGGTTTCTTCTTGCAAGCATACGTCACAGGGCAGGGGCCCATGGAAAATCTGGCTGCCCATTTGAGTGTTGTCGTGGTCGAATCTGACAAAGCTGATATGGATGTGAAGACGTTCTATGATGGGATTCTGGCTGCCATTGTGGTGGGCGAAGGAGAAGCTCCAGTGGGAGCTGCCATTGGCATTTTGGCTGAGAACAAAGGTTGTTGCATAAGATCGAAGTGAAATGATGTAGATCACTTAATTTGTGTTATTAGTTTTTTAACAAATTTCATTGTGCAAGTTAGAGCCAGAAGATCAGGGCAGATTTAGATGCTGGTTGAAGGAATGAGATAAGCCAGACATCGATTGAAGACAGATCGCAGATTATCCTAAAGGAGATTGAAGTTGTAGTCTTGAAGCTGTTGAAGAAGGTAGCTTGATTTAATGATCGAAGATTGGAGAAACGTCTTCCAGCAAGGAAATGCGTTGAAGAGGCCGCAGCCTGTGAATGTATGAAGCTATCAAAGTTGTCAAATATTGTTTGACTGAGGTGTTGAAAAGGAGAATTGCCGCCGGTTGAAGCTGTTGTTTCAAGAGGCGCTAGATCTTGCCAGAAAGCCGTAGCTAATGAGGGTTTTTGCAGATATTACAAGCATGTGGTTGCTAGAGAATCGCTTGGACAATGATATCAGAAGATGGAAGCAAATAAAGTTGCTCTGTCATGCTGCTAAGGAAAAGCAAGGATAAAGTGCACTCTTGCTATAAGAGATAAGGCTAGCAGTTTGTGAAGGTAGAAGATCCTGAAGACCCTGGAGAGCAGAAAATTTGATAGAGTTGTATGTTTTGAGTTGTTTCTATTGTCGGTCTTGAAGGTTGTCATGTAGATCTTGAGGTTGTAGGAAGCTTGAGGAGATTGGATAAGTATGTGTCTTGGCTGAGAGTCAAAATTGTGAAAAGCATTTCTAAAGTCTAGAATGAAGAGTTGATAAGTGAGATGAGAACATCAAGGAGGATAGCAGATGTTGGTTGTGAAAACATAAGTCAAGTCCTTAATGCTTTAAGGAAGTAATATGATTATAAGTGAAGCCCTTAATGGATTAAAGAAGAAATATTGTTGAATGCCGCAGCATTCTGGTTTTGTATGAAAGCAATATATGTGGCCAATGGAGCCCATTAAAATTAGGATCCCCGAGCACCCACAGAGTGACTCAATGGGAGGTGTTGATAAAACAAGCGAATCACACCTGAACCTATGATGGACTGGTAACCAAGAGGGCCAGAGCTCATGGTTAGAGCATCTCAATTGCAACATGGGATTTCCTAGGTTCGATCACTAGATCTAGAAGATTTTAGATGCCGCAGCATCAGTGAAAGAGACAGAATGTAATGAGAATTTGTGGTAGTTGTGATTAGGGGGAAGTGTTGGAGATTATAATCCCAACTACCCAGCGCTGTATTTAAAACTGAAGTTTCTACATTGACTCTGCCACCGACCATTCTGGAGAGTTCTCACCGACCTGGCAATTTGCATATGAACATACTATTTTGTATTCTGGAAAGCTCCAAGCCCTCTATAAATAGAGACAAATGTAATGAGGCTAATCGCTTTCTAGTAGAGTCCAGCTCCGCAGAGCTGCTAGAAGATATTAGTTTGGTGTTTAATGTATGAGCTGCAACTCAGTAACTAAGTGTAATGTTTTGTTTTATTTAATATAAATTTGTCTCTATTTTGTTGCTTCCCTTGTTTCTAACACTTTCGTGAAATCTGCCAAATGTGGAATTACCCGAAGTTCAATTATTTTGAAAATTTTCTTGTGTGCATGAATTAACCAAACCTTTCCCCTCGTGATTTCTACTCATTCCCAAAATCTCTAACATCAAATTCTTACGAATCCCATAGGCTTCCTAACACGTTAAAACATAGCTCGAATGCCAGAGCAACCGTGATAGACCCTATATGAGCAATGCCTTGATGATGATGAAATTTTGGCCATGTGACTGCATTTGAATTATAGTGACTCCACCTCCTTTCAAATTGAGGTCCATTAGTAATGGTTGATCCTTGATGATTTTATTGTCCTGGGCCCTTTCAAATCCATGCCACTGCAAATTCTTATGTTGTGCCAGTATTTTCCTCTTACTGTGTTGTTGTCCCTTGCAACATTAAGACAACAAGTTTCATCACTCTGGATGCTAATTCAATCATTTCAAACTTTAGTCCCCAGATCTTACAATTTAAGATACAAAATACCTTATGGGCTACTATTCTAGAAGCTTGCAGAATTGGATTATCCTTGAAATGTAGACACAAATTCCATAATTATCAAACTCAAGCCTTTCATACGTAAATGGACAATCGATCATACTACGTTATGATTTGAATAATGACTTGTGCAAAGTTAGCATGTAGTATAATGCAAGGAATTACAAAAGATTCAGAAATGCAAACATGCTTATAAACCAGCTTTCTCGCACAACAAAGCAACTCGAAGAAGATTGTGGTGACTTAAAATTTCATTTTCCAAGATAGTATCAACAGTATTATTAATCTCAATAAGCTTAGATTTTGAAAGATTAAATCAAGCATCCAGGTTCCTTTAGGAAGAATGAAACTAGAGATTGACAGAAATTTTTTTGGAGATACGACCATGGACGAGATTTAGAAAATCCGATAGGGACTAGATTCTCCAAAATAAATAACCTTTAGAAAATCCACCTAGCCACTGATTCTCTGGAAGAAACCAAGCGCAAAAAATACGAGGTACCTCAGATTCTTTGAGAGGACACATTCCTCAGAAAATCTGCCTATAGGCGGAATCTCCGAAGGCTAATCCCTTCGGAAAATACGGTAGAGGAGGAAATCTCTGAACCTCACTTGGACTTAGCCAACTTTGCCTGAAAATGGAATTTTAGATGAAGGCATGGAATTCCAATGATGTCTGAGATCAAAGTGCTACAAATAATGCATTCCAAGTGCAAATGAAGCATAAATTTCTCCCAGTGAAGCAAAAGCCAAAATTCCAAGAAACATAACCCTAAAGGAGAAGAGGTTAGACCCACAACAAAAACCAGTAGACAAAGAAAAAAGAGGGTCCCCACCTTGGGGTGGGGCATGTGTGTGAAAAGTGCACAAAAAAGGGTGACACCTACTGGGAAAATGCTCCAGAGCATTTGATGATGAATAGGAATCAAGAACCCAAAATATCATGTTTCAATCTCCATATTAGGAAAACAAATCAAAATGTAAGATCAAAGAGTTAGAACCAAAGATAGAATGAACTTTCCATAAACTAAAGATCCAAGTGTGTGTGAGTGTGTTCATTTCCCTCCTCAAACTACTTCAGAAACCAAGCTCAGTCAAGTTAGGCTATGTAAAGATTCTAACTTGAAAAACATCCTGGATAAAGCCTCGCTGTGAGACAGGTGCCCATAGCCCCGATTCTCCCGAACATAGTTCTATTGCCAGCCAGGCATCCATAGCCCCGGTAGAGTTATTTGGATCCTCCTAATAAGTTGAGTTTTCCTTTTGACATTCAATACTTTTTTTTTCTTCTTTTTTCAAATATTCCTTTTTTTTTACTTCTTTTTATTTCAACTTGTGAACAATGAAGTTCACACTCAGGGTTGAGAGTCATGGTGGCACTGAAGTAGAAATAAAATTTTTCACCTAAGAGGACCTTTCAAGGAACCTAACGACAACCTCAAGATTCTTTAGATGTATGAAAGATATAAGATTTTCATAATACTTTAGGTTCAAATCAAACATTTAGACCTCTTGACACTAACAAAAGATCTGGACCATCCATTCAAGACACGTGATTAAATTCCATCATTGAAATACTCAGAAGAGTCCCAGATAGTAAAATGGTTGTTGTGCATATGAAAACATTCCCAACAAAAGTAGAGGGACTCGAATCGGAGAAGCAACACAAACCCAAAGAAAACCTAAACAAAAGTAGACCTACACTAACCAAAAGTAGAAACAAAGCAAAAGAGAACCTAAACTAATGCAATCTAACCTAAATAAAATAAAAGTAGATAAAGAAAACCTACAGAAGCAGAGCAAGCTGCATTTATTCAAATTAGAGCTATGCACAAGATACTCAAAATGAATCATGATCAGACAAGGTAGACTAAAACCCACACCTATATGATTCATCAATGCATGGACAAACAATAAGTTGATAGTTATAGTTCTTAAGAATGAAAATTCATCCTTATATTTAGTAAAATTGACCTCAATATTATAACATTCAAACTCAATGTCGTAATTGGGCATGATCAATAATTGAGGCAACTTATTAGGACCATGATCAATCCATATGTAATGATAAACTTCAAAATTTAGAACAAAGAAAGAGACAACCTGGTGTGGCACTTGTTTATACTAAATGTCATGTTTATCATCCTCCAATTATGAAGAGCTGATATCCATGTTGTCAGGTGGTCTCCACTGATGGTGTAGTATCCCTCTCACATTCGAAACATGCAAAACAAAATTAGAGTCATTAATGAGTAATTCAAGGTGAAAATTAGATTGAAAAATTTAGAGCCCACATGAAACTTTTCACCTATTTTTGTTTATTCATGAGGGATCAATGATGAAAATGCAGAGGCTTTTTCCTACACAACAAATTTCTCAATAAGATATTCATCAGGAGGCATCACAGACTGATCTTCAAGCATACCTTCACCCACAATTGTGTGATCAAGCCTCTTAATTATGACTGTAATATTTCTATTTTTAGCATCATTCAAGTTTTCTTGCACATCAATATGAACCACATTAGCTATCTCATCATTAATGCATAAAGTCTATAAATTTTTAGTGCTCAATTCATCAATAGACAATTTTTTTTTTGATAAATGAGAAAACTCCTTGAATTCATCTTTTGTTGGCACTGGTTCAGATTCTTGATTGTGGCCATCCAGAATATTGAATCCTCCATTAAGTTCTCCCTCATGCTCTTCAAGATATTCATCAACAACTTGTTGAAATCCTTCTATCAGAGACTTATTCTGTGCATGCCCTAAATGTTGTGACAACTATACTTGTTCGTCCACCTCCTTTATGGCTATTTGGAACTGGAAATAGGAGAATTCAGAATGCTCCTCTTCATGTATCCTACACCAAGTTGGTAGTAACAATTCGTCTAGGAAAACTCTGTATCCCAAGCCTGACCAATCCTTCAAAAATATTACCACAAACCAATCATATCTAGTTTGTATTGGATCTTCATCATGAACAGAGGAAATTTGACTTAGCTCTTCTTCCTGTTGTGGTTCACCCTCCACTATATTTTCCATTTCAAACCCTTGGTTAGCCTCTGTAGGACCAACATCCTTTGTGTTTGTAGGTTGTTCTTCACTTGAATTTTCATCAACTACCTCTATTGTCTCAAATATTTCAGACTCTTCCTTCTGGCATGCTGCTTCATTTGTGGATGGCTCAACACTTGTTGCACATTCTTCAAACCCAAGATTTTTTGACTTCTCTGTAGTACTTTCCTTGACTAAATGTTCTTTCCACTCCAGATATCTCCCAACTTTAATGATAATGTTGACATAGGAATGTCAAGTGAACTCTAAATGAGATGCATTATGAACTCTGCACTGTTTAGATGAGATGAAATCTTGCAAACACCTACCACTACTGAGTTGATCTTTGACTATCTCTATGAATGCCTCAACAAAAACATCAATAAACTCTAAATCTATGGAGGCTAGCGGTTCAGGAAGGTTCTGCATGAAAATATCCCTTTGCAAAACAATCTCGATTTTACCCAAAAAGGTTAATCATTCAAACTCATTGTGCCTACAGGTATTATGAATCCTACACTTCTCTGATAATGCATAGTGATGCAATCCTTTACTGTTCCAGAGATCTAATCTCTTATCCAGAGATTCACAAAGTTGAGGAAAATCAATTTGAAGACTATTTCCATCATGAAAAACATAAAATTGCTTTTCCATCTTGACTCGAAATTTGTACTTTCAGATTTTGAGATCTCTCATATCTTAGATTTTCAATATAAAGGCTCATTCAACTTCTAGCTATGTCACCTTCGTTCAACCCTCCTCCTGGCACCAATTTGTTGATGGTGTTTTCTACACAACAACTCGAACAAAATATAATATCCTATCTCTCTTGAAAGGTAAATCTCTATCAACAAGCCTCAAGAGATAACCCCAAGGTCTCTAATGCCAGGTCTTGACAATGCAGTGAAACAACTCAGAAATAAATGCAAAAATGCTAGTAATCACAAGGGGCCTTACAAATGAACAATGCTATAAGTATACTTTCATCAGATGAAACAATGCATTGATGCTTTCAATCCTAAAACTTTAACCCAAATTTCAAAGAAATAATAAAAGATGAAGGGTTTAGGAGAGAAATATCTAAACTAACTCCTAAGATCAATCGCAACAATGATGGATGCTGCAAATGGACAGATCCCCAATAAAACCAATTTCTGCGTGATCAAGGACAAGCCTGCAACTACACAGAAATGGTGGAATCTTCTAAGGAAACTGAAGATTCTATGAACATTCATTCACATACCCAATAACTAGCGCAATGTAAACAAGTATTCACAGTTGAACTTAGCATAAAATGAGGCCCAAACTAACTTTATATAACAACCTACAATCAACAAGTTGCCAAAAGTATGGGCCGAAGATTGATCAAACATCATTCACATTTCACAATCATTGTAAAAGAACTAAAATCTAACATCTAACATCTAACATCTAATGCTGAGAATCAAGAACAAGAAACCATAAAACTATTGAAGCTGAATACAAAGTTCACCAAACAATGACCCAATTGCATTAACTTCTCCACCATTGCATAACAATTTCCAGTTCTCTCCTCTCCTACAACTACTCCTACTAATTTTTGGAATTCTAGCTTAGCTTCCTAACTAAGTCTCTAACTCCTACAAATGATAAGGCACTGGCCTTTTATAGAAAATTACATTTTGAAGCAATGACCAAGATTTAATTCATCCAATGGCTACAATTGCACTTCTAGAAGCATCTAGCTGTTACATTAAGGTTTTTGTATCTAGATGCATCATCATCCAATGAGGAAATTCAATTACATTTTGGAGCAATGAGAAAACAACATCCAATCACCTTGACATTAGAAAAATCCCGAATTGGATGAAGAAACAACTTCACATGATGCTCTTTGTCAAAGATATTTCTCTAGTTGACACACAACTGATGGCACAAATTTTCATGCAGCTCCACCTTTGATATTTGAGTTAAAATTCCCCCTTGGGCACATTTTCTTAGGAAGATGCATTTGGACAGTTGGAACATTCTATCCCTGACACACTTTCTTATGTGAATTCTTCATGTAATAAAATGACCTTCTTGGCACAATTCCATATGCCTTTATCTTCATTCGTCCTACAAAATAAACATAAGAATGTTATTTCATTAAGTGCAATACCCATGGATAAAAATTAACACCCGATCATAAGAGTTACATAATAAGTGCCACTATTTGTGATATGAATACTTTATAAATTTCTGTTTAAGCTTCGGGGTGTTAATCAATGAACCCTTAAATTTTAAAATCATAAAAGGATCTTAACGAACCCCCCTCCCTTATAACCCAAAGAAGATCCTTTAATGCATATACTGGTAATGAATGTCATCTGTGGTGGATTAGATCCATTCTAGCTTATGTAAGTCCTCCTTAGTACAAATCAATATACATTCCACATAGATAGATAGAATAATAAAACCATAAGTCCTGTCCTATAATGCTTCCGCCCCATGATCATTTATATCAGACCTCATTTTCCATGAATAGTAAAGATAGAGCACTCCCATTTAACCTTATGCACCCACCATTTACTTATTGATATCTACAATATCAATGACCCTCCTTTTCAATGTTGGTGGAAGCTCATCTCTGTAAACAAATTAACAACCTTTTCAACATTGGTTTATTTTTGTTAAGAATAATCTGATATCATGAATCATAAGCCCCCATAGATTTCATGTTGCAAATATCACCATTAACATTTTGACGATTGCAAACTTTATTATAAGCAATTCTACGCATTTTCCCCCTTGTGGATGTTGAATAATCTCTACCACAGCTTCGTTACCTTTTCCGTGGTGAGATTCATAACTTGAGCTTTCACATGTTGAAGATACAATGAAACTCGTATCATTTAAACTTCCCAACCTTTATGTAGACATCTGGCTTCACCTTGCAATCCCTCTCATGCAAATTTTTTTATTGGTTCATTGCTCATTTACAAGACCAATTTAACACTCTATTCTTTCTATATCATCAATGCATACTAAAGCTCTTTACGTCGCTTCACTTTTAATTATCACCTTCTGAGTATTTGATCCAACACTCCTCTTATGAATATTTGGCCTAATCTATGTTCCCTGAGCGGTGCCCTCTTCCATTCAGTATGCTATCAATAACTTCATGTTTCTCATGAACACACTTATCTCATGGATCCCATTAATCTTCAGATCCTGAAGCATTTATCCTTTCGACTTAAAATGCTACCATTCTTCATCCCTTATATCATTTCCCCGATCATTGATTCTAATGCCTCCATTTCTACACACTTTTAATGGGAATTCTATCAACATCAATGTATAATATTGTGAAGTGTATTAAGCATTCAAGAATCCTTAGATAATCTTAACCGTGTTTCTCTCGCACCTGTTAGAATGTTCTAGATGTTCTGGTAATTTCTCCCAGGTTCCACCTTCTCCACCGTCTTCATTAAAAAATCCATCTAGAATGTCAGGGATAAGAGATTAGAAAGAAACGTGAGGAAAATTCTAGAGACTGCTGTATACTTCTGAGACTTCTATAAAAGGAGGAAGATGTAAACGTTTTTGACAGGCAATGCAATTAACGTTTTATATACTTGTTGCCTCTGCCCACCTCCTATAAGTGGTATCAGAGCCCAGAGAGACATTTTAGTTTGCTCTGTCCTCTCCCCTATTTTCTACAAGTGGTATCAGAGCCAGGTTGAAGTGAGTTGAAGATCGGAGATGCAAGTTCATCTATGCCAAAGCATTTGTGTTCATTGCAAGCAGATTGTTGTTGAAGAATTGTTGAAGGAGTTGTAAGACTATTGCGGATTATTTTTTGTCTGAGATCGTTGGAGCTGCTGTCAAGTAAAGAAAGAATTTTAGTTTTCAAAAAAAAGGAGGAAGATTCGATGAAATTCAAAATTGCTGCTTCATAAGTGAAGGGGTGTAGAAATCAAAAGGTAGATAGTAGATGTAAAAAGAACGAGAAAAAAAGAGAGGGTAGATCGCTGTTTTTTATTAATGCTAAAGAGTATTTATTTCATCATAGTTTTCAGAAAAGGAATATCTGCCATTGTTTTCAAAGTAGCTGTAGCCATAAGCCAACCATAAATAACTGATGGAAATTAAAGGAAGTCAGAGCTGAAGATTGCAGTCAAGAGGAGCTGATGCAAGACAAGAAGGTCACTATTAGAATAAAAATCGCAGTCAAGGAAGAGATCGCTATTTTTGCAGGCATTTCCCATAGAAGACTAAGAAGCCACCGCTTGAAAGGAGAGTGAGGATGGTTGGATTAGCCGCAGATCTAAAGGAAGCCCCAAAAATATTCTAGATAGCTGGTAGTCAGGAACTATTAGCATAACCTGAAGCAATAAATGGAGGTAAAGATTTATTCTGTCAAAGGTAATTTTTATTGAGTTCACATGTTTGTGAGAGAAATTGTGAAGACTATAGAAGTCATTATTTTAAATAAGAGTACACAGAGGAAAGAAAATTGCAGCCAAGCAAGAATTGCATATTTGTGTACCCAATTTTCTAGTCAACAAAGGAGAAGATATTGGATGGCACGTAAAGAAGAATAAGGTAAGATTATTTGTTTGATTCAATGGGAAAAGCTGATAGAGTGAAGAAAGAGAAAACAAAAGATTTAGAAGAAGAATTAATAAAAGTGAAGAAAGAAAATACGAGTTTAAAATATGAAAAGGATTTTTTAGAAAAAGAATTGGAAAAATTAAGAAAAGAA
The DNA here is from genome assembly GCA_007258455.2 of Sequoia sempervirens. Taxonomy (NCBI): domain Eukaryota; kingdom Viridiplantae; phylum Streptophyta; class Pinopsida; order Cupressales; family Cupressaceae; genus Sequoia; species Sequoia sempervirens. The sequence continues at coordinate 977,282,537 of VDFB02271358.1, forward strand.
ATGGGAGCAGAAAAATGCAGCCTTTTAAATGTAATTAGTGATTCTAGAGAAGCAATTGAAGAGCTAGAGGATAGGTTAAAGTTTTTGGAACAAATACATAATTTGCAGGTGAAGGAATCATCCAAACTTAAAGAGAAGAATAAAGAGCTTGAAGAAAAATTAAAATTTTTGGATGAGATTAATACAAGGAATGAGGAATTGGAACAAAGAATGAAATTGATTGATGATTTAGAAGAAAAGGCGAAGAAATTAGAAGAAGAGATTAGTTTATACAAAAATGAAATATCAAGATTGAATGAAGAGAATGAATGTTTGAAGGCAAGGAAATCCATATGTGATGTTTCTTGTGGTATAGAGGATTTGAATTCGTGCATTGATAAATGTGTTTTTGCTGAAGAAATTTGTGATAAAAATTGTCAAAAAGATAATGTTGTTAGATGTAATGGCAATGAAAAAAAATGTTGGTTTAAAGATCATGGAAAGAATGGGATACAAAGGAAAAGGACTGGGAAAGCATGGTCAAGGTATGAGAGAGCCAATTAAGCCAATAATGAGGCCAAAGCATGAAGGTCTTGGATATGTGACAAGTAAAGGAAATAATACAGGTGTAACTAAATTTGTTAAAGAAATGGAATGTGTGCAATGTTGTCATTGTAACAGGAAATGACATACGAAGGATAGATGTTGGGATTTACATCCTTGCAGTACTTGTGGCTTGAAGAGTCATTCTGAAAAGAGATGTTGGAACAGAGAGTGCAAGAAATATTCTATGGTAGATTGTATGAAAATGGATTGTGGATGGGTTTACAGATTGAGTTGGCAGAAAATTACAGGTATGATCAAGAACTTGTTTAAATATAAAAGTTCGCAAGTGAAAGTTGATGGCATTCAAGCAAGGTTTTCAAAAGGCATAATTGATAATAAGTTTGAAGATGATAGTAATCATGGAAAGACAAGACATCAAAGAAGGTGGAAAGTTACAAATAGTGAGTTTGCAGAGAAGAAGACTTCCAGTTTGAAGTTATGAAAATTTGAAGTTTGAATGACTGCCGCAGCAGTGGGATGAGAGTTGAAAAGAGTTGAGGAAAGAGATCTATAGATTATAGAGATGGTTTGAAGTTTGAAGACTTGGACAAAGACAAAGGCATCATCAGGCATGAAGATATCAAGCAACGAAAAGGATTTGCAAAGTCACCAGTCAAGAGCAAGGAAATTTATGCAGCAACATTTGAGGTTCTAATTAGTGGGGAGTGTTGGGAAATGTAATTTCTCCCTCAAATGAAATGTAAAATATTAATTAAATTAGAAGTTTCTAGAGTTTCTAGTTGGACTAGAGATTAGGAATAAAGTAAAATTTGGTGAAGTTCTAGAAGTTATATTTTAGATGTTTGTAGAAACATGGCGGCTATTTCTAGATGTTTCTTAAGCCTTCTATAATAGAGGCACCATGTAATGTTTTTGGATAAAGCAATTCAATACAAGTATTTGGAGCACAAGCTCATGTTTATTTGTGTGTTTATTCATGAATTGCTGAGTATATATTTACTTATTAGTGTTGATCTATATCCATTCACCCCTATCAAAGTGGTATCAGAGCCCAAAGAGACATTTTAGTTTGCTCTGTCCTCTCCCCTGTTTTCTACAGCACCTTCATTACCTCCAATTCCACCACAAATAACCCACATGGAACTGTGAATTAAGATTCCCACACCTCAAGGAATTCAACAAGTGCTGGATTTCTTGAGCTTGAATCTTTTCGGGGAATGCTGCCAACATCGGATTTGCAAAAAATTCAACCTTCACGAAATTCATAACCATGCAGAATTCCTGAATTACTACCTTGTATGTCACCTTCATTATTTCCAACATTTCATGGACTGCTCAAATCCAATCACTCCACCTATGAGTAATTCAACATATTGCCCACATTAATATTGAGTGGATTTCATGAAGACCCATTAGTAGTTGAATTTAATAGGCTTCATAATGTCCCACAGATGCTATCACAAGCTCAATATTCTCCACAGCTTGCTAAAGGTGATTGATTTAATTTGCTTCGTAACCTCATGAAATTTCAGTAATTTAGTGGTCTCGTGGATTTGCACACTTCGGGGAGTCCGGCTACCCCCGAATTTTCTGAGATCTCCTCCTTCTTAATACGCTGTCCATTATGCAAATGAAACCCACTGTGCATTGTGCCAAACCGTGACTTTAGACATCAATGGAATTATACACCACCATTTCTTTGCGTAATAGTTCCCTTATCCATCAGAAATCCTCGACAATCCACCCTCTCCATATCTCGAAGGCTTATCATAATAATAATTTTCTGGATATCATTCTTCTCAAGACTTTCACGCTGTCTCCTATTCCACGCTTAGGATATAGCCATTTAAATGTACAATTTGATGCAACGCCACCAAATGCCTCAGCTTCTATTGATCTCCTATCACATAACTTCAATTTATCAATGGTGGATAATGCATAGCCTACGAATTAAGCCCATTCCACTCCTCGTCCTGTGTACAACTACCAATGCTTAACTGAATCTCCATGGCCTGGCCTGGTAAGATGAACTTTTAAAGGATATGCTGTGAGTCCTTCATGTTATCCTTCTTTGTCCAGTGGAAATGACACATTAAATCAATTGAATTTGTGCTTCATTTTATTGGATGCATAACACCGCAAAGCTAGCCTTCATACCTAAATTCATTTCAAGAAAAATACCACCTCAATTTTTCTCATTTGACCACTTCGGGAATTCACCTAGTCCACGGATTTGAGCTCAAGGAATTATTGCCCTCGGGAAATATAAGACTTTAGAGAATCTGGAAGGGGCCAGACTTTTCAAAAAGAAAGACCTTTAGGGAATCCTTGTGTTGATGAATTTTTTGAATGTCTATTCCCTCAAGGATTTCATGTGTCAGGGGATTTCCCGAGCATTTATCCTTCGAGAATTTCATTATGGGACAGAATCTCTGAATCTTATAATTCTCGGGAAATCCACAATGGAAGGGAATCCACGAACATATGAGCCTCCAATACTCAGAATTTTAACCACCCCAATTTATGTTCACGTTGGCCGTAACCAAGTATTTGTTCACAATTTCAAGGACTTTGCTAGCACAAATCTTTCTTACAAACACGATGTTCATACATAGTTTTGAAATCTCCACAAACTTCCTTTCGAATGGATGGGGAGAATGTTGCACTTGAGCTATTGATGCCATAGTCACCACTGCACTTTATTCCTATTGCACAATCTGTGAGCCCTGTAGATCAACACTCACGAAAAGATTATCACTTGATGATGGAAAGAGAAACTAAGTGTTGACCATCCTTCTTGAAATATCTTCCTGCTTATTGTCAAACCAATTCACCTCTATATTGGAGGTCGCCACCCACTGTCCTCAAACTTTAGTCAAGTCACCATAATTAAAGGAGGCATTCTTTTCACATTTTATGCTCTTCGTAGGTCTTGCGGTGTGGAGGATAACCCGAGCTTCAATGTTTTCATGGAATTTGGGATAGCAAGAATTCCCCGAACTTTGTTCTTTCGTGAAATTTTCCAACTGTAGAATTACCCGAAGTTTAATTATTTTGAAAATTTTCTTACATGCATGAATTAACCGAACCTTTCGCGTTGTGATTTCTACGCATTCCGAAAATCTCTAACATCAAATTCTTACGAATCCCATAGGCTTCCTAACATGTTAAAACATAGCTTGAATGCCAAAGCAACCATGATGAACCCTATATGAGCAATGCCTGGATGACGATGAAATTTTCACCATGTGACTGCATTTGAATTATAGTGACTCCACCGCCTTTCAAATCGAGGTCCATTAGTAATGGTTGATCCTTGTTGATTTGTCCTGGGCCCTTTCAGATCCATGCCACTGCAAATTCTTATGTTGTGCCAGTATTTTCTTCTTACTGTGTTGTTGTCCCTTGCAACATTGAGACAACGAGTTTCACCACTCCGGATGCTGATTCAATCATTTCAACCTGTAGTCCCTAGATCTTACAATTTAAGATACGAAATATCTTATGGGCTACTGAGCTAGAAGCATGTAGATTTGGATTAGCCTTGAAATGCAGACACAAATTCCATAATTATCAAACTCGAGCCTTTCATATGTAAATGGAAAATCGATCATACTACGTTATGATTTGAATAATGACTTGTGCGAAGTTAGCATGTAGTATAATGCAAGGAATTACAAAAGATCCAGAAATGCAAAAATGCTTATAAACCAGCTTTCTCGTACAACAAAGCAATTCGAAGATGATAGTGGCGACTTAAAATTTCATTTTCCAAGATAGCATCAACAGTATTATTAATCTCAAGAACCTTAGATTTTGGAAGGTTAAATCAAGAATTTAGGCTCCTTTAGGAAGAATGAAACTGGAGATTGACAGAAAAACAAAATTTCGGAGATACGACCATGGAAGAGATTCAGAAAATCCGGCAGGGACTGGATTCTTTGAAAGAAATAACCTTCAGAAAATCCACCTGGCCGCAGATTCTCTGGAAGAAACCAAGTGCGGAAAATTTGAGGTACCTTGGATTCTTCGAGAGGACACATTCCTCAGAAAATCTGCCTACAGGTGAAATCTCTGAAGGGCAATCCCTTCAAAAAATCCGGTAGAGGAGGAAATCTCCAAACCTCACTTGGACTTAGTCAACTTTGAATAAAAATGGAATTTTAGATGAAGGCATGGAGTTCCAATGATGTTTGAGATCAAAGTGCTATAAATAATGCATTCCAAGTGCAAATGAAGCATAAATTTCTCCTAGTAAAGTAAAATCCAAAATTCCAAGAAACATAACCCTAAAGGAGGGGAGTATGTTGATAGTGATGGAGAATTAAAACAACTGTTAGGAGTTTATGATACAACATCATCTACTCCTCCCATGAAACTGGTTACCTATGCTATGATTAACACCAAGCAAAACGACATAAGTGAGAAGCCGCATACAAGCATGGAACCATATGATCCCGAATTTCCTATGTCAAATGCACTCCCCTTAGGGGATACAATTTGATATACCAATGGACATAGATGATAAAGAAAAGGTCATTAAGATTGGGAAGTGCCTTGATGATGAAGAAAAAGAGGATACTACAACCTTGCTTCATGATTTTCCTTAAATTTTTTCATGGAAATATTCCAATATGCTAGGAATTGACCCAAAGATAGTAACACATAACATTGTTCTTGCTGAAAATGTTAATCATGTTCACCAAAAGATATGAAAAGTGAACCCTAAGATAGCCTTGCATGTTAAAGGAGAACTTGGAAAACTCCTTGACACAGGTTTCATTTGACCTATTGATTATTCTCCTTAGATCTCAAACATTAACATTGACACAATTGCTAAACCTGATAATCATATTAGGATATGTACATATTTTCATGACTTGAATAAAGCCTCTTTAAAGGATGCTTTTCCCCTTCCTAATATTGACATGATAGTAGATTCAACTGCGGGGCATGCTTCATTGTCATTCATGGATGGATTTTCTAGTTATAATCAAATCTTCATCAACCCACAAGATTAATATAAGACAACCTTCACATTTGTTTGAGGAGCAGTTTGTTGGGTTATGATGCCTTTTGGATTAAAGAATGCAAGAGAAACTTATCAAAGAGAAATGACATTGATATTTCATGATTACATACATAAAATCTTGGAAGATTATGTTGATGAAATTCTCGAAAAATCCTTAACAAAACAAGACAATGTGAATGTCCTTCGACAAATCTTTGAACGGATGTGTAAAAACAACATGCACCTAAATATGAACTAAGTGTGTCTTTGGAGTAGATAGTGGAAATTTTTTAGGGTTTATCATATCTCATAGAGGCATTGAGGTTGACACAGAAAATTTATGCTATAATAAACATGCCACCTCCTAGAAACATTTCACAATTGTGCATGTTACAAGGAAGAATTCAAGCCATTCATTATTTTGTCGCCTCCTTAGCTGATTGAACTTTACTTTTCACACATCTCCTCAAAAAGGATGTGCATTTTGATTGGAATGAAGATTGTAAACATTCCTTTGAAAGTTTGAAGGAATCCCTTGCAACTCTGTCCATTTTACAACTCACTATGCCAAAAAAACCCATTCATCCTTTACATTCCCACGTCTGCCCATGCTCTTGCAACATTGTTGTGTCAACAATATGACAATGGAAAAGAAAATCCTGTTTATTAGATTATTCAAACTTTAATCGATTATGAAATGTAATACACACTAATCGAAAAACAATGTTTAGCTCTTGTATTCACTACTAGTAAGTTGCAACATTATTTACTAAATGTGAAAATACAAGTCATGAAAAAATTTGATCCTCTCAAACACCTTTTAAAAAAAAAAGACTTATTAGGACATCTAGCTAAATGGGTAATGTTGTTGATCGAGTTTAACCTTAAGTTTGTTTCACAAAAAGCAATCAAAGGCCAAGCCTTGACTGGCCACTTAGCTAACGCTCCTTCTCCTCTAGCATTACCTAGTAATGATTCTTTTCCTGATGATAATGTGTTGACAACAAAGGTTTCTACATGGGAATTATACTTTGATGGATCCAAGTGTAGAACAAGATCTGGTGCTAGAGTGATATTAGTTCCGCCTGAAGGAAATCCTATTCCCTTTTCATATCACTTGAATTTCCTATGTATGAATAACACAACTGAGTATGAGGCACTAATTGTTGGGTTGCGAGCTGCTTTAATCATGGGTGTCAAAGATAATAAAATATTTGGTGACTCACAATTAGTAATTAAACAAATAAATGGAACATATCAAGCCAAGCATGACAAATTATCCAAATACAAGGATCTTATCATGCACTTGTTAGAGAAGTTTCAGGAATTTACCATTGATAACATCCCACGAAAAGATAATCAGCTTGCAGATGCAATGGCAAGTGCTACCTCTCTTATATCCCCTCAAGATCCTTCAACAAATTTCACATTCACTATTCACCCTATCATGAAACCTTTAATCGACAAAAAATGGAAGAAGTTTTAATGAAAAATGAGGAAACTCGAGTGAATGGTATGATACCATATTCAACTATTTGAAAAGTGGTACCTTTCTTGAGTCAACAACCAAAAACCTCCATGCTCATTTACGAAAAATTGCATCTAAATATATAATTCTTTCTGGTGTACTGTATCGAAGGTCATTCAATGGTCTCTTAGATGCTTAAACACATCTGAGATACCTCTCGCACTTCACCAAGCCCATGAAGGTACTTGTGGTGGACATTTTGGAGGTCAAACATTGACTCAAAAACTTATCAGTATTGGGTATTATTGGCACAACATGAAACGGGATTGCTTCAATTATGTTCAAAAATGTCATAAATGTCAGGAACATAGAAATTTGCATCATGCTCCTACTAGTGAAATTCAAACTCAACTTTCGATATGGCCCTTTGTGGTTTTGGGATTAGAAATTATAGGAAAAATTTCACCCCTTCTTCCACTAGACATAACTTTATCATCGCTGCAATTGATTATTTCACAAAATGGGTAGAGGCCATTCCTCTTCGATCTACAATAGCTAAGGTAATATGTCATTTCATCCTAGAACACATTATTGCTTGCTTTTGACTCCCTTCCGCATTAGTCTCTGATAATGGTACACCATTTAAGAATAATGATGTGAAGAATTTTTTGGAGACCTTTAATATCCAACATCATTTTTTGACACCTTATTACCCACAATGTAATGGTCAAACTGATTCAACTAATAAAGTCCTTTAACAAATTTGGAAGAAAACTATTAATAATAATCATAGGGATTGGCACACACAATTACACTATGCGCTTTGGGATTATCGCACAAGTGTTCCATCTTCCATAGGGACTACACCTTATAATTTGGTCTATGGAAGTGAAGCAATAATACCCTTGGAGTTAGAAATTCCTACACTAAGAATCGCTCTTCAAGGACTTGTTGAGGATACACACTATCGAAAACAAAGATTACACCAGCTTGAGATGCTCGATGAACAACACATTAATGCTCTTGAATAGCTTCAAGCTTATTGCAAAAGGAAACATCACCATTACAATCTTAATGTTATCCCTTGATCATTCAACAAGGGTGACCTAGTTCTATCTACAAATTAGCGCAACGTCAATGCTAACCCAAATGAAAGAGATAAATTTAGTTCTAATTGGTTAGGACCATACATAGTTGAATTTTTTTTTTGGGTCTGGTGCATACATGTTAATAGAACTAGATGGCACACCCCTTAAGGAACCTATCAATTCCATGCATTTGCATTGGTATTATGTCTAACCCCTTTGAATAGTATGAATGTTAAAGTAGTGTTTTTAAAGCTATTGGGTCATATCCTACATGCTTTCATATTGCTTCGTTCTTGAAAAATCAATCATGCGTATGTCTTGAGCACTAAAGTGATTATTAAATTTATTTTTATAATTACTTTAGGTTTCATATCTATTCACTTTCATCTTGTGTGTTATGATAAGTTAGATCATTAATACATTTAATTTAGCATAACATACTTAATCATCATGTTGTATCTAAAAGAAATTGCAATAAGTTTTAATTAGATCACATAAGTCTTGTTAAATCATGAGATATTAATTAAATAATCTTACAAAAGGTTATTTAATTAATCACATTGCTATTTAACATTCAAACACATTAAGACAAGTATTAATATATTAAATTCCCATATATATATCCAAAGTTCTATGTACAGATCATCACAATATACAATATCACTGAGGTCCATGGGTACTCGACCCCTCAGGATTTGTACTCGTGGTCCAGTAGTAGGATGTCAGGAGACAGTCGTATGTGATCGTGATTGCGATATGTTGAATCTAAGTGCAAACTCTAAGCCCTGTATCCAAGGGCCACCTGATGCTCCCCTACTATTTTCTCCCTCTCCACCTATAGCCATGCTACCTCTGCCTCTAGTCTCTCAACCTTTGTTGGAGTCCGAGATGACTATCTTGCATTCTTGGCTCAAAGGAGTCATCTCCTCATACTCTCATATGCTTCTCCTAATCTTGCGAATAGCCTAAGTGACTCTAGATCCTGCTCCACAATAGGTGGAGGCACATAATCTGAGTCCATCTCCTCCTTGTCGATGGATGTTGGCACTATCTCTACAACTTCTTGACAGTAGAGCTCCTGCCAATCTCTCACCACTCTTGCAAGGGTAAAAGCAAAACATAATCAATACACATCATCCTGATATATATATATATATATATATATATATATATATATATATATATATATATATGATAAACATTAAAGTGCATGCATAAAATCAAATATCATCACCTATATCTTTGGTAGGTTGAGCAATATCAACCTCGTTCGGTGCAGGGGGCATGAAAGATGTGCTAGCCTCTCCACAACTGTGGGTACTAATACCTACTGTAGCTGTTGCTCATGATCTCGTCATACAAATGGGAGAGGGCTCTCCCCACTCGTGTCGATCCTCAACTACTGCCTCATCACTCTCACTTAGGGGTGGCTCCTCCTCCCCATCCTCCTCCTAGTTCTCATCCTTATCCTCCTCCTCTCCCTCCTAGCCATCATAGTCTAGATTTGCATCCTCATCGTACTCATCATCAATGACATCAGTAAATATGTCTACAACTCTGTATCATGTCTCCTTGGCCCTATTCTATTTGTCATCTCCCTCATCTGGTAGTGGACCTGCATCTCCTACAGGCTCATCCATTAGATATACAAGAGCTGGTCATGATACCGTCCACCACTCCTCATAATCCCATGTGGCACTGACATCATCTATGTCAGAGACTGGAGGTTGGTCATGATTTGAGCTAGAAGTCAGAGCCACTCTTGACAACATGGTCTAGAGTGAGCCGCACTGTATCACCTGGTCTCTGGGCACTCCACACTAACCTCCTGAAAAAGGATCATGGCCAGGGTGGTGTCTAAATATTTTTGAATTGTTGCATGACTCGATCATAGTAGAAAGGACATACTACGTGATCATGTCGGCCAACCAAAAATCTCTATAACTACAGTCTCCTCAACTATCTTGTGTGATCTGGCCACTATAGCATCAGCTAATAAGGTCTCCATAAGATCTCATCCTCCTCTAGTCGGTTAGATCACAATCTCCAAAAATGTAAATCCCCATAGTGCCATAAGCATCGTAGAGGATAGCCGAAGGCCTGAGGATACCCCACTATTGTAGCACATGTGAAGCTGATTGGTCTGGTACACATGATATGCTCTAGGCACCAAACTTGTAGAAGCGTGCAATGCACCATGCCGTCTACCTCCTGAAAAACAAATCGCCCAAGATTATAATATAAATGTGCCAAGATACAATGCCCCTAGGTGTATACTATCTAGTACTCCGCCATCCTGCGAATCAAATGAACTAGTCCTCCCTCAAGGTGCACTGCCTGCCCATAAGGGATGAGAACTAGTGCCATTGTATGCATCATGATCCATCTAACCACTGGTGCTTGTGAATACAATAAGATCTCCAAGTCAATCTGCCCTCTCACTCGCTCATCATGCATTGGACCACCCAGACAATACTGCATATCTTCCTTCTGCTCTTAGAAGGTTTGGTCTCTCTCGAAATGTATCCACTCTCCCTAAATAGGAACATAGAGAATGCAGTATACGCCCTCCAGGGTAATTGTCATCTCACTTGTCGGTAGGTGGAATGTGCATGTGTCTGCATCCCAACAATCATAGAGTGCCATCATAATAGCATCATGGTACCTTATGGGGGGCATGAGGTATTCCCAGTAGATGCCCACTCTCAAAAAGCTCAACTTCCTACCACCTAGATGCTGTCGTGAATGGGTGGGTACCTATCAAAACCATAAAATATGCTCTAAAAATCATCTAATATCTTTAATTTTTACTTTATTCATCATGCAAGTGTACTAAAGTTCATCTAGTGTTCTTTTCTAAAGGTCCAAGGCACTTTAGAACCCTTTTGGGAAACTTCACAAAAAAATGGGACACTTTGCAAAAAAGTGGGACACTTTGCGAACAAAAGGGACACTTTGTGAACAAATGGGACACTTCACGAAAAAGGGGACACTTTGTGAACTTTTTTTTCAAGATTCTAAATTAACGTAGAAATGCATAAAAATCATTAAATAATTGCATAAACACAAAGCACAGGTAGTAGAATCGACTCACCTCGTGATGATGCTTGCCATGCGCCACCTGGTCCCATAGAACGTCCAATCTCGTAGGTGTGTAGTCTCCTCTGCTCGGCATATTTCTATCTTCACTCATCCCTCTCACACTACAAGGTAAAATGAAATAGTAAATGGCCAATTACTTCACTATTACCTCTTTTAACTCTTTTGATTCTCTTTTTCACTCTTATGAATAAAATTAGGGTTTTTCCTATCTTAAGAGTTAATAAAGTACTTTCTATTCAAAACACCATAACAGGTGCTAGGGAACTTTGTTTTCGATGCTGTTTGATGTGTTGGAATCGTGATTCTGCACCTAAAATCATCAATCATCTATTGTTATGAGGCATGGTACTTGGTTATGTCCTACGATATGATGTTCCTTATTCGATGTGGCTAGTTTTCTACCTTGATTCCACCTCTGTAAAGCAAGCAAAATCATGGGGGGGCATATATCTACCCTCGAATTTGATTTCTAGAAGTGGTATAAAAGAATTTTGGAAAACTAATGAATTTGTGTTGCATGATGTAGTTCCTAATGTTGTGGTTTTGCATAAAACTACATCGGGGGCTTCATTCTCCCGTCTTTTGAATGAGTATCCTTTTATGAAGTAAAGTGCACTGTTTAATGTCCTTTAGCTTACATATACACATAGAGTCATATGGGCACTAAAGTGGGGGATAACTATGGACTCAAAAATCATACTCCTTTGGAGATAGTACAATCTGTGGTCTAATTTAGTCCTATTTTAGACACCCTTGCATCAATCACCCCTTAAAAACTACATTTATAGGCCCCAAAGACTCATTATTTTGGACTTTAAGGCCTATTCCACTAAAAAATTATACAAATCCCAACAAGCAATATTCAAATCATTCAAATTCTAGAAAACCCACCTCAAAAACACCTAGTGGGACTAAGTTGCCTAGGGTGGCGATTTTGTCCCTTTTGAGGGATTTTTCACTTTTGAGCGGGAAAATCACTAACTTAATTCAAATTCTTGATCGATGTCAGCTTGTGAAGTTAAAATAATGAATAATTAGGTCTTGATGCCTATAAATATATGTATTTAAGTCATTTTTCACAACATTAAGTCATTTTCAACAAGCAAATTCAAGAGTCAAGAGTCAAATATCTTTCACAAGAAGATTCATTAGTCTATCTACAACAAAGTTGAAGCTTTAGGGCAACAAGTTAGGGTTTTTGTAGATCTTCAAGCTCACTTTTTTGTTCAATATCTCACATTGCAAAGAGTTGATCATGGATACCTATGGAGATTCATGGAGAAATCTAGGTTGAGGAGATGTAACTAGCCATCAAATCAATCCTAAGGACTTGTTTTCAAAGTGATTCCATCTTCCATTTTCTCTCTATTTTCAGCCTAAGGAAGGTTTGCATGTCATTAAAATTCACTTCTAATGTGATTTATTTTCTTTTAGAATGAATCTTGCATCTTTCTAATTCCATTTATGCATCTTATTCTTGCATGTTAGGATAGGGTTGCAACTTATTTTTTAGACTTCCTAGTCTTAGAAACACTTAGGGCTAGGGTTTTACACATATTTGATCTCTTTCAAGGTTTAAATACTAATTAGGGGTTTGACCAAGGCAAAAACCCCATTAGAAACCAATTTATACTATGTTTTGTAGGTATTTTCATAGGTTTGGATATGGGTTTCCATCAAAAAATAGAGTGCAAACTGTGGGCTCCCGTTTCCACTTTCGGATTTGTAGAAAATCTAAAGTGGACTAAGTCACCAACAGTGGTGACTTAGTCCCACTGCACTGGTTTTTCAGAAGTTTTTGTAGATCTAGATACCCATTTGGCAGAAATAGATTCTTGAGTAGTTTCCTTGATCTGGGACTAAGTCGCCCAACTTGTTGTAAGTGTCCCAGTTGGTTAGAAAATTAGATTTTCCAGAATCTCAGAGGCATCTGCAATCTTTATTTCAGCTTTCATTAGTTTCTAGGTGCACAATTTATGTTTAGCATCTTTATCTTATTCTTTATTGCATTTAATCCATCTTTCTGCATATCACAATGTGTTTTCTAAAAACTTGCATTTCTTAGGTTTTGCATTAATAAGTCACTTATTTTATCAATTTAGTGCATTTAGACATTCCATCTAGGCATATTACATCCATCCATGCATTGATTTTGAGTGTATACATTGCCTATTTTGGCTCATCTTTCTCCTTTTAGGTGAAAAACCCTAGAAGTGCATGAAAGCCATTGGGTGCCAAAATCTTTGTTTACAAAACCCATAGGATGTAGTGAAAGCATCATCTCCCCTTGCAATTTGTGCAATCTTGGGTGTAAGAGAAATCACTACATATTTTTTTATTTTCTACTTCGTGCGATCTTGGGTGTAAGAGAAATCACTACATCTTATTTTTATTTTGTACTTCGTGCGATCTTGGGTCTACCAATTGAGACACATCCTAATAGAGAATTTAGTGGTGACCCAAAGAGGTTTTTCCCTCAGGCCACTATATAAAAGATAAGATGAAAGTTGAGTCCAAACTGCCATTAGCCTTCACGTGCCAATCTGAAAGGGGAAGCTACCCACATGTATGTGAGGTATTTTCTTATAATACCCTAGTAAGGTTGGTTAAAGCCTTAAGTGGATTTCTAGACGCTTGTGAGGCGATAAGTCCCTAAGCTATGACTAGACACCTTCTTAGTAGCCATCCTTTTGATTGAGATTATTTGGCATCACTTTCAATGCAAGGGTGTAGTACCACATCCTGAAGTTACTCACCATATGGCTCCCTTGAGATGAGATAGAAATCCCCAGCTTAGTATAAGCTACTTTTTTCACTTGTAACTTTCTGAGGAGAGGGTGATTGTGTCATCCTTCAAGTCTTGGAGGCACCTAGCTATCCTCTCTCACAAAGACATGAGTGAATACACCCCCTGAAGGTGTCCCTAAACTTGTGTCGAAGGAGATTCCAAGTTGTGGGCTTGAAAGTGTTGCCATTGGCCATTGACCTTAGGGATAGGAAATGCTTGATGTGTTTTTGATTATGCTATACCAATGGAAATTGGGGTGAATAACCCTTGAACATACACATATTCACATAGGGATTTGACTAGTCAACAACAAAAAATATGTTTTTAGAGTGTTTACTATTTTTGCAAATCACATTTCAAAAAATTTTCAAAATGAAAACCATTCCAAAACATCAAATTTGTAACAAAAAAATTGTGCACCACAACTATTAAACCATAAACTACAAATGCTAAATAGTAAGCCATATTTTCCAGTGACAGTGCTCCGCAATCGTAAAATTTTGTACCACATTTTCTAGATAGTCAGCCACAACTGTTGAACCATAAAACTTGGGGAAAATCCTTATCCAATCTCAATCTTAGATATACTTTAACAATGACCTAATTCTATGATTACTGACTTGCAGTCCATTTCATCACATTCATTAAGGTTGCATTGCATTGGATTAGGAAAATTTTGTTACCCACCTTGCATTGATTGATTAACCTTAGGTCATTCTAAGTCATTTGCACCTTTTAGATTGCAAATTAGGAGGCCTACCATGTTCTCGATCGGTCCATTGTTACATGTTTAGATTTCCTATGACCTCATCCTTTCTATCAATCAATCGTCATCATCAGTAGGTCTCAAACTTACATCTTAGTTTAGACTCACCCTGTCAAAACATCATCTTGTTAGCATCTTGTCCTCTTGAGGTCATAACATTTTGGTTTGTTACATTGTACTACCATAGCTTGGTTGGAAACCTTTTTCTTAGGTCTAAAGGTGCATACCCTTAGTTTCATTTGGAATACCTTAATCTTAGTTGCATATCATGAACCTTAGTCATATTCTCATTTGGTCTCATTACATATCACATCCTTTGGTCATAGGGTCATTATCATCATTGCATTTCAAACCTTAGTCTTAGGTGCATTAACGTTTGATGTCTTTAGACCTTCAAAAATTCCAAAATTCCAAAAATAAATAAATATAGCATAGTCTCATATCTTACCTTGCATTACCACCTTTACATTATCAATCCTTAGGTTGCAAGTTTTACATGGTTGAAACAAGGTTAGGAGGAAAAAGAAAGGACATGGATGCTTCAAGTGATTCCATTTTTAGTCCCACAAAGGAAAAAAACCTTGGGTCAAATTCAAATCCACCTCAAACACCACAAAGAGAAATATCAAATCCATTTTCCAACCTCACATTAATTGAGATCAATAGATGTTTGACCCCCAAAGAAATTGAACATGCCACCCAAGATCCAAGAGTAATTATATGAATTGTGGATGAGCTTGTTAGCACAAACCTAAAAACATTCTTTCTTGCACTTGCTAAGAAAGATTCTAAACTCCCCTTTAACTTTGACACTTCCACAATTGTAGAAGGAGTAACACAATCACATACCTAAGGTCCTAATCAATACACATTCACAAAAGTTCAACCTATTCCACAAAAACTGTTCACTAGTCTACCCCTTGTGGCCACAACACACATTGCAACAACTACACATTCCTAACCCACCAATATTTGGATCTAAGAGAGCACATACCATGTCCCAAGGATCAACATTCACATTTGGCAACTCATCTTCCACTCCTATAGGTGAAACATTTTCAAATCCATTTGGCACACAAAACAATACACCCTTGATCAATGCAAACCAAAATCCACCAAAAAAAAAAGGAGAATTCATATTGTCACATCTAAGGTGCCAAAAAAAAAATCAATGCTACACTAAATACCATTACTTTTGGAACAAATTTGAACACCAATCCCATCCCATCACAACAATATGTCATACCAAATTCCCAAATTCCAATTTTGTACCATAAAATCAAATCAATACCAATGCCACATTCACACCCCTTTATCAACAAGGTAATTCAAATCCTTTGAAACAAAATGTCAATCCAAATCACATGGTGATGCCAAATTTATCATATAATGCTCTTAAAACTAATGTTGATCCCCTTATGCAAGTAAAACCCAACATGACATCATCTCCCATGGACACCTTAATGCAATAGATGAAATCAATACAACAACAAATGGCAAACATACAAATAAGAATGTAATCAAGATTTTTGGAAATAACTGTGTGCATATTTTTACATCAATGTTTCAGATCATACTCCATGATCCATCATTAGGATGAATAAGCAGAAAGAGAGAGAAGGGAAAATGAGATAGCAGACTTGGAAATAAATAGGAGAGGGGGGGTTAGGGAGGAAGAGAGGCACAACACCCAACAAAGTAGATGCACACAATTATTTCCAAGTCTGCTATCTCATTTTCACTTCTCTCTCTTTCTACTTATTCATCCTAATGATGGATCATGGAGTATGATCCAAAAAATTGATGTAAAAATATGCACACAATTATTTCCAAAAATCTTGATTACAATCTATCATGGACTATGGAAACAAAATGTTATTAAAAAATAAGAAGACATATTCTATGGAGGAATTGTGTCCTTACCATTTCAATAAAAACGTATACATGCCACCCTTTCCTCAGCATTTCACTGCTCCAAAATTCAACAAGTACAAAGGGAAATGGGATTTAGTGGAGCATATACGAGAATTTAAAATGACATGCATGGACACTGCCTATGAGCCCACATATTTGATGAGACTATTTCCTCGAAGTCTCTTTAGGATGACTCTAGAATGGTTTGTGCACCTTCTTCCTGAGATACAAACATGGGGTGACTTGGTTGACAGATTCATTAAACAATCTTACTACAATATAGAAAGTGACACAACCCTGCCAACATTGTGTACCACCAAACAGAAAGAGGGAGAATCACTTACAACATTTGATGAAAGATAACACAATATGGCTAATAAATTTCCTTGCTACATACTTGAGAAACAATTGGTCACCATTTTCATAGAAAGTATCCTCACAAAATTAATGATCCAACTTCAAATTCAATGTTGTACTACCTTTGAAGAGGTCATTGAAAAATGCAACTTTATTGAGAAGGCTCTTGTGGAAAAAGGACTTGTAAAAATCTTTAAAGAGACCCCTGATGCTCCTACTGATAAAGGTAAGTTTTGGTCTTGAAATAAGAATGCCACTAATGATGGAGTCATGGATGCTAAAGCGGTAAATCAAGGTAACCCCACCCTTCATCTTAAAGGTCCATCCACATCAAACACACCAAAACCAAGCCATGATTAGACATTGAATGCCATCCAAAATAATCAATGCAAAGGACCACCCTGCACTAAGAGAACATACACACCCTTAGGGGAACCCATTGAGTCAGTTTTAAATAAAATTTTACAATCAAACATCATTCAACATCCCGACATTAAAATATATGAATCAACATTGGTTAAACCAAATTGGTGGAATGAAAATGAATTTTGTGAATATCATCGTGGCAAAGGACACAAACCATCATCATGTTGGACACTCAAAAATCTCATCCAAGATCTTATTGAACAAGGAGATTTATCAATGTATAATTCACAAGGAAAAACCAATGCTGATCATACCATATTCAAAACTCCCTTGCAAGACCATGGGAATGGGAAGGCCTCTAGTTCAGGAAATAATAACAATGCTAATTATACACGTGTGGCACATGACTATACCATTAATAACATTCAAGCTCTTGATAATAATATTGCTACCATCACTATTAATAAAAGTTTAGAATGTGCCATAACCACCCGTAGAGTTAAGGTGACCCTCCAATGGGCTCCCTCTAATCCATTACCAAAAATACAATACAATCTCTTGGATCATCTAGGAAAGACACCCGCACAAATATCCATTCTTGAGCTACTTTGAATTTCCCTAGAGCATAGGGCCATTCCAGACAAAGCCTTGTAGGATACATCTGTACCATTCAACTTAAATGTCAAATAATTTCAGGCCATGGTTGGATACCTAACTACGCCTCACCATGTCACCTTTTCTAAACAAGATATTTTTGGACAAAAGCCAAATCATAATGACCCCCTACACCTTTAGTCTACATTAATAAACATAAAATCAAACAAGTCTTGGTAGATGGTAGAGTAGGTCTAAACATATGTACCCTAAAATTAGTTACATCATTGAGATTCTCTGAGGCTTGCATAGATCGATCTAAAACAATTTTTATCAAGGCTTACAACAATGCTAAGCACTCATCTAAAGGATTAATCACACTTCCCATAAGGGTTGTCCTTGCTACTCAGAACATAATGTTTCATGTCTTAAATCTATAATTTACCTACAATATTCTCCTAGGTCACCCATGGATTCATGCCATGAGAATTGTACCTTCCACTTACCATCAATGCTTGAAGTTTCCCTACAATGGCCTTGGAATTACCATACCAGGTGATCCCGATCCTTTCTAGTACCACATTAATCTAAGAGGAACTTCTACTTGAATCAAGTTCCCATCAACCAAGAAGCTTCATCTTCCACCTCATCCAGCTACAATGATCCATCTTCCCTCATCAAATCATCCACTCCCTTCACCACACCTTCCAAGACCAAAGTACAGATCCATGATAAGGGATGTGGGGAATACAACATGGAGAGATTATTTTGTGTAGAAAAGCTGCCTAAATCACTAAAGTATTATGGAAAACCCCATCCTATTCAACCTAAAATCATTATCCACAACCATCCTACCACCTTCATCAAGTGGGGGGGATTAAGAAAAGAGCCCATAGGTGAGGACATCTCTACATGGATTTACAAAGATGAGGAAGACATTGAACCTAAACAGTTACAAATTGAGCAATATCCAAAAGGTTTCTTGATCATGAAGCAACAAGGATACGATGGACATAGTGGTCTTGGGCTAAAATCATGGAATGGTGGAACTAATACTGCCTCCTTGTCTACCAAAGTACATTGGGCTAGGGTATGTACCAAAAAAAGTGAGTATTCCTAGTACTAGGTTGCCTTCGAGTGAGAACATTAATGTTTCAAATGAAATTGAGACATCTGAGGACTATGCCAAAACTGATTCTAATAAGTGGGAATGGGATTCCTACACATCCATTGAGTATGACCTAGCCGAGACCTTTCAAGAGTTTAACTTATCCCCCCTACCAATATCATAGACATTAATGTCCATATTGATTCCTTTTGGGATCTTGACTATACTTCTATCTTTACCATATTTACCTTCACCCTTGATGATACTGATGATTTCTTACCCCTTGTATACCCACAATTGATAGATTGGGACCAACAAGGACCGTCAAGTTTAAAAAAATTCAAGAACAATGAAGTAATTGCTGAGTTCATGGGACTTCATGAAGGAATACCAAGTGGGGATCATAAAGTTGGCTTCATCATAGAGCTTGATAATGCAACATATTTCAGAGAGGCTACTCCTCCCTCTAGTTGTAAAAGTAAGAAAAATGATAAAAATAAAAATAAAAAGAATAAGTCTCTAGGTGAAAACTGAAAGGCGCCTTTAGACCATGAAAAAGTAAAAATAAAGGGTGTATTTGAAGGAGAAAACCTCTTTGAGGTATCTAATGATGGAGGGTTGGACAATCTTCCTATTGGCTGAGAGAGATAGCCATTGCTAATAGAAGAATCAAAAGAAGTTAATATTGGGACAAAGGACAATCCTAGAATCATTTAGTTTGCAACATCTTTGACCATTGAAGAAAAAATAGAGTTCACTACATTCTTTTCGGAAAGACAAGTTAACTTCACATGGACATATGTTGATATGCCTAGGTTGGACCTCGACTTGTTCTACACCATCTACCATTTCTTCCAAATGCTAAACTAGTCAAACAAAAATTAAGGAAAATGCACCCACAGATAGCACTCTTGGTAAAGAACCTTTTAGATGTTGGTTTTATTCATCCCATAGATTATGTAGAATGGATATCTAATCTTGTTTTTGTCATTAAACCAACTAGTGATATAAAAATATGCACATATTTTAGGGATCTAAATAAAGCTTGTCCTAAATATGACTTCCCACTACCTAACATTGGTATCATAATATACCTCACAACAGGATATGCGATGTTATCACTTATGGATGGATTTTTAGGATACAATTAGATTATAATTTCCCCTAAAGATCAACACAAAATAGCTTTCACTTGTGCTTGGGGTACCTTTTGTTGGAATGTAATTCCCTTTGGTCTTTAGAATGCTAGAGAAACATATTAGAGAGCTATGACAACCATTTTTCATGACTATTGTTGGCTTCCTACAATGATTTAAAAACTAAGCCCATAAAGCTGTGATTTAGAGATTGGACATCTAATTTGAATAGTTGTCTTAATCACCATGAAGGTGCATTTAAATTTTCAACCCAAGGACATAGAATTGAAATGGGTTAGCACAGTATGTGCACTAGGAATCCCAAAGTAGCCACATTCATTCTACAACTAAGAAAGACATAGTGCTAAAAGTGAATTGCTTAGAAAGAAACAACATAAATGCTGAACATCAACCAAAAAATATAATAATATGAAGTGCATGACATGAATGAAAATCCGAGCAACAAACAAGAAACTACTCTGTTTGCTTTGGCTGCAGGAACAGTCACAAAATAAAATTCTAGTGGCTGCAGGAATAGACAATGCCAGATTTTAACTAATTGCTGAACAAAAAATAATAACTAAACTAAAGGATGGAATGCTCACCAAGTGGCCCTCCTTGGATTAGTATCCTTTAAGAAAAATGTAAACTCAGACGCACAAACTTATAACTTCATTTTATTCATTGGAAAACATGAGTACAAACAAGCAACATAACTGTATACCAAAAAACTAAGAATGCGAGTACATCATCAGATTAATCAACCTCCTGAGAAGGAGCATTTGAGTCTTATTTATAGGAAGAAAACTACTAACTACCTAGCAAGGCAGTCGACTCCAACATATTAGGAGGACACCACTTTAGGGAAAGCATGAAAAGTGGAGAGGAGATTATGCATGCATGGAATCTAGTCAAGCATGTTTTCCTTAACACAGATCTAGCACAACAATAACTCCTATATTCTCTCAACAAACAATTAAGACCAGTTACAAGGTGGTTATAAATCTTCGATTTAAACTAGGAATTCCATCTTGCTAAGAGTCTTCCCTCCATTTGACCTTGAATGATCACCTTATGGACCTTCATGGCGAATGATTAGCTGGTAGAATCTTCCCCAATTTTGTAGGCTTCTAATTATATCTGCATAACAATATTAGTACGCACAACAATTGCATATCTGTAACTATCTTAAAGTAACGTTCATTAATCCACATGTAAAATTAACATAGATAGTTCATATAGCATGTCAATGCCATTTAAAGGTTACAAAAATAGCTTATGCCCAATGTCTATGGTTTTGAGGAAATATCATAAAAAGGTCAATATCCAAGTATCAATGTCTATGACAACTACAACAAATAGATAATAAATTCTATCAAAATTGAGTCATAAACTGGACTCCAACTACATGCATGTACTTATGGAAGACTACGTTGATGACTTATTGAAAAAATCCTTGACAAGAGGTGGTCATCTAAAAGTGTTAGATAAAATTTTTAAAAGGTTGGAAGAATATAAGGTCAAGATAAATCCAAAGAAATGTGTGTTTGGGGTCCAATCAGGAAAAGTATTGGGATACATAGTTTCTTGTAGAGGAATTAAGGTTGATCCTAGTTTCTCATAGAGGAATTAAGGTTGATCCTACAAAGGTAAACACAATCATAGATATTTCCCTACCTACCAACATAAGTCAATTGAGAACTCTCCAAGAAAGATTGTAGTCAATCTAAAGGTTCATTTCCCAATTAGCAAACAAGATTCTTCCATTTCAACATTTTTTATGCAAAGGAGTACCATTCATATGGACTAAATGTTGTTAAGAGGAATTTCAACATATAAAGGATTATTTATTGACTCCAATTCTCATTCCTCCCATTAATGGAAGACACTTAAACTTATACATATCAGCCACCAAATCAGTACTAGGGGCATTACTAGCATGCAGTGACAATGATGGAAAAGAGAGAGCTATCTACTATATCATTCATACTCTTGTAGGATATGAGATTAACTACAGTCCCATTGAAAGAGCATGTCTTGCAATTTTTTTCACCACATAGAAGTTGAGACATTATATGTTAAACCACAAAACAAAATTGATAGCCAAAATTGATCCTTTGAAGTATCTATTGAATAAAGCCACCTTGACAAGTCGACTAGCAAAGTGGGTTAGGATTTTGAGAGAGTATGACATAGAGTATGTTGATTGTAAGATAATAAAAGGAAAAGTGATAGATGATCAACTTGTAGATGCACTAATGATAGCAGATCATCCTCTAGTGTTTGACTTTCTTGATGAATCTATCTTGGTGATCAAGACTCCTACAACCTGGAAACTATACTTTAATGGGTCCTATACAAATCATGGTTTAGGGGATGGAATTCTTTTTATCACACCTTAAGGGGATTCCATTCCTAAGTCATATATAATAATATCATTCCCATGCACAAATAATAGGGTTGAGTATGAAGCATTGTTGATAGGACTACATATGGAAATCAAATGGAAAATCAAGGATCTTCAAGTCTATGGTGATTCCCAGTTGGTTATTCATCAAGTGAATGATGACTATGATACAAAGGATGAAAAACTTACCCCTTACAAGTGCATGATGTATAGTTTTAAGTTTTAATTAAATGATATTTCTTTTGAGAAAATTTTGAGGATTCAAAACAAAGCAGTTGATGCAATGGAAACCATTGGATCTCTCTTGGATATTCCTAACAATGCCCCATAATATGAGTTCTTGGTGGAACAACTATTGATCTCCACATTTGAATTCTATTTTGTGGGATTCCTTCAGTATGAGTTCAATGCTATATGCTTTCATACTTGTTTAAAATCCCCCCTAAAACAACCTTCTCTTCTTTTAACATAATCATAAGATTTTATAAGGAATCCCACTAAAGTGTTTTCTCCACTATTGACATGGGGCCATATATGTTGATTGACTAGAAGGAGGAATCAAAATGCATATATTTTTTCAAGCTCAAGTTCTAATTAGATGCCACCAAATCTAGATTTACTATTGATTTCTTCCATAAAATTACTAAACCTCTAGATGTGCCCATAGCTAGAGAGTGGAAGCTGCACCTTTTTGACCATTTTGGGAAGATTTCCAAGTTTTGGGTTTGTGAAAATTTTGTCTCCTATAAGAGTATGATCTCTACATTACTTGAATCTATTTGGAAATTTATTAGGCACCTTTTATTAGGGTTATTAATGCCCCTAAAATTCCATTATATAATCCTCATTTTGGTCATAGAGAGCAACACACTCTCTGTGGTCTTACTGATTTATCTAAGATAGTTTGAATACTCACCTCAATTTCTTCTTATAGTTTTTTTTTTGACTTCCTTCCCATTTTTTCTAGTGTACATAATTCTATTTTTTTATCCACATATTTTGACTAAGAGATAGCCAAGGATTGAGAGAAGTCAAAGGGTTCTTCCTGAGCTACTTGTTGGGATATTTCTTCTATGAAATTTTCACCTATTTTATTGAGGTTATCATTTACCATTATCTCAATCTCTTCTAGCCCCTAATGTGGAGAAGAGTGTTGCAGTTCTCCCCCTCGCATATTAACTTTTCAATTTTGTGGGGAGGGTGAGGAGGGTGAGGAGGGTGATGTAATAATGGTTTCCTCAAACTGTGCTACTTTATTTTTGTGGTTTTCTCTAGGCTGAGTGATTTTTAGAGTTAATTGTCCATTAGCAAAAACCACCAATTGTAGGGGCTCTAATTTTTCCATTAATTGGGATTCTAATTGATGCCCATGATTAAATACATTACATTGGTTCTAAGAGAGCTCTACTAAGTGGGATTGAGAATTTTGAGCTGTTA
Organism: Sequoia sempervirens; assembly: GCA_007258455.2. Taxonomy (NCBI): domain Eukaryota; kingdom Viridiplantae; phylum Streptophyta; class Pinopsida; order Cupressales; family Cupressaceae; genus Sequoia; species Sequoia sempervirens. Next base: position 977,306,625 of record VDFB02271358.1, read on the forward strand.
TTTCTCATTCGAGAAAACTTATCTCTTTATGCCTTAAATCTTTATCTTTGGGGAGATATAATTCATGAGAAATTAGGTTAGCTTCCAAACCCTCACAAACCCTTTGAGAAGTTTCTTTGATATTATCTTGAATATTTATTGTTGTCACATGAAATGGCACCCTATTGAATGCGATGTTCAACATTCCCATGAAACAATGGAAATGACCTCAAGGTGTGGGACCTTGTGCGTATGAGGTCAAATCTCTAGAGAAGGCCAACTTCCTCTTTCAATCCAAGTGTAATGTGTTGGTCCAACCCAACACATGAAAACCTACCACTATCCTACTCTAACAGCTCACAAGGGAAAGGGTTAGAAGGAGAACATGAAAGGGAAATGGGAGGTGGTACACTGATCTATTTTAGGATCTAAGATGATTGCTTTAAGAATGCATATTGATTACAATTTTAAAACTCCAAATTACTAAAATGGAATCAACAACACATAATTAAATGAACATAATCATAATTCAGAATGAGACAAGAGATAGAGAACACAAACAAATTGATAATGGATTTCATCATAAGAATGACTACATCTCTGGGCCCCTCTCCAAAGAGTAGACTGATCCGATTGAAATCTTCAAAAATTCAGCATTACATCAGTTTGCAAGCTCTTCCCTTCAAGCACGATAGAATTCCAACATTCTCCTAACGTACAAGAACAACAAAATTATCTCTCCAAAATGCTCTAAGTCTCCAACACCTAAATAATTCTGAATAATCTAGATGAACCCCCTAAGCCTCTAACCCCCACTTTTTATACAAAAAACTTACTCAATTGGGCTAATAACCAATTGATTTACAAAATCCACCTTATCTCTCCATTTTTACATAATATCTCCAAAAGAATCTCCCTTTTTTACATAAAAATCATTCTAAAAATTCCCTAATTTAATTTAAGCCCCTTAATTGTCTCATTCTTGGGCTATTATTGTTTTGGAGGTTTATTGTTAATCCTTAAAAGGATTATTGATTTTGAATTTGGAGGAAGTTGTTTTTAATTTTTAAGGCAAATGGTTGAGAAATACTCATCAAAACAAACCGATGCCACATATATATCAAAGAATGTTCGGTGGCATAATGGTATAATATAATTTTAGTGTAGAGAGGGTTGACGGTTCCAACCCCCTGCCAGCCTCCTTTTAACCAATTCTCCAACAAAACATTCAACAAAACAAACCAGCGTTCCATTCTTGGTAAACGCGAATATGCAACCAGGTCGGTAGGAGTTTGGTATCAAATCCCCCCACTACACTTTTAACAAACCAACAACTTCAAACCCACTGGAGGAGATGATAGAGGCCACATGGCAAAACACGATTCACTATTGACAGCGACATGTCGTTGACGTGGCTACTGACCGGATTGCTAACATGGACAATGACGTGGCCGATGCTGATGTGGCATACAAATGCCACTTGTCATCCAGTGATTGGTCCGTACAGTGCTGGCATGGATGCAACTTGTTATCTAGTGATTGGTCCATGTGTCTGTTCGTACCATATGGAATGATGACATTAGCATCCGTATGGTCAAAGTCAACCTTCCCTACATGATCTTTGACTACTCGTAACGTGGGCAAACTGACTCTGATTTCCATGAAACAAATGTCATCAAAAATTTTGTGACAAGCTCTTTGCGATGGTACTGATTTTGACTAGTTTTGATGACATCAATTTTTGGCATTTTTTCTCTAACCAACTCCAAGGTTGACCAAGGTTTGACTGATTATATCTTGGGCTCTGTAGCTCCGTTTGACTCCGTTCGAGTTGCGTTGGAGTCAAAATTTTTCCCTCTTTCGGATGATGTCATTTTTGAAGATAAAAGAGGAACTTCAATTTTTGGCGAAGATCCTCTGGATCAGTCCTCCCCACTGGAGAGATTTTGGACCTTTGAAAGCTAGTTACTCAAAAAGTAAGTGAGGGTAAAGTTCTGTCACTTTACCAATCTCCATCCATTTTTCCTTTCTTGGATTCATCCCCTTTAGTCCCACTCTGAGGTACTCGACTGCTCCTCTTCGTGAAGTCTTGGTCTTCCTATCTAGGATGACATCCTCTAGCAACTCTGACATGTACTCTGGTGAAAGATCATCAACTGATGGAGCCTGAATGTCAGTATCCTCGTCCAATATCATCGGAGGTTCATACAATTTCAATTTCTCAACATTTACAACTGAATGGATTTGCATGTATGGAGGAAGATTGAGGCAGAAGGCATTGGTTCCGATCTTTTCCAAGATCTCAAAGGGACCATACCAAATTGGCTTAAGCTTCCTTCCTTTGCCTTGCATTCTTTCCTTGCTGATATGTAACCAAACACAGTCACCGACTTGAAAATGATGATCAGTGTGATGTTTATCATGTCGAGCCTTGTATTTGGCTTGACTCTTTTCCAACTGTGCTTCCACTACCTAATGGATGGCTTGGACTTTCTAGATGAACTTCAAATCCATCTCTGAATCATGGCGTCCATCTTCAACATCATCTTTCCCAAAAGCAAAATCCATTGGAGTCTTAGGCACATAACTGAAATAAGTCTCAAAGGGAGACCTCTTTGTAGAAGAGTGTGCCACATGGTTGTAAGCATGCTACACATAATGAAGACTCTCATCCCACAACTTGGGATGCTTGCTACAGTAACCTCTAAGTAGATGCACAACTATCCTATTTACTACCTCTGTCTATTCGTCGATCTATGGATGGAAGGCTGTACTCTTCTTCAGTCTGGTGTCCATGAGTCCCCACAAAGCTAACCAAAATTCCCCTAGGAATAAAGAATCTTGATCTGATACAATAGAAGTAGGTAACCCAAAATGAACCCATACAAATTGGAAGTACATTTGAGTTGTTAGTTCAGCAGTGACTTGCTTTTTACATGGCATTAAGATACACATCTTGTTGAATCGATCAACTACTACAAACAAGTAATCATGTCCCTTCCTAGACATAGGTAACCCCCCAACAAAGTCCATTGACACACTTTCCCATGGATAGGATGGTACAGGTAATGGTGTGTACAACCCTAGTTTTTTGTTACATGGTTTACTAGTTGCACACATAATACAACCCTTAATGTATTTGGTGACAATTCTTGCATTTTAGGCCAGTAGCAATATTTCTGCAATTGAGTAATTGTCTTACTTATCCCAAAATGTCTTGCAATCAAAGAGGTGTGAGCTTCATAGATTACATGTGGTTTTTCATCTTTCAGAACACATAACTTGCCCAAATGATACAAAAGTTTATCCTGCACATAGTAATCTTTCTCTTCTATTTGTTTGCTTGCAATTAAAGCTGAATAAATATCCTTAAAGTTTTCATCATTAGCATATTGTTCCTGAAAGCTTTCATGCACCATAGAACTACCTTTAAGGATAATCAATGAGTTCATAACAGGATGCCTAGAAAGCATATTTTATACTTTGTTATGGGTACCTTTCTTGTACTTAATTACTAAGTGAAACTATTGCAAAAATACCATCCATCTCAAATACCTACTTTGCTGCAGTTTAGATTGTGAGTGCAAGTATTGTAGTGGCTGGTGATCAGTTTGGATTATAGTTTCTTTTCCCATTATGTAATGTTTCTATTTTTTAACACTCTAAACTAAAGCATGGAGTTCTTTATCATAAGTAGGATAGTTACTTATTGCTCCTGAAAAGGTTTTAGAGTGGTAGCAGACTGGTTTACCTCCTTGCATAAGAACAACTCCCATGGAAAACCCGCTTGCATCAGTCTTGATCTCAAATGGCTGATGTAGATATGGTAAAGCCAGAATTGGTGCAGTGCTTAACTTTTCCTTCAAAGTGTTAAAGGCCTTTTGCTGTGGGCCTCCCCATTGTAAAGTTGTCTTCGTACTTGTTAATGTGTGCAATGGTGATGCAATGTAGGAGAAGTTTTCAATGAACTTTCTCCAGTGCTGGATTGCACCTAAGAAACTTCTGACTTCTGTTACAATACTTGGCTTAGGACAATTTACAATAGCTTTGACCTTCACAGGGTCTACTTTCAATTGACCATTCCCTATGACATAGCCTAAGTACACTAGAGATGTCTTTGAAAATTCACACTTAGACATCTTTACATAGAGTTTTTCTTTTCTCAAAACATCAAATTTTTTCTTTATATGACTTACATGATCATCCCAAGACTTGCTAAAAATAAGAATATCATCTAGATATACAATGACAAAATCATCAATGAAAGAATGAAAGACATTGTTCATGACTCTCATGAACGTGGCAGGTGCATTACAAGGCCCGAAGGGCATAACCAACCATTCATAAAGTCCCTATTTTGTCTTGAAAGTAGTTTTCCAAATGTCATCTTCTACAATTCTAATATGATGATAGCCACTTTGCAAATCTAATTTAGTGAAATAAACTGCATGTTTTAACTAATCAAGTAAATCATCAATTCTTGGAAGAGGGTACCTATTTTTTACCGTTATCTTGTTCAAGGCACGGTAGTTAATGCACATTATCCAAGATCCATCTTTCTTTGGAACTAGTACAATCAGAGAACCACAAGGAGATGTACTAGGAAGGATGACTCCTTTCTCCACTAACTCTTGAACCAATTTCTTGATTTCTTCATTCTGCATAATGGACAAACGGTACAAGCCAATATTATGCAATGGAACATCCTACTGCAACTTGATTTCATGCTATATTTCCCTCTTGGGTGGCAACCCCTTTGGTTCTTGAAACAAGTCATCATAAGCAGAAACAATTTTGACCATTTCAACCTTATGTTTTGAGTCACAACCCTTAAATGCCTCAGATTTATCTTCCTCTTTGGATTTTACAAGCATTACCACAAAGTTCTTATTAGAGTTGACTAATCTTTTCATTTGGCCAACATTAACTAGTGTGAGAATAGTCTTGACCTTGTGTGCACGTACAATATATTCTGCCCCATCTTTAAAAAAATGATACTTGTTCTCCCCCTGTAAAAGATTTCCTTTCTATCATATAGATAAGGACTCCCTAATACAAGCCCACAAATATCTAGAGGTACAACATCTACTTCTACTTCATCAATAAAATTAGTAGTGATGGAAAAATGAAATTTGCACTATTTTTTCACCTGCAATTGTGCATCATTATATACCCATCCAAGTGGATAGGGATTAGGATGAGGAGTAGTAGTTAGATTCAATTTCTTAACAAACTCTTCAAAAATCAAGTTGACTTGAGAGACCGAATCAAATAGTGTATCAATCTTTGTGTGTTTAGTTACCACACGAATGTGAAACTGTTCATTCCATTGTTTATCAACTTTAGGAGTGGATACTCTACTTGAATTACTTGTACTTGCATTAGAAATACTTGCATTAGAAGAAGGATTTATACCTTTCCCTTTACCTTGGATCCCGACAGCAACGATCTTTGTCTCATCTTCGGAATCAGATCCAAGATCCTGTTGAACGATAGCAACAGTAGTCTTTTGTTTTCCTTTATTGCCTCCAAATCTTTTCAGCCTTGCCTCCGGATGCAATTTCCAGCACCTTGATCCATCATGCCCCTCTTTCTTACAGTATGAGCATGCGGGTTTTTCACCCTCTTTCTTCATCGTAGCTATCTTCTTTCCTTTACCTTTATCTTTTTCTTTATCTTTACCCTTACACTTTCCCTCAGACTTAGATGGTTTTTTATCAAACTTATCAATGAATGATCCCTTACCTCTAGAATCTAAGTAGGTAGCTTGGACACAAACTTCGTCAAGGTTATTGGGATTCAAACCAAAATTGAATGTTTAAGGTAGGAATGAAGACCTCCTATGTACTTCAACAAAGTATCCTGGGTGTACAAAGGAACATCTAATGCAATAGCCCTCTTACGAAATTCATGAGTGTACTCCTGAACGGACTAACCTTTCCCTTGCCTAAACATCCGCCAGTTCATCATTAATTGCTGCATGTATCCTAAGGGATAGAATTGATTTTTAAGAGCACTTACGAATTCTGTCTAGGACAAGTTGACTTTACCATGTTGGGATATTTCTGCCCTAGTCCTACTCTCCCACCAAGTTAGAGCTATACCCCCTAACCAAATAGTAGCAAGTTGGATCCTATTAGCATCATCTACGAGGTTTTGGACTCTACAATAGACTTCAACTTGTTGAATCCATTCATCTAGTTTTTCAGCATTTAATTCACCACAATACTTTGGTAAGTCAAATTTTACATCCAACTTAATTTTGGGCTTATGTGTACCCTTAAAAGGATTAAAAGGCATAGAATGAGTAGAAGAAGGAGAAGAAGGAGAAGACAGAAAAGAGGGAGAAGAAGGAGAAGAGGGAGGTGTCTTCAGAGGCTCAGGATCATCTCCTAATTTCTTTCCTTTGCCTGCATGAGCTTCATGTCTCCACATCCTTTCTTGCCTCTCCTAGAATAAGACTTCGACCATGGCCTTCATGTCAAGAAAATCCTTCTAAAATTCCTTCTCACTAAGCTCTGAACTTTTTCCATTGTTTGGATCTGCCATTTGTGTTCGTGAATGAGCTCTTCATCTTCCAATTTTTGGATTATACTCTTCAAGTTTGCCTTTGCCTTGTTGAAGTTGGGAGCGTGTAACCATTCGAATCTGCAATACTAGTCAAAACACAACTCTGATACCAATTTGATCTATTTTAGGATCTAAGATGATTGCTTTAAGAATGCATATCCATTACAATTTCAAAACTCCAAATTACTAAAATGGAATCAACGACACATAATTAAATGAACAAAATTAGAATTCAGAATGAGACAAGAGATAGAGAATGCAAACAAATTGATAACGGAGTTCATTGTAAGAATGACTACGTCTCCAACCCCTCTCCAAAGAGTAAATCGATTCGAATGAAATCTTCAAAAATTTGGCATTACATCAGTTTGCAAGCTCTTCCCTTCAAGCACAATGGAATTCCAACATTCTCCTGACATACAGGAACAACAAAATTATCTATCCAAAATGCTCTAAGTCTCCAACACCTGAATAATTTTGAATAATCTGGATGAAACCCCTAAGCCTCTAACCCCCCCTTTTTATACAAAAAATTTACTCAATTGGGCTAATGACCAATTGATTTACAAAATCCACCTTATCTCTCCATTTTTACATAATATCTCCAAAATAATCTCCCTTTTTAACATAAAAATATTTCTAAAAATTCCCTAATTTAATTTAATCCCCTTAATTGTTTCATTCTCAGGCTATTATTGTTTTGGAGGTTTATTGTTAATCCTTAAAAGGATTATTGTTTTTGAATTTGGAGGGAGTTGTTTTTAATTTTTAAGACAAACGGTTGAGAAATACTCATCAAAATAAATCGATGCCACATATATATCAAAGAGTGTTCGGTGGCATAACGGTATGATATAATTTTAGTGCAGGGGGGTCAGTGATTCCAACCCCCCACCGAAATCCTTTTAACCAATTCTCCAACAAAACATTTAACAAAACAAACCGACATTCCATTCTTGGTAAACATAGATATGTAGTTGGGTTGGTAGGAGTCTAGTGCACAAAATGGGAGGTGGGGGAATCGAATCCCCCCACTACACTTTTAACAAACCAACAACTTCGAACCTACCAGAGGAGATGACAGAGGCCATGTTGTGAAACCCGATTCACTGTTGATGCCGACGTGTCGCTGATGTGGTTGCTGACTAGATTGCCGACATGGACGATGATGTGGCCGATGTTGATGTGGCGAATGGATGCCACGTGTCATCTTGTGATTGGTTCGTATAGTGTTGGCATGGATGCAACATTCCATCCAGTGATTGGTCCATGTGTCTGTTTGAACCATACGAAATGCTATTGTCAGCATCTGTATGGTCAAAGTCAACCTTCCCTGCATGATCTTTGATTGCTCGTAACTCGGGCAAATATATTCTGATTTCCATGAAACGAACGTCGTCAAAAAGATTGCAACGAGCTCTTTGTGATGGTACTAATTTTGACCAGTTTTGATGATGTCAATTTTTGGCATTTTTTCCTCTGACCAACTCCACGGTTGACGAAGGTTTGAGTAAGCATATCTTGGGCTCTGTAGCTCTGTTCGACTCCATTCGAGTTGCGTTAGAGTTAGAATTTTGCCCTCTTTCTGATGATGTCATTTTTTTAAGATAAAAGAGGAACTTCAATTTTTGGCAAAGATCCTCCAGATCATACACCAAGATAGAAAAGTGTTTCTTCTTGACCAAGACTACTCAATACATCAAATAAGAGGATCAAAAGACTTGCACAATTCTCTATTTGGTTGATTCTATAGGTAAACATGGAGGTTAGGGTTTGATAGGGTGCTATAAGGAAAGGAAGTTTCTCAAATAGCAATTGTAAATAATTTATCTCAACATATATGCATTGAAAGAGAGAATAAACACTTAGATATGAAAGTAATAAACTTACACAAACATAAACAAGTTGAGAGGAGGAAAGCTTGACCGATTTCATTGATGTAGAGGAAAAAGTTCAATATTTACAATTGTAGAGATGCAAGAATGCATAAGTTTGCCAAAGAAAAATCCTAGAGGAGCCAAAGGAAGAACTATTAAAATGAATATAATTATTTCCTTTATAGATCAGACATAACTTGGAAAACCAAAGACCAAATGCTAACCTAGATAGGGTTAGCAATGAAAACTATGTGTGAAAGGATGGAGCCATCTAGTGAAAATCATGATTAGGGCATGGATCCATCAAAATGGACAATAAATTAGCAATAAATGAGCATGGGCGACCATAATCCACTTGTAGAAGTGAAGAAGTGCAGTAAATGATGTCCTTGAGGTCTAAAAGTCAAAATAGGCCACTTAAAAAGGTAGCTTGAGCATTAATGGCATCACCCAAAAAACACATCAAATCCTCTGAATGGTCAGGGCATTAGGCCCAAAAGAAAATATTTGTTGTGCATTAAATGGTTTGGAGCAACAAAAGAGCATATCTATCGAGGATCGGGCGTCAAGCCTACTTCATACCTTATGGTTCATTGGCATCAAATTGTCAGGGATCAGGCTTTGAGAGTTCACCATATCACATATTGAAGGAAGGAAGAAAGAAGGAAGAGGAAGGAGAGAACCGCGAAGTCCAAAAGGTTTCCTTTGTCAGACATCAAAAGTAAAGGAGGAGGCTTATGCCTAATCATAAATGCGAAAGGGTAAAGGGGAAGATCGAATATCGAAGCTTGAAGAAAACCATCAGAGGTTGGTGGGATGAGCTACCTATTACTAAAGAAAGGTAAGAGGTAAAGGAGAAAGCCGAAGCTTGAAGTTCAAAAACTTGACACTTAGCTGAATTTGGAAGGAAGGGGTGAAAGTGAGAGAGATGAAATGTAGAAGACAAAATCTTGATGTTTGAAGGGAAAATATGTTTCAAGGATCGGGGGATAGGAGGAAGCTCCACTTCTTAATATGAAAAGAGAGAAAGAGATAAGAGGGAAGCTTGACCCCTAAAGTCTAAGAAATCAAGACATGCGAATCTCGAAGCCTCTTCGAGACTTCGGTGATCAGGGGTAAGGTTGAAGGCTTACCATGAGAGAATGGTAAGGGTTAAAGGGTAAGGATGATGGCTGAAACTTGATAAACTTAGAAGGAAAGGAAAACAAAAAGGGTGAAGAAGAGAAGGAGAAAGAGTGGTGAAGAAGGTATGCTAGTATGAAGGGAAGCAAAAACCTGAAAGCCCAAAAACTTAGGACTTAGCCAACTTTAAGAACCTCCTCAAGGAAAATTCTTACAAGATGGCACATGTAGGATCCCTCATATTAGTTATCAATTATGGGTCATCAAAGGGTGTCATGAAATATCAACATTTATGGTTATTTTTGTGAGATGATTGCTTGCTAATCATGGAATCTAGAGGCCTTATTGATCCATTGGGAACAAATTCATAAGGGAAAACTTCAACAAATGGGCCTCCCAAGAGAAAAACAAAACATGTACAAGCTATTGGAGAGAAGCATGAAAACTAGAAGGATACATTCCCTTAAGGAGAACACAGGGTGTGCAAAAGTACTTCATGGAAAGCAAGAGCAACTAACTAATATGTACATGATCTAATAGAAAGCAAAAAATGGAAATTTACCTATATCAAAGATAAACCTTCTAGAGGAGTTGATCTCCCTTGGACCATAGTGGCAAACCTCACTTAGCTACAACCACCAAAAACTACTACCAACATGCATGGAACTGCACAATATGCTTGCAAGGTGAATGATCACTTCATTGTAAACTTGGCCATTGTAGGGGAACCATATGGTGCAAGTGTCAAACTCATTTGACACTGGTGCCTCAGGTGAACATACAACAATAGGGGTGAACCTTTTTGAAGATAGGTCAACATCTAAGAGAAAACCTTCTGTAGAGGGAAGAAAACTCCCCTCACAAAAGAATAAGCCAATACCATCACTTCTGACCTCCTCATTACATGAACTGAAAAAAAAAGAGAAAGTTTCCAGCTCACATAGTGATGCAAAATAAGCCAAACCTATTTTTTGACCTACATAAGGAATCTCTTCTTCATGCATCTCAAATGAAAATCTTTGGATCTTAGGCATAATATCAAATTGAGTAGTAGGAGCATCACTCTCTTGACAGATGTGTGGCTACTCAATGGTGGATTTTTCAGCATGGTGGTTCCATGTGAAGCATTCTAACTTAGTCACATTATCCCTAATGTCAAAAGTCACATCTTCATATTGAATGAAGACCTCATATTCAACATTGCTACATTCAGGGATAGCAGAAAACCAACACACATCATAATTACTTGTATTGATACACACTTCATCAACACATACCTCTGATTTATGAGAAACTTCAAGTGAAGAACTAAATTCTTTAGATTGTCTCTCTATTTTGATTTCTTCTTGGCAACTAGCTACAATAGAAACAAACTCTTGGCATGAAATGGCTGCCACATCCTTTTTTTCCTCCTCACTCTTGTGCTACTACCTAGAAAGCTCCTCTTCTAGGGGTGATGATTTGATGTTTAAACCTAAAAAAGGGTTTCTACAACACCCCAAAAGAGCTACTCTGCCTTAGAACAACAAACCTCAATAGATTGGAGATATTCATCCATAATAGCAAGTGGTAAACATGTTTGCTGCTACTGATCCAAAATATTGGAGTTGTCTTCATCCATCAAGCTAGAACCTAGCTGCTCAAAGGCTTCTGCTGATGTAGGTATAGGTGATATTTCTTCCCTTTCTTCAATAAAACAAAGGAGGATATCAAATGAGAGGACTGATTCCTCTACTGTAACAATTTAATTTACATATTTAGTGTCTTTCTACTACAACTAGTCATCTTCAGCTATTTCTTGTAGCAAAACAAGACATTCATTATTTGGATCACATGAAGGTTCCTCAACAACCACTTCCTTGTTGGGAAAATGTGTCTCAACCTTGCAATTATATAAGGTTTATTGTTGATAAGATTTATATATATATATATATATATTTCCTAGTTACACTGATAGGTGTATACATTGGTAGCACATAGCAAAATGTGAGCATGTTAACAAAAAATCCTAAATGGCTGACATACATTAAATAATGATATATTGTAAATATGGATTGTTCATTATTAGGTTTTAGATCTAATGGAAGATATTTTGTTTGCTTGTCTTGCCCTAGAATGTAACCCTATTTTATGAGGGTATTATATTACAATTGCGGTAGTGTGATGTATTCTAAGAGTCTAATAGTGTTTGTGTTGTCTCTTGATCTATGGTGGTGATACTCCTATAAAGCTTGATTTGCAAGTATATTGTAATCTTTGTGATTTTTGAATAATATGTTGGGCGACATTGGAGTGTGGAGTTTTTCTCCCGAAAGGGTTTTCCCCATGCAAATCACCGTGTCATGGTATGCATGATATTTATGCTTATTCGTTTTAAGTTTCTATAACTGTTAATGATCTATAATTTTTTTCGTTATTCTCCTCTCAAGATTAGTGTAGGAAGTTGTTTTGCTATCTTAGCTTCATTACAAGTGGTATTAGAGCTTGATCACCTTTGGTTTTAGTTGTGGGTTGTTGGGTTTTTTGAACTAATCTAGATTTGAGTGGGAGCTTGTGTAGAAGACACTTTGTGATCTTGTTGCAATAATTTTTAGATGACAAGTTTATTAAGGAGAATAGAGGTGGAGAAATTTTCTGGAAATAATTTTGAGATGTGGAAGCTAAAGATGGAGGATTTTTTGATAGATCAATATTTGTGGGATGTTGTTGATGAGAGTGTTTCAAGGCCTATAGATCCTCCTCAAAATTATCAATATGATGTTATGGACTGTAAAGCCAAGGGTCTAATGAAAATTTTCTTGGAAAAATCTATTTTAATCAATGTCCATGAGGAGACCTCTACACAAAAACTTTGGAAGAAACTTGGTGAGATGTATCAAGGAAAATCTTTAGTGAACAATATTTTCTTGAGGAAGAAATTGTATTCCTTGAGAATGGAAGAGGGTGGACGAATCATAGACCACCTAGAAGCATTCAATATGTTGGTGGTTCAATTGGCATCAGTTGGTGTCAAAATGGATGAGAAGGAGAAATGTGAGATCTTTCTTTGTTCTTTGCTTGGTTCACGAGATTCTCTTGTTATGGCTATTGGGAGTACTATTATTTTGAAAAATGAAGATGTGGTGGGTTCTTTGCTTTCTAAAGAGATGAGGAGGAAGGTATCCATCACTACCAAGGAGGCCCTAAATGTTCATGGAAGACCTAAGGAAAAAGGAAAGAAGAATGAGAATAATGACAAATCCAAGTCCAAGGGGAGATCTAAATCTCCTATAAAGTCCAAAGTTATTTGCTGGAACTGCGATAAGCCTGAAAATGTTCGTAAGGAATGCAAAGAAGAAAAGAAGAAAAATAAGAGATTTGATTATGATTCTAAGTATGATAAGGAAGATGGTGACACATTCATTGCATCTTTGGCAACTCATGCAGGTAATGATGTATGGTTAATTGACTTAGGTGCATATTTTAATATTACCTTTAATAGAGATTAGTTTTTTGGATATGAAGAATTTGATAGAGGTAAGGTGTACTTGGGTGATAATTCTTATTTAAATATTGTTGGCCATAGTAAATATAAAATAAGGTTTCTATATGGTAGAATAAAAATGATTAATGGTGTGTTGCATATCCTTGGATTAACACAAAATTTGTTATCTATGAGCAAACTAATAGATGCGGGTGTGCAAGTAGCATTTTCTAATGTAGGATGCAAGATGGTTAGAGGTGCTATGGTGATTACTAGAGGTGCCAAATATGGAACATTATAAAAGCTTAATGCATGCATTGTCAAGTACAATAGTACTTCTATGAAAAAAAGTCTGTCGAAGAGGTGAGGGTTTCTTCATCAATAGATGGTCATGGATTTTGGGTACCCAAGGGTGCTCTTTCTTTTGAGTCAAATTTACCTGTAGAGAAAACTATGTTATGGCACCAAAGAGTTGGCCACATTGGAGAAAAGGGTCTAAGGATCTTGAAAAATAAAAACCTTGTTGAAGGTTTGTCTAATTGTAATCTTGAATTCAATTTTTGTGAGCATTGCATTTATGGAAAACAAATCTGCATTTAGTTTTACTCGAGTTCTCATAAATCTTGTGGTGTATTAGATATTATTCATTATGATCTATTTGGTCTTGTAGATGTTCCTTCAATTGGTAAATCCACATATTATGCTTCATTTATTGATGATTATAGTAGGACATGAGTATATTTTGTAAGAGTAAATATGAAGTTTTCAGTTGATTTAAAGAATTTAAAACAATGGTTGAGTTGCAAACTGGAAAGAAAATAAAATATTTGAGGACTGATAATGGCAGTGAATTTTTTTGTAATGATTTTGATAGATTCTCTAAATATTGTGGTATTCATAGACAAAAGATAACTCTATATTCTCCACAATAAAATGGAGTTGTAGAAAGAATGAACAAGAAACTGATGGAGAAGGCTAGGAGTATGTTGAGTGGTGTTGGTATAGAACAAAGGTTTTGGGATGAGCTATTGCCATTGCCTGTTATCTGATTAACAGGTCTCCTACATCAACTCTTGTTGATATGATGCATATAGAGGCATGGTCGGGTCACAAGACTGCATTAAGAAATCTTAGAGTTTTTAGTTGTGGGGCATATGCACATGTGCCAAAGGAAGCAAACAAATTTGGAGAACAAGGCTGTGAAATGTATCTTCATCGGATATAGTTATGGTGTGAAAGGATACAAGCTTTGGGATCCTATTGCACAAAAGGTGATATATAGTAGAAGTGATTCAATTTCCTTCTACACCTAAGAAAGTTGAATCGAGGCCCATGGATAGACAAGAAGTTGAGGAGAGCTCATCTAGCTTTGAATCTTCAGAAGAGGATGAAGAACCTCCAACTCAACTTGTTCATAGGTCTACAAGACATAGACAACCACATGAAAGGTATTCACTTGATGATTGTAGATGTAGTTTTCTTTTTGAATACTAACATGGATGAACCCAGATCTATAAAAGAGGCAATAGGTATGAATGATGCAGAATCCTGGAAGATTGCTATGGATGAAGAAATGACATCTTTGAAAAAGAACAATACATGGGATCTTGTGCCATTTTCTGAAGGACAAAAACCTATTGGTTGCAAATGGGTGTTTAAGAAAAATATTGGTTCAAATGGAGGTGTTGAGAAGTACAAAGCAAGGTTGGTTACAAAGGGTTACTCTCAAGTTGAGGGTGTTGATTATGGTGAGATATTTTCTCCTGTTGCAAAAATGACATCCATTAGATTTTTGCTTTCTATTGCTACTGCTTATGATTTAGAGGTTGAGCAAAAGGATGTGAAAACTGCTTTCCTTCATGGTGATTTGAGGATATTTATATGGCATAACCAAATCATTATGTGGTGAAAGGTAAAAGTAAGTTGGTTTGCAAATTGAAGAAATCTTTGTATGGCCTAAAATAGAGTCCTAGGATGTGGTACCAAAAATTTGATACATATGTGTTGAGTTTGGGATTTGAGTGTTCTAAATAGGATCATTGTTTTTATTATAAAACTAATGGTGATCATTTCCTATTGATTGCATTATATGTTGATGATATATTATTTATTGGAAAAGGGAAATGCATGATTTCATAACTGAAATCTCAACTTGTTGCTAAATTTGAAATGAAATATCTTGGTGCAACTAGAAACATTCTTGGGATGGAAATTAAAAGAGATAGAGTAAATAGAAAGCTATGGCTTGGCCAAAGTAAGTATGTCAATTCAATTTTACAGAGATTTAACATGCAAGACTGTAGACCATTGTGTGTTCCCTTTTCAATTTAAACAAAGTTATCCATTTCAAATTTTCCAACATCTCCATTAGAGATGGAAGACATTAGAAAAGTACCTTACCAGAGTGCAGTTGGAAGTTTAATGTATGCTATGGTTTGTATAAGACCAAACATTGCCCAAGAAGTGGGAGTTCTTTCTCGATATATGTCTAATCTTGGTAGAGTTGATTGGGATACAGTTAAAAGAGTCTTCAGATATTTGCATGGTACCTCAAATTATTCCTTGTGTTATCATAGTAATATGACTAAAGATGAGATTTCCCTTGATATTCATGGATATGTGGATTCAAACTGGGTAGGTGATGTTGATAGCAGATGATTCACCAGTGCTTATGTGTTTAATTTATTTGGTGGTATGATTAGTTGGATGAGTAAGTGATAGGCTATGGTTGCTTTATCCACTATTGAAGCAGAGTATATGACAACTACTCATGCTTGCAAAGAATCCATTTGGCTTAAAATACCATGTTCAAATGTTTGAATAAAACAAGGTGTAGTGATAATTTATTGCAATAGTTAGAGTGCGATAGGTATAGCTAAGAATCTGACATTTCATGCCAAGACCAAGCACATTGATGTATAGTATCATTTTTTTAGAGATATGGTTGAATATATCAAGGTGAAGCTAGTTAACGTAGAAACTTTGATGAATGTTGTTGATTCTTTAACTAAGCTTGTGAGCACAGAGAAGTTCATATGGTGTTCAGAGACTATGGGCCTTTTGGCCCCTAGCAATTAAAGAGATGATGTTTACACCCTCCACTTGATCTTATAATGTGTTAGACAAGTGGGAGATTTGTTGGGAAAATGTGTCTCAACCTTGCAATTAAATAAGGTTTATTATTGATAGGATATATATATATATATATTTCCTAGTTACATCGATAGGTGTAAACATTGGTAGCACAAAGCGAAATGTGAGTGTGTTAACAAAAAATCCTAAATGACCAACATACATTAAATAATGATATTGTAAATTTGAACCATTGATTATTATGTTTTAGATCTAATGGTAGATATTTTGTTGGCCTGTCTTGCCCTATAATGTAATCCTATTTTATGAGGGTGTTGTATTATGGCTGCAGTAGTGTGATGTATTCTAAGATTCTGATAGTGGTCATGTTGTGTCTTGATCTCTAGTGGTGATACTTCTATGAAGCTTGCTTTGCAAGTATATTGTAATGTTTGTGATTTTTGAATAATAAATTGGGCAGCTTTTGGAGTGTGGGGTTTTTCTCCTGAAAGGGTTTTCCCCATGTAAGTCACCATGTCATGGTATGCAAGATATTTATGTTTACTCTTTTTAAGTTTCTATAACTATTAATGATCTGTAAAGTTTTGTATTATTATCCTCTCAAGATTAGTGTAGGAAGTTGTTTCACTACCTTAGCTTACTTACCGCTAGCCTAGAATATTTCCCTCTTTTGTTCCTCTGACCAGCTTGGACACCCCATACAACTGGTCCACCTTTACAAAGTGAAATAGAAATAGAGGGAGAAAAATGATTAGAAAACCATTGGAGATCTTGTTGAAGCTATGAAAGGGGATTCTCAATAGGAGCAACGAGTTGAGCCTCCTCGAGGATTGGTTCTTGTGAGGAATGGAGGCTCTCAAAACTTGGGATCTATAACATAGGAGATCTGATTGATGGCATATGAGGTTCAATAGGAGTTTCAAGAGGCCTGTTAGGGTTCTTGAAACTAACAAATTTGTGTTTATTTTCCTCTTGCACAATGGGTTGTTTTGGGACTGATGGAGGTGTTTTCCTAAAACTAGGCACACAAGGGGATACCTAAGTCTTGGGAAATTGTGCAAGAGCAAGGGAAATTATGAGTTACTCTTGCTTAACAACATCTTGCCTTGTCATACACTCTTCTTGTTTCCTTATTTGTGCCTCTAACTGTTGCCCATACCTGTACGGAGCTTGATGGGTAAGCTCATCCTACTATGGGAAATAATATTCATGCCCATGATAGGCTTGGTTAGCCTACTCCTCTTGCTATCAGTCAAATGCTTGTTTCTCCTTAAGCTCAACCAACTTCCTATGAATATCCCTCAACATAGAAATGAGTTTAATCACATTTTGGGGTTGAAAGGAAGAACAAGGAACTTCTTGGGGATGTTGATAAGACTATGTAGGTGCCTAGGAAGTTTGAGAAAGGGGGTGGGTGGTAATAATTTTGAGAAGATTGAATACCCATAATAATAGGGCTTTGTGAAATGAAAGGGGAAGCATAACCATGCTGATATAGTTGACAAGGAGGAACAAAATTGGCATTATCATGGTATGGGGGAGTGTACATATGGTTTCCTCTATAGTTTGAAATTTTTTATGCATAGAAAGGACATGAAACACTTTGAAAATTACAAAATAAGAGAAAAGGGATGCCCAACTATAGACCTTGGGGTAAATACCAATAGATTCACCCAAAATAGATATTTGCAGAGTCTCCAAGTGCTTGTAGGATTACTTGCAAAGGTTGAAATATTGAAGAACACACTAACTCCTCAACAAGATGAAGTAAAACTAGAACTACTTGAACTAGTAGATATGAATGGAGTTTCAATGGTGTTTGAAGATATGCCTCAAAAGGAAATATGCATTGGAGAAAACACCAAATTCTTTAGTAGAGATAAGGTAGTCCCACTGGGTGTGCCAAAAACTGTTGTCACATGAAATCACACCTTGTTGAATGCGAGGTTTAACATTCCAATGAAACAATGCAAAAAACCCCAAGGTGTGGGACCTTGCATATATGAGGTCAAATATTTGGAGAAGGTTGACTTCCTCTTTTGATCCAAGTGTAATGTGTTGGTCAAACTAAACACATGAAAACCTACCACTATCCTACTCTAACAACTCATAGGGGAAATGGGTTAGAAGGAGAACATGAAAGGGAAATGGGAGGTGGTACACCAAGATATAAAAGTGTTTCCTCCTAACCAAGACTTCTTAGTACATTGAAGAAGAGGATCAAAAGACTTGCATAGTTCCCTATTTGGTTGATTCTAGAGGTAAACATGGAGGTTAGGGTTTGATAAGGTGCTGAAAGGAAAGAAAGATTCTTAAACAACAACTATAAATAATTTAACTTAGCATATATGTATGGAAAGAGAAAAAAAACACTTAGATATGTAGGTAATTAACTTACACAAACATAAGCAAGTTTAGAGGAGGAAAGCTCGACCGATTTCATTGATGTAGAGGAAAAAAGTCAATCTTTACAATTGTAAAGAGGCAAGAAATGCACGATTCTGCCAAAGAAAAACCTTGGAGGAGCTAGAGGAAGAACCTTTAAAATGAATACAATTATTGCCTTAATAGATTAGGCATAACTTGGATGACCATAGACCAAACCCTAACCTAGATAGGGTTAGCAATGAAAACTGTGTGTGAAAGGATGGAGCCATACCATGAAAACTGTGATTAGGGAATGGATCCACTAGAATGAACAATACATTAGCAATAAATGATCATGGGTTCCCATAACCCACCTAACAAAGTCAAGAAGTGCAGTAAATGATGTCCTTGAGGTCCAAAAATCAAAACATGCCACTCAAAAAGGTATCTTGAACATTAATGGCACCACCCAAAAAAATGTCAAATTTGTTGAATGCTCAAGGTGTCAGGCCCAAAAGCAAAACCTTTTCCATGCATTAAATGGTTTGGAGCCGAGAAAGAGAATCTTTGTTGGGGATTGGGTGTTGGGCCTGCTTCATACCTTATGCTTCATTGGCATCAAACCATCAGGGATTGGGCTTCAAGAGTTCACCATACCACATACCGAAGGAAGGAAAAAAGAAGGAAGAGGAAGGAGGGAACCACAAATCTCAAAAGTTTTCCTTTTTAGGATGTCAGAATTTAGGGAGGAGGCTTATGCCTTATCGCAAATGCAAAAGGGTAAAGGGGAAGACCGAAGCCCAAAGCTTGAAGAGAACCATCGAAGGTCGGTGGGATGAGCTACCTACTACCAAAGAAAGGTAAGAGGTAAAGGAGAAAGCTAAAGCTCAAAGTCTGAAAAATTGAAACTTAGTTGAATTTGGAAGGAAGGGGTAAAAGTGAGAGAGAAGAAAGGTGGAAGATGAAAGCCCAATGTACGAAGGTTGAAGTTGTTGTAGGGATCAGGGGTCAGGAGGAATCTCTACTTCCTAAGATGAAAAGATAGAAAGATAAAAGAGGGAAGCTTGATCCCAAAAGTTTGAAAAATAAAGACTTAGGAAAATATTAAAGCCTCTTTGGGACTTCGGTGATTAGGGTAAGGTTGAAGGCTTACCATGAGAGAGCGGTAAGGGTTAAATGGTAAGGGTGATGGTCAAAACTTGAAACACTTAGAAGGAAAGGGAAGGCATAAGGGTGAAGAAGAGAAGAATCAAGAGTGATGAAGATGGTATGCCGATATGAAGGGAAGAAAAAACCTAAAAGCCCAAAAACTTAGGACTTAGCCAATTTTTAAGAACCTCCTCAAGGAAAATTCATGCAAGATGACCCATGTAGGATCTCTCAGATTAGTTATCAGTGATGGGTCATAAAAGAGTGGCATGAAATGCCAATATTTCTCTCATGGATAAGAAGGGAATTCATTTTTGATATCAATTTTTCCCTTTCCCAATTTGTTAAAGCAAGGGTTGTGGAATCAACTACTAGAGACAAGCCTATTTTCTCTATTTCTGGTATAGTATTTTTCTTGATCTTTGGGCATTCCATATTGAAATGACCTAAAAGATGGCATTATGGACACATAGATTTTAGGGTTTCTAAGAAGATAGGTTGTGACCATATTCCATTCTTAGAGTGAATATCAAAGGAATTTGGGAGCTTCATTGTTTCATCCAAAATGACATGGATCCAAACTAGGAGAGTCATATTTTTAAAGAAAGATTTTTCATGCTTGAGAAATATCCATTTGATTACCTAGGATGTCGATAATCTCTAGTTCTTGATATTCCAAAGGTTGTGTATGTAGTTGTACCCAAAAAGGAATAAATTTTATAACTTATGTGGGATTAAAATTATGGTTCCATGGCTAGATGAATAGACCAAAACCCTCTAAAATCTATGAGTTGATTTTGTAAAACTCATCTTTGTAATATTTATTGGGAAATAAATCTACATAAAAACCCCTTCCCTAATCTAAGTAGAAAATTTGATTACTCCTAACCAATTTTCATGAATCCATTCTAGCAAAAGAGAATGATCATGGATAAAGTTCCAAAACTTACAAATAAGAGCTATTTGTCTTAAATCTTGGATTTGTGGTTTTATGGTTAATTTTGAGAACCTCACCTTTACTGCAACATCACCTGGTTGTCCTGCTTTCTTCAAGGAAACAATGAAGTGATTCTTCTGTTGAGGGTTAGGATTTGATTGCATTGAAACCCATTGTTGTTTTTGAGGTGCTGGCTTGCACTGGTTCTTTGTTTTTTCTTTTGCTTTTTTTATTTTGTGGAATAACTCTTTTCCCTAAACCTTTTCTAGTTTTTCTTGGTTGTTTTATGATGATTTTCCTTTGAAAGAGGTATGTTATTTGGAAATGTGGTCGGGCATCTTCATGGTTTATTTGGGAGTTTGACAAATGTTTTTTTCCTCATTAGAAAATTGTACTTTTTTATTCCATTAAGGAGAACCACCTTGTAGGTTGTTGTTTGATTGTTGCGATAACAATGATGACCCTGCAGGTTGTTGTTTGACTATTGTCCATAATGATGACATCCATTTCCAGACCCATGAATTGGTGTAAATAATAGATTTGAAAAATTCCCATTGAAAGCATATTGATTTCCATGGAGCACCATTATATGTGTCAAATATTGAAAATATTAGCAATCTCATTTTTTGGAATTTTCTACATCTCCATAATTTCAATTTCCAAAGGAATTTAAAGTATTTTTGGCCCTTAGTTTGTTAAAAGAAGCATCAATATCACCTTATCCTCTTCATTGATCTATATAGGTATTTTGAAAATATTTCTAATGCACTCAAGAAGTTTGATTTTTGGATAGCATGCTAGATGTTAGGACCCCACCAAGTTGGGGTATGTAAAATAAATATTTATGTACATTTTATTTAATTTTGTAGCTAATATGTCATTTTCTAGATGTCCATTTCAACTTCCAAAGAGGAATTAGGTATAATGACTCTTTACTTTCTAAAGGAAACCATAGGTTAGCATGTTGCAAAGATGGTTTTCATTGCACCAAAAGACCGACCTGTTCATGTCTGATACAACTGTTAGAGTTAATGAATCCACATGAGGTGGTTAAGCCATGTCACAAACCCAAGCATTGCACTGCACAACACAAGGAGACCAAGGGAGTACGCCTTGCAACAATCCCCCCCAATGCAAGAAAGGGGTTCAAACCCATGACCTAGGCTCTAATACGGATTGTAGTAAAGATGGTTGCCATTGCACCAAAAGATTGACTTGTTAATGCCTGATACAACTGCCAAAGTTAATGAATCCATGAGAAGCGGTTAAGATATGTCACAAACCCAAGCACTACATTGCACAACACAAGGAGACCAAGGGCGCACACCTTGCAACATAGAATTCTTACTGAATTAAATTCATTTAATTGTAAAACGTATATATTGGTTATTTTTTAATTAATGAGACAAATTTGTAGAAATGCACCTCTTTCATAGGGTTTGTCAACTTATATGAAATATTTATTCTAAATAAGATTTATTTCATGTTTCACACATTTTTTGGTTGCATAATTTTAATACCACTAGTCCCTCACTAGGTATTATCCTTTGAATTACTAGTTTGGATCGCTAGTGGAACTGTTGGATGGTGTGGTTGTGTTGCTGATATGTGGTTGTTGTTAATGTCAACACTATTGGCATTAATGTATTTGAGGTTGTATATATCGAGGATATTGAGAAAATTGTAATAAATAAGTTGCAGGTTATCAGTGGTGAAGTGAAGTTCAGTCTGTTGGTTAGCTCAGTACATTGATGATCAATGGTTGTGGATTAAAGGGTTTCTTGTCAAGTATATCTAGTTTATCCACATTAAGTTTCAAAGATTTGCATGAAGATTTGATTGAGTTATGAGCAGTTGTGTTCTAGAAGTCATTCTGTTGCTAAAGTTGGTGTTCCTGAATGAAGATGATGTGATTCTGGTAACATGAAGTGTTGTGGATGATTCTTTGGTGATTCATGATGTTTGTGGATGTTTCTAGATCATTCTCTATTTGTGTTGCACACACATGTTGATCGTTGTGCTCGCGATTGGAGATTTTCTCTTGTGTGTTCATGTTTTTCATGTTCATGGCCGACAGGGTGTTGTAGCATGTTGTGGTCTTCGAGAAGTAATTGTTTTGAATTGTTTTCATGTTTAGGATTTTATTTTGGGTCTTCACTATGTTGTGGCCGACCTTGGTTGATTCACATTGAAATTTATTCATTGTTTTGGGCCGACAGTTGTATTCATTTTATTATTTTATTGAGGCTGACATGTAGCGATGTAATCTCTTGTTGCAAATATATATAAGTGATTGTTTTATCATTTGAAGGCATGAGTATGTGATGTGTGCAAGTCCTATGTGTGAATAAATTTTAGATCTTTCGAAGGCAGAAGCAAAGTGTGAAGAAGTGTTCATGTGCTTAACTGAAACTGAAATCAGGCATTAGTACATGCTATTTCTCTCGGTTCAAATCTTATGGATTTAATCCAAACCTTTTTGTAAGACAGTGAGTTTTCCTTTTGTAACCAAGCAATGAGCTCTAGGTAGTGTGCCTGAATGCATGTGCATTCCCCATTCACATTTCTTTATACTTTTAACAAGGTATAATCTTGTGGACTAACCTCCACTGTGGTTTTTTCCCTAACATGGTTTCTACATAAAAATATTGGTGTTATGTGTGTTTCTAATGCGTTGTTGATTTATTCTTTCATGGTTATTGATCAGATCTAAGAATAAGGTTAATAAGCTTAATAAGTTTGAAATTATGTGACAATTGATTCACCCCCCCTCTCATTTTTCTGCCCTTGTGTTTCCAACAGAAACAACCCAACAAAGTAGTATGAATAGGGACAATGATGTGAGTCTAACCAAACCATAAGGTACAAGATATGGGAGATATCGTCTCACCCTAAAACAAGTGTGTAGGCAATCATGCTCACCATTGAAATAAAAAATATAATAAAGGTAAATATTATAAGAAAAAAATATTTTACTTAAATGAACTATCATTCCTACTAGATGAACATAGTAGATTAAATAGATAGTAAATATGACTTACATTAACATTTGATTTACCAATTGATTAGTTTCAAATCATAACAAAGTAAAAGCATAAATTGACCTAATAAATTTAATTTATTTTATATTTCACAAGCATATATTTAAATGAAGGAAGATGACAAATATCATTCCCAAGCTTAGTTGCATAAAGGGATACATGATAAAAAAAAAAACATTAAAATATGATTCTATGCCATTCCTATCAATTTTTATTAGAATAAAAGTTTTTTCCATTCATTTTTTAACTTGGGTTGCACAGGAAAGAAGGAAAAAACCAATTTTTTTTGTAAAATTATCAAATAGGCTATAAAATACTTCAAAACACCCAAAACAATGATAAAATAACAATATTTCTAATTATTAAAATAAATTATTCATGAATCACACATCAAGACAAGAATTACTCATCAAAGTTTCATAAAGAACTAGGCATAACTGGTAAACCATATACACTTAATGACAAATAGTTGTAAAAATAGTTGTAAATTCATACAATAGACCCTAAAATATTTTCAAGAAAATATTTTTCCTAAGATGTGACCACTACGGCTAGATGCTACTATAATTCCTAAGATTTCAAAACAATTCACAGGATACAACCATAAAACTTAAAAGATAAAAATGATAGAATCTAAAGCTATAGTTTTTTCATGACTTTTCTAGGATGTTTCCCCAACCTTTGAAATTGAGATATTGTGATTATAATATTTTTATGATGCAAAAGAAAAAATAAATTATATGTTAAAATTGACTGATTCAATCCACAACTCCCATGAAACACTTGCAAACAATTACCTATTGTAAGGAAAGCTTAGGTGCAGAAAAAACTCTCCTAACATCAAAACCTCAGGGAAGAATGCAAATATGACTTTAAATTTTGCAATTACAGTTCAATAAGATACACATGAAAAGAATAACAAAAAAGAGAAGTGGACACATACATAATTGAATACCAGATTTACGTGGGAAAACCCTTACGGGAGAAAAACCCTCCACACCAAGAAAAGTCTCTTTGTATTACAGTAAGCAAAATTACATACAGAGATCAACTTCACTTTTTGATGTCAATTTTTACAGCAGTAACATTCACTGATCAATCTTGTATAGAAATGCTCTCAGAAAACATACAATGAATTCACACAGATCAAATCATGTTCGATCAAAAAACTTTGTCGTTTCACACATTGACCATCACCCTCGACCATTGTAGAGAGTAATCCATTTTCTCACGGTCTATTAATCTTCCACACAGGAATGGTCGCATTAGTCCAACTGCCAACGGTTCACATTTTGCTTCTCTCATTGGCTCAGAACACACCATGTAGGGCAGACGTTTAGTCAAAACGTTCAACTATATCGCATGTTGGTGAGACACTAGACCATGTCTCCTCGATGCCAAAATTCCCAATCACATAGCTATCGACAAGATCAAAGGTATTGGAAACACCCTAAGAAGTCAGATCGATAACATATCAAGTCTCCCTGATATCACATGAAAACCAACTATCCATCGGCAAGAGTCCAGGAGATTTCATTGACAATTAATGTCACTCCGATATGTCCATCTCGTGTAGATCTATCGGCAAGAGTTTTGCTATTGGCGAGAGCTCATATCGAACACAAAATAGTTGGAGAGACCAACGCTATCGGAAAGAGCTCATACCGAACACAAACTATCAGTGAGAGAAACGCCATCACCAAGAGTTCATACCAAAGTTGCATACCTGTCGGCAAGACCACAACCATTGGTAGGAGATCATACTGAATGCAAATATGTCAATGAGAGAAACATCCATCGACAAGAGTTCTCACTGAAGGTATACCTATAGGTGAGACCTCCACTATCGCTTAGACTCTTATCGAGCCTTCATGTCACCCCGATGACATTCATGTGTAAAACCATCGGCGAGACATACTTTGTCAGAATGAGTCACTCTGAAGGTTCATGTCTCTCCCCAATGCCACTCGTTGCCAAGAGTCTCCCCGATAATCACTAGGAATCAACCCATCGGCAAGAGGTCTGCCCAGACGGAAAGAGTTAGAACTTTCATAGTGATAGCCATGTCTTGCCGATGACTCCCGTCAACAAGATAGAACCAAAGTCTTAGTGAATTTAATCTTTTGAACACAACTGCTGGTCGGTAAGACATTCTGAGGCTCTCACTGATTTTTCTCTTTCAGGAGTTTCAGTTGTAAGATCTTGAGAGCACATTTTCAATCTCCCAATTGCTTGAGAGATCTTCTGACACACTTAGAGCACAACAAAACTATTGAAATTCATGGGCACTAAGGCCCATCGAACTGGAACACCACCTAACTTGTCTGTGCTCACTGGCTTCGTCAATGCATCTGCAAAATTTTCCAGAGTATCCAATTTTTCTAAAGAGACCTTTCCATCCTCCACCATATCTCATACAAAATGATACTGCACATCAATAGGTTTCGTCCTGGCATGGAAAGTAGGATTTTTTGCCAAACAAATAGCATTCTGATTGTCACAATAAATTGTAATTTTCCCTGCATCAAACCCAATGTTAGAACACAAACATTTTAACCAGATTGCTTCTTTACAGGCATGTGTTGCTGCCATATATTCTACCTCTATAGTGGACAAAGCGACTACAACCTGCCGCTTACTCATCGAACTAACTGCACCACCATTCATCATGAAAATATATCCACTGGCGAATCTTCTATTGCCAATGTCCCTTGCCCAATCAAAATCCACGTAGCCTTGAATGTTGAGAGTCCTCTGTGATTCAACCAAATTTCCATGGTAACACAAAGAATATTCTGAAGTTCCCTTCAAATATCTAAACTCTTTTCACAACATCTCAATGTGTCCTTCCAGGATTTTCCATAAAACAACTAAGTACTCCCACTGCTTGGGAAATGTCTGGCCTTGTACAGACCATTGCATACATTAAACTGCCAACTGCACTAGCATAAGACACTCTAGTCATGTCCTCTCCCTCAGTAGGAGATTTTGGACAGTTTCGACAGATAGCTTCGTTCCCTGCAAAAATGGAACAACTAGATGCTTGCAATCAGTCATACAGTATTAATATACTTACTCTGACTGAGCCAAATTTTTCTACTCTTTCTGTCCCTCGTTATTTCCATTCCCAAAATATACCTGGCTGCACCAAGATCTTTCATTTCGAACTTTGCAGACAACTGAGATTTTAGATCAAAAATCATTAACTTACTATTGCCTATGAACAACATATCATCAACATAGAGAGCAATAATAAGAACACAATCATTTTCAACTTTTTAGTACACACAATGATCAGATTTCGATCTTACAAATCCTAATGATAAAAAAAAAGTTTCAAACTTCTGGTACCACATTCTAGGAGATTGTTTTAATCCATACAAAGATTTTTTCAACTTGCAAACCAGATTTTCTTTACCTTTTTCCGCAAAGTGCTCAGGCTGGGACATATAAATTTTTTCTTCAAGGTCACCATGAAGAAATGTTGTCTTCACATCCATCTGTTCAATCTCTAAGTCATACGCTATTGCAAGTGAAAAAATAAATCTGATAGATGTTAGCTTAGCTACAGGAGAAAAAATTTCTCCATAATCAATTCCCTCTACCTAGGAATACCCCTTCGCAACCAATCTCGCCGTATACTTTTCCACACTGCCATCCAGACCTATTTTCTTTTTAAATACCCATTTTCAGCCAACTTTTTTGCCTTCAGGCAAGGGCACCAAACTTCAAGTATCATTCTTTTCTAATGATTCCATTTCTTCATTCATGGCTTCCAACCAAGAGTTTGAATCAGACATTCTAAATGCCTCTTTCACATTCCTAGGCTCATCAGTGCTAGAAATTAAAGCATAGGCACAGGTAGAATCTAACAAAGAAAACCCATACCTATCAGGTTTTCTTTCTTTCACATGTTGACCTCCTCACAGGCTGAGGCTGAGGTTGAGCTTCTTCTTTAGAACTCTCAGAACTACTTGAGCTCTCCTCAGTTTCAGGTACATTTTTAATTTTGAATTCCTCTTTATCTGGTGTTGGAGGAATTTCAACTACATCCTTTTTATCTTCTGATTTTGTCTCTGACTGTAGATCCAAAGTAGAGGGCTTCAGCTCATGAAAGATAACACTTCTACTGTACAAAACCTTCTTTGTATCAAGATTCCAAAGCATGTATCCTTTATGCTGATACAAATACATTTAATAGCCTTGTTTTCCAATTTAGACCTTTTTCCATTCGGCACATATGCATATGCCTCACAGCCAAAGACACGAATGTGTCTCAGAGAGGGCTTCTTTCCAGACCATGCTTCCAAAGGTGTTTTCTCAACAAGAGCAGAATTTGGAGAACGGTTTATTAAATAACATGCTGTTACAACTGCCAGCCCATAACTTCTCCTCCATACATACTTCGTGCTCTTTCCATCACTGTCTTGTTGAACCTTTCAACAACTCCATTTTGTTGCGGAGTGTATGGTGTATTTTTATATCTTTTAATTGCATGATCTTTATAGTACCTTTCGAACTCATTAGAAAAAATCTCACCACCATTGTCAGTCCTTAAACATTTTATTTTTCTTCCAGTATGATTTTCCACAAGGTTTTTAAATTTCTTAAAATGACTGAACACTTCTGATTTACTTTTCAAAAAATAAACAAATGCCCTTCTTGAATAATCATCAATGAACGATACATAATATCTTGATTTAGACAAAGAAGGAACATTTACTGGACCAAAAACATCAGAATGCATATAATCAAGTAAACCAGAAGATTTGTGAGGACTGGAGTAGAATGAAGCACAGTGTTGTTTACCATATAAACAATGTTCACAAAACTTGAATTCAAGGTTACAGTAATCAAGCCCTTCAACCAGGTTTTTATTCTTCAAGGTTTTTAAACCTTTTTCTCCAATGTGGCCAAGCCTATGATACTAGAGCATAGTCTTTTCTACTGGAAGTTTAACTTCCATAGAGTTTGCACTATCAGAAACTTTTTCCTCCTTTTCTCCATGAGTGGCCTTCTATGACTTTGCAGAGACACTATTGCATTGAACAACAAGTGCATCCAGCTTATACAAAGTACCAATACGAGCACCCCTAGCTAGCACCATTGAGCCTCTATTCATCTTGCACCCATTTCCAGAGAATGAGACTTGCACTCCAACATCGTTCAACTTACTAAAAGAAAGTAAATTTTGAGCCAGACCCGATATATGCATTACATCATTGATTCCCTTCACTCTTCCACCAGGGAATTGAATTCTGACTCTTCCACGACCAACTATTTCCATAGATGAATCGCTTGCGAAATGCACCCTTCCACCATCGTATTTTTCATACTTAGTGAACCAGTCTCTATGAGATGTCATGTGGAAAGATGCTCTAGAATCAATTAGCCAGACATCATTTGATGCCTGTGTAGCCAAGGTTGCAATGAAAGCGTTTGCATCACTCTGAGAAGAATCATTGTCGAAAGAATACTTCTTCTTCTTCTTTTTCTCCTCTTTACAATCCTTTCGGATATGACCAGGTTGCCCACAATTTCAACACTTTACCTTGGAATTCTTACTAGGAGACTTTGATCTCCCCTCTGATTTGGATTTGGACTTCTTGTCCTTCTTCTTTCCTTTTTCTTTCGATCTACCTCTAACAGCAAGAGCCTCCTTCGCCATCTCAAAAGATTTTCTTCTCATCTCTTCTGATAATAAAGAATCAACAATATCTTCCATCTTAAAAGAGGAAGTAGTACTCCCAACAGCCATCACCAAGTGATCCCAAGAATCTGGCAAAGAACACAACAATAGCATACAACGATCTTCTTCATTAATCTTTACACCCACAAATGCTAACTGAGCAATCAACATGTTGAAAGCATTCAAATGATCAGCAATAGATGCTCCTTCCTACATTTTCAAAGAGTACAAGTTCTTCCTCAAGAACAACTTATTCACCAAGGACTTTCCCTAATAAATAGCTCCCAATATTTTCCACAAAGAGGATGATGTCTTTTCTTCATGAAAATTTAGAAGAACAGAGTCTGCTAAATAGAGCCTTATCAGCCCCTTTGATTTTTGATCTGTAAGGTCCCAATCCTCTTGCTTCATTCCTGTAGGGTTTGTTCCAGACACAACAAGCCAAAGATCATGATCAACCAATAGATCTTCCATTTTGAGTTTCCACAACTCAAAATTACTACCATTGAATTTCTCAATTTCAATCTTTCCTGACGTGCTTGCCATCTTAATCTGTAATTTGAATTACCAGACTTCTACAAGACTCCCACTGAACATAATTGACACAAAAAAACCAACGTACCCACAAGGATAACACAACTGGCCAGGCTCTAATACCACTTTTAAGGAAATCTTAGGTGTGGAACAAACTCTCCTAACATCAAAACCTCAGGGAAGAATGCATATATGACTTTAAATTTTGTAATTATAGCTCAATAAGATACACATGAAAATAATTACAGAAAAGAGAAATGGACACATACACAATTGAACACCAGATTTACATGGGAAAACCCTTACAGGAGAAAAAACCACCACACCAAGAAAAGTCTCTTTGTATTACAGTAAGCAAAATTACATACAGAGATCAACTCCACTTTTTGATATCAATTTTTACAGCAACAACATTCACTGTTCAATCTTGTACATAAATGCTCTCAGAAAACATACAATGAATTCAAATAGATCAAATCATGTTCAATCGAACAACTCTATCATTTCACACTCTGATCATCACCCTCGACCATTACAGAGAGTAATCCATTTTCTCATGGTCTATTAATCTTCTACACAGGAATGGTCACATCAGTCCAACTACCAACGGTTCACATTTTTCTTCTCTCATTGGCTCAGAACACACCATGTAGGATAGACGTTCGGTCAAAACGTTCAATTGTATCGCATGTCGGTGAGACACTAGACTGTCTCCTCGATGCCAAAATGCCCGATCACATAGCTATCGGCAAGACCAAAGGTATCAGAAACACTCTAAGAAGTCAGACCAATAACATATCAAGTCTCCCCGATATCACACAAAAACCAACTGTCCATCAGCAAGAGTCTAGGAGATTTCATTGATAGTTAATGTCACTCTGATATGTCCATCTTGTGCAGATCTATAGGCAAGAGTTTTTCTATTGGCGAGAGCTCATACCAAACACAAAATCGTTGGAGAGACCAACACTATCGGCAAGAGCTCATACCGAACATAAACTATCGGCGAGAGAAACACCATCGCCAAGAGTTCATACCGAAGTTGCATACTCGTCAGCGAGACCACAACCATTAGTAGGAGATCATACCAAATGCAAGTCTGGCGACAAGAGAAACATCCATCGGAAAGAGTTCTCACTGAAGGTATACCTATTGGTGAGACCTCCACTGTCACTTAGACTCTTATCGAGCCTTCATGTCACCGTGATGACATTCGTGTGTAAAACCATCGGTGAGACATACTCTGTCAGAATGAGTCACTTTGAAGGTTCACGTCTCTCCCTGATGCCACTCATCGCCAAGAGTCTCCCCGATAATCACTAGGAATCAACCCATCGACAAGAGGTCTACCCAGATGGAAAGAGTTAGAACTTTCATAGTGATAGCCATGTCTTGCCGATGAATCCCGTCAGCAAGACAAAACCAAAGTCTCAGCGACTTTAATCTTTTGAACACAACTGCTGGTCGGTAAGACATTCTGAGGGTCTCACTGATTTTTCTCTTTCAAGAGTTTCATGTCAGTAAGCTTGAGGAACAGTTTCCAACACCTATCACAATAGAGAACATCAAAAGCAATATTGTGCTCAATAACATGAGAATTGTACTGATGCAAATATGTTGGATAGATATTACAAATGAACTTGCAATATTTAGAAAAGCATTGCACAAGAAAACCCTACATGTAGATTTCACAAGATAGAGACAAGTTTTGTAATCTCATGCAATGAGATAACCCATCTTAACTTTAGTCCAAACCAATAATAGAATCAAACTAAATATTTAAAAGCAACTCTTAAGTTTAACTTAAGTGAACTAAAGTAAAAAAGCCTCTAATAATTAATTTATGATTAATTAATTATCAGATAATGACTTATTTACTCCAACACCCCCCCTTAAGATCAAATTAGGGAGAAACTAAACAACTGAAAAAGGAAGCTAAATGAATGCAAAATGTGTCCTGGCTACAAGACCTGAGGTACCCATGTACAAATAAATGAAACTGTCACAACTGGAGGAAAGGAGAAAACCACATGGGAAAAACTCCTCTCCAAAAGAGAGAAAAAGAAATGACTGCACTAGTGAAAGAAGGATAGAAGGAGGACTTAATGTGACCCCCCAAGGACTACTTCTATCATGCAATTATAATAGATGTCCCCCCAATAGGAGAGAGAAAAAGAGGATATTGTTGGCCTTTCCATTGCACCAAAAGGTCGACTTGTCAATGCGTGATACAAGTGTCAGTTAAGATCCATAGGAGGTGGTTAGACCATGTCACGAACCCAAGCGCTATGCTACAAGGAAGACCAAAGGACACACCATCTTGCAACAATCCCCCTAGCACAAGTGAGGGGTTTGAACCTGTGACCAGCTCTGATACCAATTGTTGGCCTTTCCATTGCACCAAAAGGTCGACCTGTGAATGCCTGATACAAGTGCCAATTAAGATCCATAGGAAGCAGTTAGAACATGTCACAAACCCAAGCATTGTGCTGCAAGGAATACCAAGGGACACACCATCTTGCAACATATATGAATCCCCCCATAATGAAGTAGCTCCCATTCCAATGATGTACACTTGGAGACCGAATATGATCCATTGCTTGCAAACAAAATTTCTCCCCTTAGGAAGAAATAGATCCATGGAGAAGCCAATAAAAAAGAATGGGTGATTTTGGAATCCAAATCCAGATGATGTGTACCTTTGAAAAGTGCTCATGTGTCCATATATCAGAAAGCGATGATGTTGATCCAAAATCCTTTGAAGACTGATGTAAAACAACCTACAAATGCAATGAAGATGGTGGGTCAATAGTGGTGATGTGGCTATCAACAAAGAGGAGATGAATGTTGTCAAAGTAATCCTCTAGATCTATAATATAGGAATCTACAAACAAGGAGGACATGCCTACAAGATGCGAATCCCAATTAGTAGCTATGTTTGGAAGATGTATGATGTCCTATTGCACTAATCAATAGGGGTCAAAGATGTAGCGATGCCAAGCTGATTAGGAACAAAAAAAGATGATATAATCTCAATTTGAAGAGTGGGAACATGAATGCAAGTCTCTGAACCATCAAAACATGCAAGGCCTGTGATATACTCAAGCTCCTCTAAAGTATTGTCATTAAAGGGTATACAATCTGCAATAGGATCCTCTGGGTATGGAGAGATATGAGTGTTGTATATTGCTGATATGTGGTTTTTATTGATGTCAACACTATTAGCATTAATGTCTTTAAGGTTGTATATGTCGAGGATATTGAGAAAATTGTAATAAAATAAGTCACAGGTTGTCAGTGATGCAGTGAAGTTCAGTTTAGCCACCATATTGTTGGCTAGCTCAATATATTGATGATAAGAGGTTTTGGATCAAAGGATTTATTGTCAAGTATATCTAGTTTATCCACATAAAGTTTCAGAGGTTCGCATGAAGATTTGATCGAGTTATAAGTATCCATGTTCTGACAATTGTTCTGTTGCTTCAGCTGTTGTTCCTGAAAGAGGATAATGTGATTCTAGTAATGATAAGTGTTGTAGATACTTCTGTAGTGATTCATGATGCTTGTGGATGTTTCTAGATTGTGCTCTATCTGTGTTATTGATCTGCCTTGATCGTTGTGCTCACAATTGGTGATTTTATTCTTTGAGTTCATATTTTTCATGTTCATGGCCGACAGGGTGATTGTAGCATGTTGTGGATCTTTGAGGAATAATTTTTGAAGGTGTTTCATGTTTAAGGATGTTATTTTGGGTCCTTACTATGTCTTGGCCGACATTGTTTTGGTTCGCATTGTAAATTGTTTATTGATTTGGGCCAACAGTTTGTACACATTTTATATTTTGTTAAAGCTGACATGTAGATGATGTTATCCTTGGTTGCAAATATATATGATCAATTGTTTATACCATTTGGAGGCATGGTGTGCAAAGTATGCTCTATGCTAAGTGCAAATAATTTTCTAATCTTTTGAAAGAAGAAGTAAAGTGTGAAGAAGAGTGAGCAAATGAAAGTGTGCTTAACCGAAACTGTAATTAGGCATTAGTAGATGCTATTTTCTCAGTTCAAAATCTTTTGGATTTAATCCAAATGTATCTGTAAGATAGTGAGTCTTCCTTGGGTAGTAAGCCTCTTGTATTTGAGCAGTGTGCTCTAGGAAGTGTCCCTGAATGCATGTGCATTCCCCATTTATCATACTTTTAATAGAGCATAATCTTGTGGACTAACCTCCATCGTGGTTTTTCCCCTAACAAGGTTTCCATGTAAAAATATTGGTGTTATGTGTGTTTCTAATGTGGTGATGGTTTATGCTTTCAGGTTTATTTATCAGATATGAGAATAAGTTTAATAAGTATAGTTTCTGTGACAACTGAGTCACCCCCCCTCTTAGTTGTCTTCCCTTGTGTTGCCAACAATTGGTATCAGAGTGGGTTCCTTGGAAGAAGTTTAATAGCTTAAGCTAATTAGGGATGGCAACATATAAGAAGGATAGTCTGAGATTTGATGGAACTAATTATTCTATGTGGAAGGCTCGAATGGAGTGTCATCTGAGATGCATTGGTGAGCCTTATTGGAACATTACAAAGAATAGGTATATCATCCCACAGAATGGTCCTTCTACTGCAAGAGAGATTAGAGATTTTGAGTACAATATCAGGGCTAAGGAAGCATTGTTGAGTGCTCTGATTGATACAAAGATGACAAATGTAATGGAGCTAAAGATTGCTTGTGAGATCTAGAAAAAGTTGGAAACTTTGTATGAAGGTGATACCCATGTGAAGGTTGGTAAGCTGTAAAGCTTGAAAGGGAAATATGAAACATTGAGAATGGGTGAAGATGAGAACATCACTTCTTTTACGCAGAAAGTGAATGGGTGTGTAATATCAAATAAATCCTTCTTATGAATCAAAACTGTGTGCCTTGCTTACTGCATACAAACACAAAGTTGCTGCTATTGAGGAGATTTGGACTGTGACAAATGTAACCAAAGACATGTTGATTGGTAAGCTTGCTACTTTTGAGTTAAGTGAGTTTGGTGAA
Organism: Sequoia sempervirens; assembly: GCA_007258455.2. Taxonomy (NCBI): domain Eukaryota; kingdom Viridiplantae; phylum Streptophyta; class Pinopsida; order Cupressales; family Cupressaceae; genus Sequoia; species Sequoia sempervirens. The sequence goes on from VDFB02271358.1 coordinate 977,341,485, forward strand.
TCTCTTCCTAAGACAAAATCTGCATTCAAAGCTACTATCTCTAGAAAATATAAGCAGAGATATGATCCAGGAGAAAATTCTTCTAGAAAAATTTCCAAGTATGAGCAAGAGATGAGAGAGATTGAAGAAGAGAAGAGAAAACTAGATGAGATTGAAGTGCTTATTGTCAAGAGAGTACCCAGAGGAGAAGGTAAGTATAAAGAGAAATTTCCTCTTAAATTTTTTTCTTGCAATAAGATAGGTCATTTTTCCTCAAGGTGTCTGGAAAGAGTTCCTAAGCTAAAACCTAACAAGCCTTAATTCCAAAGAAAGTGTTATTATGCTGCTGATGAAGGTGTGATAGATGATGAATCTGATAAAGGGAATATAAGAGAAGATGAATGGGTATTTATTTCTATCAAAGAAAATGATCTAGTACCTACTGAACTTGCTAGTTGCATGAATGTGGAGAAATCTCTAGCTGCCAGAGTTGAAGAAAAAGATGAATGGGTGATTAATAGTGGATGCTCGCATCACATGATAGGTGATAAAGTAAATTTGTGAGCTTTGAAAAGTATGATGGTGGTGTTTTAAGATTTGGTGATGACAAAGCTGGTGTAATCCATGGCAGGGGATCCATTTCTCTTGATGGTAAGAATAATACTGATGATGCTCTATATGTGGAAGGTTTGAAGCATAATCTCTTAAGTGTTGGATAGATGGTTGACAAGGGATACAATATTCAATTCAAGGATGGAAAGTGTAGAATATTGGGGAGTTCAGGAAATGTAATTGCATCCGGTACAAAAACAAAAGGTAATATCTTTCACATAAGTGCTACTAGTTAAAGTTGTTTGATTGCTCAAGTTGATGAAAGTTGGTTGTGGCATAGGAGATTGTGTCATGTAAACTTTGACAATATTATCAAGAAAAGTTCTACTCAGGCAGTGAGAGATATTCCCAAGTTGGTAAAGCCTACTAACACTATATGCAAGGAATGCCAGTTAGGGAAGCAAGCCAGAGTTTCATTTCAGAGCAAACAACATTGTTCAAATGTAGTGTTGGAGCTTGTGCATACTAATCTATGTGGTCCTTCTAGAGTCATAATTTTACAAGAAGACAGGTATTTCATCTTACTTATTGATGATTATTCTAGATTGATGTGGTTTGCTTTCTTAAGGAAAAAATATGAAGCTCTAGAGAAATTCAAGATCTTTAAGGCTATGGTTGAGACAGAGATAGGTTTGAAGATTAAATGTCTAAGATCAGATAGAGGTGGTGAATTCACCTCCCATGAGTTTAATTATTTTTGTGAAGAGCATGGGATAAAGAGACAATTATTTGCCCCGCAAACCCCTTAGCAAAATGGAGTTGTCGAAAGGAAAAAATGACAATTCAAGAAGCTGATAGAACTATGATGCTGGAAGGAAATGTTCCTCATATATACTGGAGAGAAGCTGTGAATATTTCCATTTACACTCTCAACCAGGTACATATCAAAGGTGATATCAGTAAGACTCCTCATGAGCTATGGTTTGGTCATAAGCCTCCTGTTAGATATTTCAAAATCTTTGGGAGTAAATGCTATATCAAAAGAGATGAATATATAGGAAAGTTTGATGCTAGAAGTGATGAAGGAATCTTTCTTGGTTATTCTACTAAAAGTAAAGCCTACCGGTGCTTCAATAAGAGAATGAGGAAAGTAGTTGAAAGTGCTAATGTCAAGGTTGATGAAGACAGAGTTAGACCATCCAAAATCTATGGATATGATTCAAATGATCAGAATGACAGTTCAATTCAGCTTAGAATCAAGTGCAGATCATTCTAGAGGAAGAAACTAGTGAAAGTGCAGAAGTGAGATCACAAGAGCCTGAAGTTCAAGAACATCCTAAGACTCCAAGGTATGTAAGAATAAATCATTCAGAAGATCAGATTATAGGTGATAAGAAAAAAGGTGTTCAAACTAGGAGAAGAATTGCAGAAGAATATTGTTTAATTTCAAAGACTAAACCTAGTAGTGCCAATGAAGCATGCAAAGATGAACATTGGGTAGAAGCAATGAAAGAAGATTTACAACAAATTGAGAAAAATGATACATGGATTCTTGTTCCTAGGCCCAAGGAAAAAAATGTAATTGGAACTAAATGGATCTTTCAGAACAAACTGAATGAGCAAGGTGAAGTTGTTAGAAACAAAGCAAGACTTGTGTGTAAAGGATATTCTCAGATGGAAGGAATTGACTTTGAAGAAACTTTTTCTCCTGTTGCTAGTATTGAAGCTGTGGGATTATTTCTTGCTTATGTTGCTTACAAAAACTTCAAGGTTTATCAGATGGATGTCAAGTCAACATTTCTAAATTATGAACTAGAAGAAGAAGTGTATATTGAGCAACTTGATGGATTTCAATTGATTGATCAGGGAGATATGGTTTGTCGGTTGAAGAAAGTATTGTATGGAATAAAGCAAGCCCCTAGAGCATGGTATGCCAGATTAGACAAGTATTTGTTGAAACTTGGATTTAATAAAGGTACTGCTAATAGTAATTTGTATTTCAAGATTGATCATGGTAAATATTTGGTTGTTGAAGTCTTTGTTGATGATATCATTTTTGGACGAGATGATAGTTTGTGCATGAAGTTTGTTGATGAGATGCAGAGTGAGTTTGAGATTTCTATGATTGGAGAAATAAAATTCTTTTTGGGAATACAAATTACTCAGCTAGATAAGGGATGTTTATATATCAGTCCAAGTATGTGAAATAATTGCTAAAGAAGTTTGGTATGCAAGATTCAAATCTAGTCAGTACACCTATGGTGACAAAATGTAAGTTGACACAAGATGATGATTCTCCTAAAGAAAATTAGACTAGATACAAATCCGTGATTGGTAGATTGCTCTATTTGACTCAAACTAGACTTGATATCATGAATGTTGTATGCATTGTTGCTAGATTTCAAGCTAATCCTAAGGAATCTCATGTGACGACTATGAAGAGGATTTTCAAATACTTAAAGGGGACAATTGATTTTGGCCTATAGTATCCTAAAGAAGATGACCTTACTTTGAATTCCTTTACTGATGTTGATTGGTTAGGAGATGTGAATGATAGAAAGAGTACTAGTGGTGGTGCATTTTTCTTGGGAAAGAAGTTGATTTCATGGTTAAGCAAGAAGCATAACACCATTTATTTATCTACTGCAGAGGAAAAATAATTGCTATTGCTATCAATTGTAATCAAGTATTGTGGATGAAGTAGATGTTGAAAGATATAAAAATTGTGTATGATGAACCTATCGTTATATTCTGTGATAATTCAAGTGCAATTAACATTTCTAAGAATCCGGTGCTGCATTCAAAAACCAAGCATATATTTATCAAGTTTCACTTTTTGAGAGAGAAGGTGAGTGAGAAGGAAGTTATATTAGAGTATGTGCCCGAACATATTGCAAATATCTTTACCAAGCCTTTTCCTAAGGATACTTTTGAGTATCTTAGAGGGAAGCTAGGGGTGATTACCCCTCCTAATCAGAATTAAGATGCATTAACTTGCATCAGTATGTGCATTTCATAGTCATATGTTATGATCCAAATTGATGTTAAGGTGGCTACTACTTAGGGGGAGTAGTCAAATGTTCAAATATGTGGTTCAAAGCTTGTGTGGAAAAAGATAATGTGTATCTTTGTCATTGATGTCAAATGGGGAGAAGAGTCATGTGAAAAACTATAAAAGAGTTAAGGAGAAAAAGAGTCAAGATATAAGGGGGAGAAAGTGCTAAGAGAAAGTGTCCTTGATGGTGTTTTTCACATCATGTGTTGCCATAAATTCCAAAGGGGGAGATTGTTGGATATTTCTGATATTTGGTTTTCATTGATGTCAACACTATTAGCATTAATTTCTTTAAGGCTGTATATGTCAAGGATATTGAGAAAATTATAATAAAATAAGTCACAGGTTGTCAGTGATGTAGTAAAGTTGAGTTTATCCACCATACTATTGGATAGCTTAGTATATTGATGATAAGAGGTTGTGGATCAAAGGGTTTTTTTTCAAGTATATCTAGTTTATCGACATAAAGTTTTAGAGGTTCACATGAAGATTTGATCGAGTTATGAGTATCTGTGTTTTGACAGTTGTTCTATTGCTTCAACTAGTGTTCCTGAAAGAAAATAATGTGATTCTAGTAACGAGAAGTGTTGCAGATACTTTTGTAGTGATTCATTATGCTTTTTGATGTTTCTAGATTGTGCTCTATCTGTGTTGTTGATTTGCATTGATCGTTGTGCTCACAATTGGTGATTTTCTTCTTTGAGTTCATATTTTTCATGTTCATGGCCGACAGGGTGATTGTAGTGTGTTGTGGATATTTGAGGAATAATTTTTGAAGGTGTTTTGTGTTCAAGGATGTTATTTTGGGTCCTTACTATGTCTTGGCTGACATTGTTTTGGTTTGCATTGTAAATTATTTATTGATTTGGGCTGACAGTTTGTACACATTTTATATTTTGTTAAAGCTGACATGTAGATGATGTTACCTTGGTTGTGGATATTTAGGATTGATTGTTTATACCATTTGGAGGTGTGGTGTGTGAAGTATGCTCTATGCTAAGTGTGAATAAAGTTCTAATATTTTGAAAGCATAAGTAAAGTGTGAAGAAGAGTGAGCAGATGAAAGTGTGCTTAACTAGAACTGTAATCAAGCATTAGTAGATGCTATTATCTTTGTTCAAAATCTTATGGATTTAATCCAAACATATCTGTAAGACAATGAGTCTTCCTTAGACAGTAAGCCTCTTGTATTTGAGTAGTGTGCTTGAATGCATGTGCATTCCCAATTTATCATAATTTTAATAGAGTATAATCTTGTGGACTAACCTCCACCGTGGTTTTTCCCCTAACAGGGTTTCCACGTTAAAATCTTGGTGTTATGTGTGTTTCTGTTGTGGTGATGGTTTATGCTTTCATGTTTATTTATCAGATATGAGAATAAGTTTAATAAGTATAGTTTCTGTGACAACTGATTCACCCCCCCTCTTAGTTGTCTACCCTTGTGTTGCAAACAATGAGGGTCTCCATAGATCTCCCAAAGATGCGTCCAAAGTATGTGGGGACATTCAATGTTAGATACAACATACATAGTGTCAAGATCAACACTAGAACATATAACCCCTACAATATGATCTCTAATGATGCCCCATGCTGATAAAATCCTTGGTGTGTTTGGTGTAGGTATGAGCCCATACAAATAAGGAAAAATATCAAGCCACCTAAGATGTGTTAGGATTCCATTTCTCTAAAACTCATAGTTATCCTTATCCATGTTGATCATAAAAGGATGAACAAAAAAACCCATGATACTCACTCAATTGATAAAATCAGAGACTAAAACCCTCAGTACTAATAAAGTAGATCAAATGGTGTCATCTCATGCAAACAGATCCTTTCCAGGTGCCAAGATGTAAAGTAATTAAGTAAAGTGTGAAAACACAAAATACTGAATAAAATGTACTTGGGGAAGATTCTAGAAAAAGTGCATGAATAGATCTGAAGAGCTCTGAAATACCTTTCCAACATCACTTGAATCATAAAAATAAGAGATATAGGAAAAAAGTTATGAGTTCAGAAGCGTCAACTGAAGATCTGACTTTGAATGAGAATAACAATTGGAAAAATATGATAGTGGGACTTGCACCACTGACATCATCCGTACGGTCAACTTATTTCCCCCTCCTAACCCATTTTCCCTAAAGGAGTGATTGAATCCACAACTCCCATGAAACACCTGCAAGCAATTACTTATCATAATAGAGAAGATCAAAAGTGAGATTATTCTCAATAACCTGAAAATTGTATTGATGCAAATAACCTGGTAGATATTACAAATGAATGTGCAAGCTTTATAAAAGCATTGCACAAGCAAACCCTACATGCAGATTTGGAAAGATAGAGACAAGTGTTGTAATCTCATGCAATGAGATAACTTGTCCTAACTTTAGTCCAAACCAATAAAAGAATCAAACTAAAGATTTAAAATCAACTCCTAAGTTTAGTTTAAGTGAACTAAAGTAAAAAAGCCTCTAATAATTAATTGATGATTAATTAATTATCAGATAATGACTTATTTACTCTAACATTATAAAAGAACCTAGGAAGAATCCTACATTTTCCAAGGTTAAAATATTCAAAAGAGTGAAGTAAAACCTACAACGAAGATTTATCTAAGATATGAGAACATTGCGGACCTATCCTATAGTATATTGAATAAAAAATTACAACAAAAAGACATCCCAACTCTCAAATTCATAAAAATACAACTTATTTTTTTAACAAGTTTTCCTCTTTTTAAACAAATTCCATAGTTCACTCAAATACAAACTTATTTATTCTAAAGCACAAATAAATTTTTGCATGTGCATTTTCTAACTTTTAGCATCAATATTTAATGTATTTTTAAATCAATAAGATTGATATCCATCTTTTACAAATGTGTTTATAGGTAAAGAATAGTTAAGAGCCCCTCCTTCGAGCTCAATGATTCAAATTATTTAAATCAAATAGTAGGAAATTCTACCACCTAAGATTTTGGTACCTACAACCCCAAACCACCTTTCTCAAAAGGATGATGACATGGATACAAACACGACACATAAAATACACATATTTTAGAAACATTTAAATACACTCTCATAAAAGGGTTAAGTCAACATGATAGAATCACCCAATATCATAAAATAAAGGAAGATAGAAGTAGACAAAGGTATGAAAGTGTCTCATTATGGACTTCCAAATATAATAATGTTTTTTAAGGGAAAAATTTAAGTATTCTCAAAAAACTTGCATCCATTAATATATTCAATGAAATTATTTAAGCTTATAACAAAACCTAATATCCCTCTTTAAAGATTGAATAAACCACAATCAATCCATATCTCTCCTCAATACATAGAGCTTATTCTTGAGCTTGAGATTACACTCCAAGCCTCTTATGAATGTATTGAATCCTAGACCATGCTAAGAATTCCAAACCACAAAATTATCTTTGAATAAAGGTAGGGAAGAACATATAAATATTTATGCAACACTCATATAAAATTAAACCTTACTTTCTCATTTTTAGACATACCCACAAGAATAAATCACATTTTTATTTTCTTACAAAAATAATGCACACAATTTTCTTCCCAAGAGTTTATGTTGTTAAAATAAGGTAAACTATAATAAACTAAATTTCTTCAAAGAGTATGAAAATATGATTTTTCTTAATTCAATATTGGATTATCCTTTATGTGAAAGTGTATAAAAATAAATAAAAAATAAGAAAATCATGATAAATTAACATACACCATCGGATGTAAATGGATAAACCCTTTCAAGAAGATTATACCATCAAAGAGAAGCAAGTATATATCAATTATCAATATAAAAGTACATATGAAACACACGTCTCTCCTTAATTTAACAACATTATAATGAAAAATGTGTAACTATAAACAATCCCATGAAACTACAATCTAATGCCTCCAATATAGAGAATTAGGAGAGGAAAACAACAAATGGTTTCATAAAATAATGTATCACTAACAACATGGTAAAATGTTAAAATTCCATACCTCATTTGAATAACATATTTAAATAATAGTAAAAATCAAAATAATGGACAATGAATTTAACTCATAACAATCCCACATGGGCACAATTCCCAAGAATGACATTTGTATTCAACATGACCAACTCACATGGAACCCACTTGATAATGCAAAAGATGCTCCATAACTCTTAGCACCTAGGCTATTAAAAGCACCATAAATTATTCTAATCAATTTCTAACTACCACCATCATGCTCAACCTCCATGAATTCCATTACAACTAATTTTCCAACTCAACTAGGAAAATAATAATATCTTTTAGCAACATAGATGTCTAAGTACCTATTCTAAGATTGTTGGAGATGCAACATTAGCATATTAGGATTATAATTAAATATCATAATTTCCTAATATTATTCCACTTGATATTGTATATTAGAATTATATCCATAAGGAACATAAAATAAAATAATTATAGGATATAAGGCCCAATGGACTTTTTACACCAAGAAAATCCCTTTATTCTCACTAGCATTATGAAGGAATTTGGAACATAATCCTAAGTGCCAACATTTTGTAACTTGAACTTACCATTATCTATCATATCACAAAGAAAAATAGTGCACATAAAAATTCTTAGTATGAACATGGTACATGGGATTCTTGGCCAAAAAATAATACTTTGATTGCCACAACTAATTCTAACTATTGAATGAACAAGACAACTAAAAGGGGGGGTGAATTAGTTATACCTTAATCCTTCAAAAACCCTCATTACCATTCATATCCACATTCATATGCTAAACCCTTAATCTATTATGATGATTTAGCATGAAAAGAAAATAAAAAAAACTAAAAAAAACCTTAATACCATGCACAAGAGAACACCAAATTTATGTGGAAAACCCAAGGAGGGAAAAACAATAGTGAGGATTGGATCACAATATAAGTAATTTCAAAACTAGTTACAAAGGCTCACAACCAAGGCTCACTATCAGAGTAGAAAAAAAAGATAGAGAATAAATGTTGCACATAGAATGTGATCTCAATGCAATAGAGAATCCACCAGAATAGCTCCAACACCTTCGTAGTCTGTTTGAATGATTGAAAACACCTTCTTCTCATCGCATATAGTAATCAAACACTTGAAAGATCACACTGCACTTCACAATTTCACACCTTACAACTTTGCAATTCACATCATTTGTACCACACACTTTACACACCACATCCCTCAACAACTCAAATGATATTTATATCTACTTCAACCTTGAAACCTTTCTCCAAGGTTAGCTATGCACCTCGAACGTGCAAATTCAAAATAGGTCGGTGCCAAAACACTTCTATGGTAGATAGAAGTGAATATAGACCACATCAAAACTTAATTAGGACCCAAATAAACAACACTACTCAACCACCTACTTCCTTAAACAATATTTATCCTTCACATGTAGTGTAAACATTAGGTTGGTCGTTACCCATGCAAACATCATTAAAATTTTAAGTGCACACTTCTTCAAACCCAAGGACAACTTAAAACCAAACACCATGCTTGAAAATGATCTAGAATATTCCTCAAACATCCTAAAATCCAACAAAATCCTTTGCAACAAATTCCACCTAAAGAATGTACAAACCCAGTACACTCAAACAACTCTTCCATACACTGTTACTTGAAAAACTATATTTTGAAGCACCAAACCTTAAATCCTCTTGACTAAGGTAAACTACCAATGCCATCAACACACCTTTAGAATTGTAAGACCTAAAGAATAACTGTGGAGAAACATGAAGAATAAATATTTCTCCTAGGAACCTTTATAATGCATAGTCACACATTGGTGAACACAAGTTCTACAATACAACAATCCAGCATACCATCTCTTGAATATAACACCTACAAATACCTCTCACCAACATATTTGAATTGCACAAGCAGATCTTCAACCTAGAAGAAATGTAGAGAAAAACTAGAACATCTCTTTGTAACCTAGAACAACACTACAACACATTGTTTCCTTTTTTTATCCAATTTTCTCAAAATCACTTGGAAACCAAGAATTAGAGACACATCCACATCATCTTCAGCATAACTACACCCATAGATAGAATCTTATCAAAGCAACACCAAAGGTTAACACCAATAGCTTTACTGATGAAAACATAATGCAACAAATCAAAGCATAGACAACACATCTTCAACACCAATCTCCCTCAACACATACAATTGACATCAATGACAACACAAGCTTGTTGACATCAATGACAACACCAATTTGTACATACTTGCAACAATATCCCCCTTTGTCATTGATGGAAACAAATGATGTGAAAAACCATCAAAGACACAACAACTTTGAACATACCTATTTCCTTTTCTCTTTTATCTTTACTCACTCTCTCCCTTACATGACTCTCTCTTCAACTGACTTTCTCTTCCCCTTTATAGATAGAATTTTTCACATGTTTCTTTCTCTCCTTGATAAATTATTCCATTTTCACATGACTCTCTCTCCCCCTTTGACATCAATGACAAAGGATAATTGTTTTTGGACTATTCCCCCCTTTGAAATTACACACCACTGACTACAATACCACTGTCTACTCTCCCTAAGAGGTAGCCACAAACATCAATCTAGAATAAAGGATAGATCTTGAGATCCACTGGATTGATGCATCTCCTTATGCATCTAGTTTAAAGGAGGGGAAATAACCCCCAAATTTTCTCAGAAGATACTCAAAAATATCCGTAGGAAGAGATTTAGTGAATATATCAACAATCTGATCCTTTGTAGGCACATACTTAAGCTTCACTTCATTCTCCACAACCTTCTCTCTTAGAAAGTGATATCTAATTGAAATATGTTTTTTCCTTGAATGCATCATTGGATTATTTGAAATGTTTATTGCACTTGTATTATCATAAAATATAGGCTCATCATGCACCATTGTGATATCCTTCAATATTTTCTTCATCCATAACACCTATGTGCAACAAGATGCTGCTATAATGTACTCAACCTCTATAGAAACTAAATCTTGTTTCTTATTTAGCCATGATACTAATCTACATCCAAGAAAGAATGCACCGCCACTTGTAATTTTTTTGTCATCCACACAACTAACCCAATCTACATCTGTGTAAGCACTCATTGTGAAATTAGTATCCTTTGGATACCACAAGCCATGATCTAGAGTGCCCTTTAGATATCTAAATATCCTCTTTACTGCTGCAACATGTGACTCTCTAGGATCTTCTTGAAATCTAGCCACAAGACAAACTACATGCATGGTATATGGTCTAGTAACAATTAGGTATAACAGTCCACCAATCATAGATCTATACTTGCTCCGATCAACCTTAGGGGATTCATCATCCTTGCTCAATTTGCAAGAGTACTGTTAGGATTTCCTAATAAACAACCATTATGATGTTAATCAAGTCTACAAAAGCTACATCCATGGCTCTTTGAAAGGTAGCACTAGCGTTTGTGAGGACAAATAGCATTCTTACATACACATATGTCCCCCTTGGTGTAGTGAAGGCGGTTTTATATTGTTTTGATTCTTTCACTTTGACCTAGTTATAGCTTGAGAAGCCATCCATCATGGACAACAATTCACATCTACTCACTATATGCAACATTGCCTCCATATTTGGGAGTGGGTAGTTATCATTAAGTGATGAAACATTCAAATTACACAAATCTACACACAATCTTATATCCCGATTCTTTTTTTTCTCACTGGTACTAAATTTGATACCTAAGATGAATGCCTAATATGTTTAATTATTCCACTATCCCTAAGTTTCATTAATTCTTCCTGCATCTTAGGTACCAAGTTGAGGTTTATGGGCCTCTACTTTTGTCTAAAAGGTTTGGCATCGGTTTCAAGGGAATCTCATGCTAGAATAAATCTTCTCTATAAGCTTTGAGGTCATCATACGACCATGCAAATACATGCATATATTTTCTTAATAAGATGATGAACATTTCCCTTACATTTTGGACTGATCTTTTTACCTATATACACTTTCTTTGGGGAAATTTCAGTTCCAAGGTTTATTTCCTCAATGTCTTTTGGGTTAACCAGTGCCTACTTTAATAAGGATCAATCATTTCCATCAAAGAAGCTTTCTAGGGCTACCAATCCTTTTGGTATCTTGTTTATCCTTAGATGTAGCACTTATTGACCAAAAATAGTATCCTTACCATCTATCTTTTCCACAAAAGCATTAAAATCTATCTGTTGGGATTCATAATGGCCAATACATTGAAGGAACCTTATCAAATCATTGTCATCATTGAACACATGCTAGTTATAGAAATTATCAGGGATAAACAATCTAGTTTTGAATTTCACCTCTGAAATGCCTGATAATGTGATATCATCTCTCTTCAAGGCCACATTTGCAAGGAAGTCTATCATTAGTTTCTTTGATCTTTCTATCCATTCAATGGAGAACACACCAAAGAGTTCCATAGTGTCCCACATGACATATTTGTATTGTTTGAGTCTTTTATTCTTTGAAGCATACTATTGGAAGTTTGGAAGTCTATCATCATTGATGCTTCCTGGCAACATGAGCATTATGTGTACATACATAGGATGATTCAGTTGAACCAGTGTTGTCATTGATTTTAACATTATGGGGAAGCATTTTTGGTGTTATTGGTACAATACTAACTATACCAGAAGTTGATCTATCAGAGGTTTGGTTAAGTGTTCTTTGCTAATGGTGTTGTGGTCTAGTACGTTGGTTTTTGGGTCCACACTTCAATGCAAGAAGAGATGTAACTCAATGCTCTTAATCAAATCATTATGATGGATTCATATAGCTATATTTAAGATCTCGAGAAGTTTTGTGATGTTTACTGGAAGTTATCAATGATAGAGTTCAAATCTATATATTATAGTCATCTCTCTATTTAGTATACCAACATGGGAGATTCAACATTTTCTTGTGAAGTTTGTTTTGATGCTACGGTTCTAAAGGTTTTCTCTTTGATGTCAGTGAAAAGAGAAACTAAAGAAATATAAATCTGGAAGGTGTTTATTTTGAGAAGCATGTGTATGATTGGAGTTTTTGTGATTAGGTCCTATTCTTGACTAACCTAATGCATGATATGCATTGAGAATATTAATTATACTTTATGGATGTTAGTTGGATCTATTTTAGATCCATGCTGACTTGAAATTGAGTATTATACATTTTTCTTGAGTGAAAAGATGGTTTTAAATATTGTATGGTGCCGAAAAAAGCTACTTTTGATTGTTTTGTTTACATCAAATTAGGCCCACCTAATGGATGTGTGTGAATGTATTTGGGTATATATATGAGATATTTGGAATTGAATAGCTATGTGGAGGTATGAGTGATAAGTGGATGTGCAAGAATAATGACATATCAGATGTGAGTGATGTTGTATGATGCAAACATGTGAATTCAGTGATAGAAGTTTAGATTCAGAGTAGAGTTGTGCAACTGCTAAGCAAAGTAGAACTTCATATTCAGAGCTTCAAAGGAACTAAAATACAACACAAGGTGCACTTTGTATTAGTTCATACTTTAAAAATGAGACACCATTTTTGTATTGTACTTAACTCTAGTTGTGAGCCTTTTTAAGGACAATGTGTCTTGGAAGTGAGCCCCTATAATATAATTTATTCGAATATAATATATTGTGAGCTAATACTCATCGTGGTTTTTCCCATTTTGGCTTTTCCACGTAAAAATCTTGGTGTTCATGTGTTTTGTGAATTGTGGATGATTCATGCTTTCATTTCTTGTTATAGTTAATATGTTTTGGTGATTGTATTTGTTGTGTTCAAAAAGTTATAGAATATTGATTCACCCCCCTCTCAGTATTCTAAATGTTCAACACATACCTGGCCCTAACTTGTGAGACAACTAGCTCAGAATCTCCATATATTTCTAGTAGTTTGATCCCATATCTAGTAGCAATATTCAGTCCTAACAAACTATTGATAGTGGTTGTGTATGTTGATGACATTATCCTTGGAGGAAATGAGGGTATGTGCAAGAAATTTGTAGAGGAGATTCAAAAAGAGTTTGAAATGTCTATGATTGGTGAGTTGAATTTCTTTCTTGGACTTCAAGTGAATCAAACTGATAAGGGCATATTCATTTCACAATCAAAGTATGTTAAAGAGTTGTAGAAGAATTTTGGAATGGATGATTCCAAACGGTTTGTACCCCTATGGTGACTAGATGCAAACTAAGTAAGGATGGTGATCTCCTAAAGTTGATGAGAGTATGTACAGATCTATGATTGGTGGACTATTATATCTTACTGCTACTAGACCGGATATCATGCATGCAGTATGTTTGGTTGCCAGATTTCAAGAACCTAAAGAAGCACATGTTACAACTGTGAAAAGGATATTCATATATCTAAAGGGAACTCTAGATTATGGCTTGTGGTATCCTAAGGATACTGATTTTACTTTGAGTGCTTACACTAATGCAGATTGGGTTGGTTGTGTAGATGACCAGAAGAGTACAAGTGGTGGTGCATTATTTCTTGGATGCAGGTTGGTCTCATGGCTAAGCAAGAAACAAGATTCAGTTTCCTTATCTACAACAGAGGTTGAGTATATTGCAACGCTATCTTGTTGCACATAGGTATTATGGATGAAGAAAACATTGAAGGACATAGGAGTGATGTGTGATGAGCCTATCCCTATCTTCTGTGATAATACAAGTGCAATAAATATTTCAAAGAACCCAGTAATGCATTCAAGGACAAAGCATATATCTATCAGATATCATTTCTTAAGAGAGATGGTATTGGAGAATGAAGTCGGGCTAGAAGATGTGCCTACAAAGGATTATATTGTTGATATATTTACTAAGGTTCTTCCGAAGGATAATTTTGAGTATCTTAGGGAGAATTTGGGGGTTATTGCCCCTCCTTTGAGCTAGGTGCACATAGAGGTGCATCAATCCAGTGGATCTACACATTCATCATTTTCCTAGACTAATGACTAGTGTCTACCCCTCAGGGGGAGTAGGAAGTATCATTGTTGCAGTATGAGATGTGTGGGTGAACTCCTAAGGGGGAGTGATAAGAATTTTGTTCTTTTCAATTGATGTCAAATGGGGAGAGATAGTCCTGTGTTACCATCAATGACAAAGGGGGAGATTGTTGCAAGTATGAATGAGTATGGTGGTGTTGTCATTAATGTTGTCATTGATGTCAACATAGTATAGGTTGTTGCAAAGAAAGGAAACAAGTGATTGTAGGTTGTGCATGTATAGTTGAGATACTGTCGAGATGTTGTGAGTACATGGAGCTATCTTTATGGTGTTGCAGATGTGCTGATATGATGAGTTGCCAAGTGCTTTTGAGAAAATTAATAAGTAGTGATGATAGAATTGTGTGTGTTCAGAATGTGCTCTAGTTTGTGCTCCAAATTTATTTTGTGTTGATCCTATGCTTGTGTAGATTTGAAGTGTTGTTTATGGGAATCCTTGAGTGATATATCCTAGATCATAGCTTCTGGTTTGATGAAGGGTGAAAGTTTTGTTCACTAATTTGTGAACTAGTCTGGCAAAGTTGTTTTTCTGTGGATTGGGAGAAATGCTTCTACTCTGCAATCCTCTGTTGGTTTGTTTTAGGTCTTTCAAATTTGGAAGATGGTTTGTAATGGTGTTATCTATGTTCTATCAAAGGTGTTCATGGTTTGGTGCTTCAGAAGACTAGTTTCAAAGTTACTGTGTGTGTCTGTATAGTCTAGACAGACTAATGGAAAGTGTTCTATGTATGAAGGTTGTTGCATTGGCTGAAGATGAATATGAAGACATCTAAGATGTGTTATAGTGTATGGTGAAGTGTGTTATGTGGTCCACATGTTATCTTCTTGTTTCAGAAGTGTGTACTTCAAAGTTCATTGGTATTTTCATTAGGTTTGGCTGACTTGGTGTTTACACGTCATGCAAAGGATAAGTATCAATTGAGGAAGCATGTGTTTGATCCGAGATGTTGTTTTGGGTCTTGGTTAAGTGTTGGTTTGGTTCGCTCTCATTCCTATCCACCACGGGAATGTTGGGTTTCCAACCTAATTTGAATTTGTAAAATGAAGAGTGTATAGCCGACCTTGGAGAAAGTTTCTAAGGTTGAAGATGGTATAAATACGAGGCAAGATGTTGAGGTTTGTATGAAAAAAATGTGAGAAACAAGAGTGTGTGAAAGTGAATTGAGGTAGCAACACTTTAATGTGTTTGACTCTTGAAAGTAGTGAGCTAATGGTGTCTGCAATTCTCTGATCAAGGTTGCGGATGTGTGAAAGTTGTTGTGGTGGATTTCATGTTATCTTTTGTATATGTAGGAAATGAGCCTCCCTTTTGGAAAGTGAGTCCTATCTATAGGCAGTGAGCCTCTTTGTAAATAGTTTGCAATTACTTTATATTGTGAGTTAATCCTCACCGTGGCTTTTCCCTTATTGGGTTTTTCATGTAAATTTGGTGTTTCTTGTGTTGATATTACTTTTTGTTATTTGCACTTCATGCTCATACTTAATAAAAGATTAAAGTGGATGTGAAGTTAATAATTATTTGATATTTGTGAATGTGATTGGTGACAATTATTTCACCCCCCCTCTCAATTGTCTTGTGCATTTCAACATCCTGAAGATGAATATTCTCTATATGTTCCATGAGCCCGAGCTGATAACATGTTTATAGTGTGATTATTTCTTTCTTGGTAATATAGCCCTTCAACTTCTTGGATTAATTGTGCCACTATGCAATATTTAGGAGAATGAGGGAGATTACAAGGTATGCACCATGGAGTGTTTTCTACCATATTTTTTGCATTCCTCTTTAATGGATCAAGAGTTTCCTTACTCACATTTTTCTTTTGGTTGTTTCTGATTGGCCTTCCATCCTTCCAATTTGTTGTATAAGGCATATCATGCAGCCTTGGTCTGCCATTTCTATGATAGTTTGGCTACTTATGTTGATGGGGGTTAGGGTTTTGTAGTATTCTAGCTTTTTCCCTTCTTCCTATCTTCCCTGAAGCCTTTCTATTATTCTCTATGTTCAATGTAGCTCTGAATGCTTTGGGGAGGACAGGAGGATTCCTTGTCCTAAGCTCATAACTGGTTTTTGGATCAAATGCATTTAAATAGAAAACTAAGCACATAGGATCATTTGGCTTTAGGTGAGGTGGAATCCTATTGAATAGTTTCATAAATCTTGTATTAAAGTTTACAGCCAATTCATTGTAGCTTTTCTAAATATTTGTTAGTTCATGCAAAGAAAATTTTGCATCATAATGGTCTCCATATTGTTCTTTAAAGATTCTCTTGAACTCAAACCAAGAGCTTATTGAGGCATTAGGTAGGTTTTTATACCAATCCCTGACATCTTCAATTAGGGATTACATAAACAACTTCATATAGACATCTTCATGTTGTACATCAAAACCATCCATTACTATTTCAAACGCCCTAATGTGATCTTCTCCTGATATAGCGTGGCTCCCAAAGAAGTTTGGGATTGCATTTCTCACATTATTATCAAATTGATTTGGATACCCTTAGATTCCCAAGAAGTCTAGCTACCTAAATCTGTCTATATTCATTGGTCCCCTTACAAACTGGTTTTGGTTAGGCTGATAATGTTGATGCTAATGCCCTTGTTGGTATTGATAATTATGCATGATTTATTGCATATTTTGGGTATGACCTCTATGAGGGTGTATATTTCCTTGCATAAGCTGATTGGGCCTTGATATGGATAATTCCCAATGTGTTGGTTGTGATTTTGATATCTTATTCTTCCTTGGCCAGGTGGGATTGGATATGAATTATTCATGGAAGTATTTGATGGGTTTGAAACTTGCATTGTGGGAATATTCTATTGCACATGAGTAGTACTACTTGCATTACCTAAGTTCCCTAATGTGTTGTGAGATACTTTTGGGATCTTAGGACCACCTATGTTCTTATTACAAGAAAGTCTATTATGTGTCATATTGGGAGTAATTTGGTTGTTTAATTCAAGAAGTTTTTGAGCCAATGCATGCTCTTGTTTTATCAATTCAAGCCTTCTAACTTGTTCTAACATTTGTTCAACCCTTTTTTCTAACTCTTAACAAGTTGGTTCTCTTGTTGTAGTAGGACTACCATGAGTATCTATGAAGAGTTTCGTACATGGTACATGTTCCATGAATTCATGTTGAGAGTTCTTAGCTTATTGTTGAGCCATTCTATCCTCATAATCTCTTTGTGCTTCTACCCACCTTACTTCTTCATATACATGAGCATGTAACTCCATTTTCGGAGGATTGGGTTTAAAGGCGAGGATAGATTTAGATAAATTATTTTGTTGAAGAGATTTGTGAGGATCCCTTGGTGGGAACTTTTCATTG
Organism: Sequoia sempervirens; assembly: GCA_007258455.2. Taxonomy (NCBI): domain Eukaryota; kingdom Viridiplantae; phylum Streptophyta; class Pinopsida; order Cupressales; family Cupressaceae; genus Sequoia; species Sequoia sempervirens. The sequence continues at coordinate 977,359,449 of VDFB02271358.1, forward strand.
TTATGAAATTCTAATCCATGCAAAGGACTACTATATATTGTGAAGTGTTGTTCTTATGCATTCCCTTGGTCATGGTGGGTATTTCTTTGTAATTCTATTTTTTGAGGTGGATTTTATTTGGTTCCCTCTTTATTAGTGGTTCTTGAGATGGGAGGGGACATTGAACCATGATTTTTTGTCCACTTTTTATTATTTGGGCTTCCCTTATGCAAGGATCTCCTGCTATCCATCTTGGGTGACATTGTAATGATTTGATGTTTGAAGTCTAATCTTTCTGATCTGATGTTCAACTAATCACTCATACACAACTTCTCAGAGATTTTTTACTAGTCACCACCTCCCTTAGGGAGGATTGAGCTCTTACTTTTTGGGCTTTGTTCACTAGTACAGTTATGTCCTTTTACCACCACCACAACATAAGCTTTACTCCAACATTTCCCAACCTTCAACTCTTTCTAATGGTAGCAGATTCACCAATCTTTTGGTTATGTGACTCAGGTTGGGAGTGCAAAATACACAATTACTAATCTCAACCTTAAAACTTCATTGAATCTTTAATTGGATAAGCTGAAACCAAATTTTTCTCTGAGTTTTTCCCTAGTTGAGTTGCTAATATGTTGGTTCCCATATCTATAGATTGCTAAACTATAAAATTATGCCAAGCTTTTTCTTCAAGTTTAACAAGGATCTAGCCAATGAACATAACCAACCAAGATGGTTGGAATTCTCTTCTCCTCAGGATCTGCTATTCCTAGGAAGGTTTACCTTGATCACCAATGAATATAAACTTCTCCAAGATTAAAATGGTGATAATTGAGAAAATTAAATTTTTTGAAGAGCTTGTGATCAATTTTTTCAATTAAATCATCCTCATGTGATCACAACTCTTCAATAAAATGATTTTCCCAATCTATTTCAATATGACACGAGGATTTTGAAATAGATGATTTAAATGTAAAACAAAATTTTATTCCTCCTCCTACTCCTAATGCAAAAAATTAAATATATGAATGATGTTTTGTGAGATATTACTTTCAAAAATATATATGATTAGTGCCTTCTTCTTGTTGGGTGATGGAGTTAATATGTGAATGATATGCATCCTCCTTTTTGGCTATAGCTCAAGTTGTTTGGAACTTTTAGATGTTTATGCCTTACATAAACATACAATGTGTGAGATGGGGTTAAAAATCAAACAGCATAGACAAAGTGACAACCAACACTTCTAAAATATTAACCTCATCCAAACAAGAGAAAATAATAAAAGCATAAGGAAAATAAAACATCAAATCAAAATACTCCCCATGCTTGAACTTGAATCACTTCTCTTGCTCTCCTATTTCTCCTTTTGCAAATATGCCCTCAGATTTGTAGTCTAATTTGTGCAAAAACCTACAAATTGTAAGTAGAAAGTTGGAGAAGAATAACTATTAAGGTGGAAATGGAGAAGGAAGGTTTCTTTTATAGACAACCTTTCGAATGGACTATTGAGATTAATCTTCTAGAAAAATTTCAAGATCAATTGATGGGAATGCATGAGAGGGAGGTTATGAAATGGATGGTTGAGATTAAGTCTCAAAAAAGATGCCAAGATCAACAGTCCAGAATTGATGCACCAAAAATATGCCATGCATGGAAAAGCTATGACGCTGACGGCTATGACGCCTGACAACTATGGCAGACATGCAGGCTATGATAGAAATGAATGTTATGATAGGGGATTATGACAGAGCATCTTTGACCAGGTGGTGCATAAATAACTTATTTAAAATTATTTATTCAAAAATGGAGAGAGTGGAGGAAATGGACAAGTGGAAAATAAATAATTTATTCAAATTATTTATTTGGAGAAAATGAAAAGAGGAGCATTTAATTAAATTTATCAATTTAATTAAATGGAGAGATGAAAATTAGACCTTAAATAATTAATTTAGATTAATTATTTAATAAGGGAGGTGGCATGGGATAGTTAAATAATTTTAATAATTATTTAAATATAGAAGAATTAAAGGACCATGAATAGATAAATAATTAAAGGTAATTATTTAACTATAGATGAAAGGTGACAAAATAATTAAATAAATAATAATTTATTTAACTATTGAAGAAGAGGGAGAAATTAGTGACACAATTAGTTTATTTAATCGATCAAGATAGAATAAAGATTAGAAAGTGAATTAATTAAATAATTATTAAAAATTATTTAATTAATAGAGGAATATGATCAAACATAATTGAATAACTAAAATTATTCAATTATCGAAGGACGAGGATGAAGAAAAATGACACTCACAGGCTTAGGAAATTTTTATTGTCTACATTTTTCCCCTCTTTGACATAATGCAGTTCATCGCATTGTGTCAAAGAAATTTAGTTTTGAAATATGCCCCAGTGAAAGAAGAATGACGAGGAGGGTTGTGTATGCCCCCTTGAGAGGACAGGTGAGTTCAAAGAACATGAGTGTGCTCTCGAAATGGATGATAAGACTAGAGGATGAAGGATAGAAGAAATGTTAGCTTGGAAGGGGATGGATATTAACATGGAAGAGAAAGGAGGATGAAGATGGAAAGCTAGATGAGAAATGATAAGGGAACCAACTTTCATGCTTACATTTTTATATTTATTATTGTATACACCTAAAAATGGTCACATCACATAGTCTGGTAATTAATTAAATATTTTTAATATTTAATTAAATCTCTAAAGTCAATCTACGTATAAATAAATTTAAATAATTTATTTATATTTGTTCATTATTTAATTTTGATTAAATAAATAAGTTTATTTAATCACTTTTCTTATTCATTTCTTAATTAATTAAATAAAACATTACGATTTATTTATATTAATTATCATTTAATCTTGGCTTGAATATTTTATTCAAATAAAGATTAAATATTTCTTCTCTTCTAAAAATTTCATTCATAATTAAATATTCTAAATATTTAATTAAATCCTCTAGATTCCATCACAATTAAATATTCTAAATATTTAATTAAATTCTTCTAATATCCATTTACAATTAAATATTCCAAAAATATTTAATTAATTCTTCTAAAGTCACATCACAATTAAATATTTCAAAATATTTAATTAAACCTTCTATAGTCCTAAAATCAAAAATCAAACTCACATAAATGAAATTAAATAAATTTATTTATTTAATTAATTTGGGGATTATCTTCAACAACCATGAAACAAACTTCCAAAACAGAAAAATTAATTTTTCTATTCCTGTGCAAGCTTGTTCCCGTGGGTTGAAGACAAGGCTCCATTCTTCTCTCCAACCTCCCAACATTCTCCATCTTCCTCTCAACCTCTTCATCTCTCACCATTCAAATCTACCAGACAATCTCATAGCCATTGATCTTTGCCAGCTAGGCTCTTGCCTGCAAAAAGCTATAAAAAGGACTGTCAGGTCTTTGAAATCACAGAGAAGCTTTCATGCAGAAAAACTATAGCCAATTTTCAATAGCATAGCCTTCTAGTATTCATAGCATTCTAGCATCATAGCATAGCATAGAATCATTCCATATCATGGCCTATTCACCTCATATCATAGCATCCATAATTCACAACCCCTGTGCATATCCGTATCAACATTTTCACTCCACCAGCATATAGAATAGAAAAGCACTTTCCTTTGCATACTCGTTCTATAGGTTGCCATTCGGAGAAGCTTTGCTTACACAATTTGAGAGCAACAGCTTCAAACAAATCCCTGGAGATAGAGGAAGATGAAATGGCTCTAAAGAAGCTCTATTTGTTTCCTTTGAATTCAATTTATTTAGTTTTCTTCAGTTTAATGTTTCATTTGTGTGTGTTTATTGTTTTACTTTGATACTAACATATTTATCACACATTTTTGGCACCCATCGTGGGGCCCTTGCCCCAATTTTAACATTTTATTGCAGATTTTCCTGACAGGTTATGGCCAAAACAATGGATTAGTGCAATAAACATGCTTCAGCAAAATTCACACCCAGTTTAGCGCCCGTGACTCATCTTGTAAAGCAGCACCCGTAAAGCATCCTGCAGCACCTATAAAGCATCTTGTAGCGCCGTGAAGCATCCTCCTGCATCCTGCGCCCATGAAGAATCCTGCAGCGCCCATGAAGCATCTTGCAGCGCCCGTGAAGAATCCTGCAGCGCCCGTGATTCATCCTGCAGCGCCTATGATGTCTGTTATAGCGCACTTTTGAAAAGGCTGCAAATTGTAAATTGTAATTTAAATACAACTTGACTGAATCTGACGCAACCGCGGACAGTAAAAACTTTGAAAGAATTAAGCAATCCTAGGGTAGTCACATAATTTAAAATCAAGCAATCCTAGGGTAGTCACATAATTAAAAATGAAGCAATCCTAGGGTAGTCACATAATTTAAAATTAAGCAATCCTAGGATAGTCACTTCACTTTCAATTTTGGGCTAAAAAGAACTCCATGTTTTTGTGAAGCAACATCTTCACCTAGCATAGCAAATTCTTTATTTGGGCTTAAAATTGAATCTTTGTTTGCTTTGTTTTAAACGGTGCTAGGCCTATGCTCTCCCCTTAACTGGGTGATCAGAATGCCAAACTCATCTATTTCATTTCATGCAATTTCCATTTTGTTAAAACCTTTTAGAGCCTGCTCTTGTGGGAAAAAGTACTCACCCAAGAGGAACGACTCAAGTGGGTTCAAGCCAAAGCCAGGCTATTCCACCCCACTATAAAATTTAAAGCAAAATTGGGGAAACCCTCTTTTGACGGTAGCGTACAAGATAACCATCCCCAAAGCCTTTGTTCTAAAGGTAGGGAGGTCTCTCGAGGGAGTATATCATTTGCCACACCGAACGGAAACCCTTACTACAAACTTAGTGTAGTATCCAACTGAAGTTAGTTTCCAAACGTCATAATAATCACAGTGCAGGGGAGGGAAGAATCTACCCCCAAGATACTCACCATATAACTTCCAAGGACTATTTGCTCAGGGGATCCGGTATCCACTTCCGTCACTCTGAGTACTCACCTGGAAAAGACAAAAACACGATAGCCCTTTCGGGGGTGACATGGCTATGTGAGTCGATGCAGTTCTAAGATGTGGGCTATTGATTACTATGATGACCTATCTTAGTACTAAGAGTGAGTCTGTTTGATCTATTTATCATGTGTAAAACCCGTTAAAACAATTTTTGAAAAACATTTTGATCATACACTTGATGTTTAGCATAGTACTTAAAACAACTATTTTACAAATTGCTTGATGTGTTTTCAATACATTAATTTAGTAAAGATCATCCAAAATTCACAATTACATTGATTACTCTCATGTTATGAAATTGGAAATCCACAACTTTTGTTAAGAAATCCATTTTCAAATGAATAAAAAAGCCAAAGAAACCCCTTAGCTACAAGAAACTATTGAAGAAAAGACGATTCTTGTATCAAAGCCGAAAGGTTTTACTCAAATATAGAACCTTTCTCCATCGATATCATGACTGTGTTAGAGGTTTCACCGATGATTATGCTAGATAGAACCTTTATACTCACAAGCCTTCTTTCAAAGAAGAGCCCTTTCTCAAAGGCATAACCATAGTCAACGTATTCATTTTTGTTATATTCCCCAACCTACAATTGAATATTCTACTCGTCCAAATCAAATTTTGCAATAGAGAACTCAATTACATTAGGCATTTATCACAAATCCATCCTTTTACGAAACTAGGATCAAACTTCATAAAGTGCAAAATCATCCTTTTCTTGATCTTTTGCTTAATATTCCCCTCAACAGGATTTTCATCCTTCCAATTAGGGAACAACACAAGCTAAAGGCTATAAATCTTTTAAGTCATAGAATTTTCATTCTATCCTGACTTTCATATTCATCACAAATTGCACTATTTCATTCTTTTGATCAAAAGTTAGTAGAATTTGGAACAAAGCTCATGCCTGTTTTCACAAGATCTCAAAAACACATGGAAAAAGACGAAGGAGAAACCACTACAAGAAAAATGGGTGACCATAATGAGAAAGAAGAGGATACATTTAATGTTGATGAATTAACAGAAGAAAAGCTTCAAGAAGCGGAGCAAGATCCCCAATTCCATACTCTTATGGAAAGGATTTTAGAATGAAACAAAGAAAGATATTTTCTTTCATTAGCTAATCAAGGAGCTAAGTTACCTTACAATTTTGATATAGAAGGGATTAAATAGAATCCTGAAACTCCTCCTACTGACTTTAGTGCTCTTACTCAATAGATAAAAGAATTACAAGGGCAAATAAAGGAAATGCAAGGAGGTGCAACAAAGAAGTATGTTTTGGATGATATATCTCCTTATCCATTCGATAGGAGTCTTCAAATGATCCCTTTTCCAAAACATTGCGAAATCCCTAAATTTGATAGGTACAATGGAAAAACTGATCCCATTGAACATGTGAGGGATTTTCAAAATATGAGTCTAGAATTCGCCTATGACGATACCTACTTAATGCGTTTGTTTCCACGAAGTCTGGGTGCACAATCCATGGAATGGATTTCCAAGATTACTCCCCCCATCAAAACCTTTGAGGAGTTAATAAATTAGTTTATATCACAATACTCCTACAACATCCAACACCAGATAACAATGCTTGATCTTTGTAAAGTGAAACAAAAAGTAGGAGAATCCTTCACTACGTTTTTGGAGACATTTTTGCAAAGGTGGAGAAGGTTGTTTGCGCGATATTCTCGTCCTATTCTTGAAAAGGAAAAGATGGAAATCTTCATCAATAGCCTAGATCAAGAATTAAGTTATAGGCTTAATCTCCATTGTCCTCATAACTTTGAAAAATTGATTGAAAACGCAATCACCATTGAAGGGTCCTTGGTTAAACGAGGAGTGATAAAACTTGATAATCCAAGTTCATCCAACCAAAACAACAATGATAAAACAAGGTTTTGGAATAGAAATAAAAATGTTGTCAATGATGGTATAGTGGATGCAAATAATCTACGAACAAGACCATCTATCTTCAACCTATCAAGTGTTCCACGAAACAATCAACAAGGAAATATCAACCAACAAGGAGACAACAATCAACAAAGACAAAACTCCAATCAAGAAAGCATGACCAATCAAAATACCAATCAAAATCGTGGTAATTTCAATAACAATCTTGGCAATACCCAAACATCAAATCTGTCAAGACCACCATTCTTTTCAAATCAATGGAATTTTACCACTTTGGGTCAATCTCTTGAGTCTGCTCTCAAGGAGCTTCTCGATAATAAGGTTATCACCTTACCACCACAAAGAAATTTTGAGCCACAAGTTAAACCACCATCTTGGAATGATTCGTATTATTGCAATTATCATCGATGTAAAGGTCATAGAACAAATAATTGTCAAGCTTTGCGAAATCGAGTACAAGACTTAATTGACAATGGCACCATTACAATTGAAGGACATCATACCAATGACGATCATCAAGCATTCAAAGATCCTTTACTGAACTATCAAAAAGGGGAAACATTGGATACCAAAGCAAAAAGCATACATAATGTTGAAGACAATATAATCCGTCACATCTATGTAGATGATCAGTGAGTTAATGTTATTAAGATCAAGGGAAAACAAGAATATCAACAGGTTAATGTGACTACGAGAGGACAAGCAAAAGTTTTTTTAAAAGGAAGTTCATCTAAGACAGCTATTCCTTCTCCAAATCATTATAATCTAGTTGATCAATTGAGAAAAACGTTAGCTCAAATTTCCATCCTTGAACTTCTCAAAATATCCCCCATACACAAGAATATTTTAGAAGAAGCTCTTGTAAACACAACTGTTGATACTGATCTGGATGTAAACAAATTTCAAGCTATGGTTGGACATTTGTCTTCTCCCACTTTTCTTTCATTTTCTGAAAAAGATGATGCCTCCATGACAAATCCACATAATTCATCGCTCTATCTTGAAGTCATGATTCATAAACACCGAATTAGACGTGTCTTAATAGATGGAGGAGCCGGTTTAAACATTTGTACCTTAAAGCTAATACATGCCTTAGGAATATCAGAAAATGAAATTGATCCACAAAGGAAAATAATTATCAAGGCATATGATGATGAAGAATGAGCTTCCAAAGGACTAATAATGCTACCTATTAGAGTGGGACCTGTTGTGAAAAACATATTTTGTCAGGTTCTAGACCGGGATCTTTCCTATAACATACTTTTGGTTCATCCATGGATTCATGATATGCAAGTAGTACCATCAACATATCATCAATGCCTCAAGTTTCCATATGATGGACAAGAAATAACTATACAAGCTGATTACAATAGCACCCAAACTTGTTCAAATCTTTGAGCAACTCAAGACACCTTTGTGCCACATAATAGGGAGGCTCTTGTTGTTTCCTCTTCCAATCTACAAGGCCAACTGCAAGAATTGACAAAAAATCTTGACACTAAGCTAAAATTTAAAGACAAAGGAGTAGGCGAATATTCGCTATCTCTTTCTAGCTTACCTCCTTCTCCGAGGTCACATGGTCAACCAACCTTATCAAATCAAAAGATTGCAACAACCTCTACATCCCAAGATTTTGTGCCAATCACAAAGTTTGATGGACAATTTATTAAAGCCAACACCATTGAGGAAGAAGCTGAAGATAGGGACATCCTAAGTTGGCTATACAAAGATGAAGATGAATCTCTCTTGCACATTAAGTTACCTACAAAACAATATGGTAAGGGGTATGCTATCATGCAGAAAATGGGCTATGAAGGAAATGGTCCCATAGGAAAAAGAAGAGAAGGAATCCTGGAGCCAATTCAACCTATTTCAATACATCCAAATGATAAAACAGGATTGGGATATGGTAAGGATACAAAAGAGTCAATTTTACAGCAAGCACAACAAACTCATGAAAGAGCATCAATTTCAGATAAACATCATGAAGATGTCACTCTACAAAAACCTTATGGATCAGTTTTCCAATTGCAGGATGGTTCAGATACCGATTCTAATGAATATGAATGGGACACCATTTATAATGATGAATTTTGGAGAGACAAACAAGTTGATACCATACACAAATATGCACTCGTTCTCATACAAGGAGAAAGCTTGGGAACACAATCACTTGAATTAGACTCACGATATAACAATGACTCAACTGAGGACGATTCAATTTTTCACAAGATTGATAATCGACAGGAGAATACCATCATAGACCTTGTCTATCATGAAGATGACAATCACATCATGACTTTGACAACTCAAGACCTTACCCAACCTAATGATCCCATGCCTTTAGTTTATCCATAACTTATTGATTGGGACAATGATGCACCTATTCATATCCCTACATTTCATGATGATGAGGACATTATAAATTTCCTTTGTTCCTCTAATGAGGCAAACAATTGTTTTATCCAAGAATTTCATACTCATGATTTTGATGAGGGTGTCAAGTCTCTTAGCTGCAAAATAAATGAAATAAAAAAATGGATCTATCGGTGAAAACTAAAAAATGGCAGCGGTAGATCATAACAAGAGAAAAATAAAGAGCGAATCCGACAGTGAAAACCTTTTTGAGGCACTGAAGGATGAGAAACTTGACACTCTTCCCAAGCATTATCATGAAAGATCTTCTATTTTGATCAAACCAACATAATCAATCAACATAAGTATAGCAGAGTAGCCAAAAATCTTGCAACTTGCAGCATCATTAACAGTTGAAGAAGTATTGAAGTTCATGGAGTTCTTGAAGGAGAATCAAATCAACTTTGCTTGTTCATATGTTGATATGCCAGGGTTAGATCCTAATATGATAATGCATCATTTATCTATAAATGCAAGGGCAAAACCTGTGAAGCAAAAACTCAGAAAAATGCATCCACATGTTGCGTTATTGGTTAAAGAGGAATTAAAGAAGCTTTTAGATGTTGGATTCATTCGGACTATTGACTATGCATAATGGATTTCTAATATTGTACTTGTTTCAAAGCTAGATGGAAGGATTAGAATTTGTACAGATTTTAGAGATTTGAACAAAGCTTGTCCCAAAGATGACTTCCCTTTGCCAAACATAGATATGATTGTTGATTTAACTGCTGGCCATGCAATGTATTCATTAATGGATGGATTTTCAGGATACAACCAAATAAATATTGCACCAAAGGATCAAGATAAAATAGTGTTCACATGCCCTTGGGGTACCTATTGCTGGAACGTAATGCCATTTGGGTTAAAGAATGCAGGAGCCACTTATCAAAGAGCAATGACGACAATTTTTCATGATATGATGCATACATTCATGGAAGATTACGTTGATGATCTCCTTGCCAAATCTCACACACGAGAAGGACATCTAGAAATTTTGTCAAAAATCTTTACCAGAATGGAGAAGTTCAATGTTCAACTCAATCCAAAGAAATGTGTCTTCGGTGTTACATTTGGCAAACTCCTAGGATACATTGTTTCAGAAAAGGGCATAGAGGTTGATCCAGAAAAAGTACAAGCTATAATGGACATGTCGCCACCATGAAATATTAGTCAGCTTTGATCATTGCAAGGATGACTACAGTCCATCAGGCGGTTTGTAGCTCAATTGGCAGACAAAAGCTTACCATTTACACATTTATTACATAAAAATGTCCCATTCAAATGGGAAGAAAAATGTGAAGCAGCATTTAATCAGATCAAGCAATATCTTATGAATCCACCAGTTTTAATTCCACCCATTTCAGGAAAGCCACTCATATTATATATTTCAGCAACAAAAGTATCCTTGGGAGCATTACTAGCACAAGAGGATTCTACAGGTAAAGAAAGGGCCATATACTATATCAGCAGAACTTTAACAAGTCATGAATTAAACTATACTTTCATTGAAAAAGCTTGCCTTGTAGTGGTGTTTGCTTCTCAAAAGTTGCGACATTATATGTTGGCTCATACAGTTAAGCTGATAACCAAAATTGATCCACTAAAATATCTTTTAAGCATAGCTACTTTAACAGGAAGACTTGCAAAATGGGTAATGATCTTAAGTGAGTTTGACATTCACTATGTAGATCGAAAAGCTATTAAAGGACAGGTCATCGCAGATCAATTGGCCAAAGCACCTTTACAAGAAGAAAATCCAATGCACATTGAGTTTCCTGATGCAGATGTCTTCACAACAACAATTCAAAAATCATGGACATTGTACTTTGATGGATCCTACACGCAACAAGGCTCGGGGGTAGGAATTCTTTTTGTCACACCTGAAGGAGATAACATTCCAAAATCATATTGGTTGATGTTTCCTTGCACAAATAACATAGCTGAATATGAGGCATTGCTCATAGGGATAAAGATAGCCTTGGAATGGTGGATTACAGAGCTACAAGTCTATGGTGATTCACAACTTGTCATTAATCAAATCAATGATGATTATCAGACTAAAGATGATAAGTTACTACCTTACAAGAACATGGTGGATGATTTTAAAAAGTATTTTGTGTCAATCAAGTTTTCACAAATTTCAAGGATTGATAATAAAGCTGCAGATGCAATGGCTACAATTGCTTCCTTGTTACAATTGTCAGAAGATAAAAAATGAAACGAATTCTTGGTGGAACAATTTTTTTCTCCCACCTATGATAATCCTCAGACCCAAGTCATATATCATTTAACCGGTTCTGATTCGCCTTTATATGGAAAGACTTATACCTACCTAAAAGACAACATTTTACCTCCGGACTTATCTCAAAACCAAAAAAGGAATTTCATACGCCAATCGTCCTCGTTATACCTTGATCGTCGATATCCTTTACCGACGTGGTTTTGATGGTACACTCCTTCGATGCCTTGAACATGACGAATCTGGAAAAGCCTTACAAGAGGTTCATGGTGGTATTTGTGGAACTCATTCAAGTGGTTTGACCTTAGCCAAGAAACTTGTTAGAATGGGATATTATTGGCCTACCATGGAGAAAGATTCCTTTACTTTTGTCAAGAAGTGTTCTAAATGTCAGATCCATGGGAATCTTATTCATGCACCTGCACAGGAACTGCAACCTTTCACTCCAACATGGCCTTTTTCTCAGTGGGGACTAGATCTTGTTGGAAAAATTCATCCTTCATCATCAAATGGGCATAAATTCATTATTACAGCTACGAAATATTTTACAAAATGGATCGAAGTTGTTCCTTTGATGACCGTGACTGGTAAACAAATCTCTTCATTCATCCTAAATTACATCATTTGTAGATATGGAATTCCTAATTCTATCATTACTGATAATGGGAGGCCTTTCAAGAATCAGGATGTTGACCAACTTTGTGAAATATTTCACATCCAACACAGGTTCTCTACACCTTACTATCCACAAGGAAATGGTCAAGCGGAAGCTTCAAACAAAACAATCTTGAAGATCTTGAAGAAGACAGTAAATGATGCAAGTCGTGATTGGCATGTCCAATTAAATCCAGCTTTGTGGGCATACAGAACTAGTATTCGCACACCAACAGGAGCTACCCCATATGCCTTGGTCTATGGAGCAGAAGCAATCTTACCACTAGAGGTTGAAATACCTTCTCTTAGGGTCTCACTCAAGGGATTGATAAATGATGAAGACTACAGAGTATCTCACCTGCAAGAGTTAGAACTATTAGATGAAAGACATCAACATGCAGCTGACCATTTGAAGGGTTATCAACAAGTTATGTCTCGTAGCTATAATCACATATTTAAACCATGGACATTTCAAGTAGGTGACTTACTCTTGAGAGAAAATCCACATAATCAGCAAGACAGGGAAAAGAAAGGAAAATTTGAACCAAATTGGCTCCGTCCATTTGTCATCATTGCAGCATACGGTTCTGGGGGCATATTAGTTGTCTACGTCAGAAGGGGACCTGTTTGAAGAGCCGATCAACAACATTCATTTGAAGAAGTTCTATGTCTGAAAAAATCATAAAAATCAGAAAAAGTTCTGAAAAAATCATAAAAATTAGAAAAAGTCCTGAAAAAATCATAAAAATTATAAAAAGTCCTAAAAAAATCCAAAAAAATTAGAAAAAGTCCTAAAAAATAAATAAATAAATAAAAAATCATAAAAATCAGAAAACATCTTGAAAAAGTGCAATAAAAACAAGTGGTGAAAACCTGGTAAACAGGCACTACTTGTGATCTAAATAGGCTCCTCCATCTATTAGCTTATGTCTTGCATTCACTTTTGGCATCATCCATTCATATCTATCATCTGTACATATCTTTCATATCCATATCATGCAATGGGAATCCTTATGTTTCATCATGGCTTGATGAAATTTGTACATATCCATAATCTTTTGGTTGTGTTTACACTGGGGGTAGCAACATAGACTGAACAAGAGAGGGGCAACGAGCTTTTCGAACATCACAAACAGACACAAGACGGTTTGCCAAAATGCAACAAACATTGCCGTATCAAATCAATCACAACATGCTTATTCAATGCCAATTGAAATCAAGACAACATGATCCAAAACAAACATTATTATAAAAACATCAATGTTGACAACTAATTTGGATGATCTTAATCTGAATAATGTTTGAAATATTTTAGGAAAGATTTGAATGGTTGTTTGATTTTTTATCATATTTCTGGAGCAATTCAATGATGTACTGAACTAGAAAGCAAGGAAGGAGTATGATTTTTCTTTGTCTGTTGTTTTTGAGGAAATCATTAGTACTATGTAAATTGGTCATGAGACATGCTCTACTAAGTATCATTGATGACATTTCGGAATTTGCATGGGAAACGGGTTAACTCTTGTCTATTTATGCAAGCAATACTCAGATCATCTCGGTTCAATTATACCTAGATGCTTGTATTATCTTGCTATATCAAAAATCATGAAACCAATACTTAGGTCATCACTGGTGCTAACATACCCTTTGATGCTTGTATTAACTTTCAACATTTCAATGCTCTATGATGATATAAAAAGCACAAATAAGCTCTAGAATGGCAATATTGTATGAATATCCTACATGGTTAGTATAGATGGCATTCATGTTAGAATCTGCATTTTACATTTATAGATTTTCCCAAAAGCTGGCAAAGTATCAAGTTTTTCATATCTTTTTGAATACATGACTGAGTATATTTTGACATTCACAAAAACATCATTTCATACATTTTTCATACATTTTTGCATCGGAAAATCATACAAAACAAAGCATACATCATAATCAAAACATTCATAAGCATTCATAAATTGTATCATCCATCATATTTATACAATCATTCATCAATAGATTTCACTCATTTTATAAATCATGCATACATATACATCATAAGCATAAAAAATCGAGAAACCATCATATTATAACACATCATACATATATATAAAATCGAACCACTCATCATAAATCATCGTTACATTTCATATATCTCGAAAATGAATGTCAAAATGTACAAAGATGTCAACTATACATGATATAACATCATCAAAAATGAGATCATCTCAGGGTGTATACAAATGTCTAAACATAATATCACAAAAATATCATGTACAATGCTCTAGGTAGTGCTATCCTCTGATGGAGCTGGTTTGGGACCTGTACCACTTGCACCTGATGGACTTGCTCCACCTGTCCCTGATGGCCCTCTTGGAGGTAATGGCTGTGTCACACCCCTACTGGTAGTCCGAGAGCGACTATGAGTAGACCGCGACTGTGTATAACTCTCCCTCTGCTCATGTGGAACTGCATCATGATATCTGGTCCTATAAAACTTGGCCTCCTAAGTGGCTCTGGTCACCTCTCTCATCATGTCACCAGGTAAGGTACCTGTTGCTACCCTCTGTAAGCTATTAGCTAGAGCAATGGCCTGCTCACCCTGCTGTCTAGCTGTATCTCTCTCAGCAGTAACTGACATCAACTGTCCCTGAAGCTGTATAATCAAGGCCTGTGCCTGTGCTACTGACTCTGTAAGCTCTATACTGTACTCTACAAAGAAGATATCTGACCCGACACCACTGGAACTACTGAAGGTGATGGATCTGTATGTCTCATCCGCGGTCCACCTCTACTACCTCTCCTACCACCTCCACTCCCTCTCCTACCACTTCTATCACCACCTCTACCACCACCTCTCCTATCATCTCTACCACCACCATCACCTCCACTCTCCTCATCATCACTATCTCCACTCTCCTCATCATCATCTCCCTCCTAATCATCACCCTCTGAAGCTGTCTCTCTCTGTCGTCGCTGACCGCCTCTCTATGGTCTCTGTACAGCAACCAGACAACAGGCTCATTAGGATCAAACAATCATGGTGCAGGATGCTCTAACACATACTAACTATACTCTGGCGTCGTCCCTACATCAAGGACATCAACTCGGTAATCCCACATCACAACTCCTAAACTAGTGAACTCTACCACCGCTGCCTCATAAGAAATCTATGGACCCCACACTGCAATCTCTGGCTGTCGCTGTGCATAAATGGCGAAACCCATAGGCATACCCTGAATCTGACCGAACTGCCGACATACTCGTCCAGCAAGAAATCTCTCAATAATCCACGAAGTATGGCCAATAAGATATCTGGACGTATAGACATAGGGCATCTCCCTTGCATCCTCTGGCCATGCCTCACAATCTACATATGGCCGCCAGCATACTGTATCAAGATCATCAAAGAGACGTTGCCAATGATCCAGTTTGCCCAGTCTCGACTGAGCAATAATATCGCTATATCCTCATCTGTACTATTGACCGATAGGTCATCGTCCACGAGTCAACAATCATGTAATGGCAAAATGCTCCCATGCCCATATCTGTAATAACGAATAGCCAACAACAAAACTCCAGCCTCTACCGTATACAATATGATGTAACTCATCATACAAATGCGCAAGCATGCATGATCCCCACACATACCGTGTACCCTACATCACCATCCTCTCCAGCACATGACCCCACCCGACTGCGAACCCCTTCGACCTATGGTCGGGGCACAAAACACCTCCAATGAAACCTGCAAGTACAGACGGTAAGGGTGCATATGAATCTGCCATCTCGCCCCATGGGATGAAGTATCCAACAATTTGATCATCTCTGAAAATCCTCCTCAAAGCATCAGTGCCTCCAGCCTCTCGGCTATCAAAGACTACTATCTTGACCATCACTGGGATCCTCAAGATACGGTACACATCCTCTGGCGTCACGGTAATCTATCCGGTCGGTAAATGAAATGTGTTGGTATCACTATGCCACCGCTCTGTGAGTGCTATCAATAAAGCTCTGTTGAGGCACACCTCAGGCATGTCAAGCAACAAAGTCAATCCACATGCCTCAATCACATCCTGATCTGACTGTAGCAACTATGGAATCAAGCTCCATGTACTCGGGAATGTCTCCCGTAACTGCAAAACGCCCAATCTCTCCTGTTGACACATCATCATGACAAAGCAAAATCAATATCAAATCATCACAACTCATCAATCAAATCTGAATATCAATCACACTATTTATTTTTCATCATCATGGAATGCAAATATATCACAATCATGTTTGTTTTTAACAACCTTAGAAGCAAACATATCAATCAACTGTTTGTTTTTCATTTTCATGAAAGCAAATAATCAAAATCCTGTTTGTTTTTAACTTTAGAAACAAACTTATTGATCCTATTTGTTTTTAATAAAAGCAAATCTATCAGTTATTATTTGTTTTCCAACAACTTTGGGAACAAATTTATCACTCACAACAACAAGCAGTCATGGGCGCTATGAAAATCATCATGGGCGCTACAAAATCAATGGCGCTATGAAAATAGTTATGGGCGCTACAAAAAGCCTCATGGGCGCTATAGAATCAAATGCGCTATGGAAATTATCAAGGGTGCTACAAAAACACTGAAGGGTGCTAAAATGCATCCTTTCACAATCAAAACATTGATAAACGTGTTCCGAACAGAAAAATTTCAAAGAGCAGAGGTTTAACAGGGTACATACCGGAGGTCCATAATGCACCAGCCACTGATGTCGTCGGATGTGCTCGAAACGGTGTTGGTGAATCGGAAGTGCCATCTTTCTCACTCCAAAGCTCAAAATTTACAATTTTTACTAGGTTAAAATGGAAAATGACATGGAAAATGACATTTTTAACCTATTTAAAAGCAAATTTGGGGTATTTTAACACATTTTATCACAGCAGGGGCAATTTTAGTCATCAATTTTTCATCTTACATCTTTTCAAGTCATTTTCTTCATATCATAATTTTCAAACGATGAATCGACATCTTCAAAATCATAAAAATTGAAAAAATCTAAAAAAAAAAAAAATTCACAAAAATCAAAATCTTATCGATTCATCGTTCGAGGGGGCATATATACCTATCAGACTTGACAATCACATATGGGGCAAATTTCAATTCTTTGAAGCAATGCGTAAAACACATCACTTCAAATAGGGCAAAATGTATACATCTAAAAATGGTCACATCACATAGTTGGTAATTAATTAAATATTTTTAATATTTAATTAAATCTTTGAAGTCTACGATAAATAAATTTAAATAATTTATTTATATTTGTTCATTATTTCATTTCGATTAAATAAATAAGTTTATTTAATCACTTTTCTTATTCATTTCTTAATTAATTAAATAAAACATTATGATTTATTTATATTAATTATCATTTAATCTTGGCTTGAATATTTTATTCAAATAAAGATTAAATATTTCTTCTCTTCTAAAAATTTCATTCATAATTAAATATTCTAAATATTTAATTAAATCCTCTAGATTCCATCACAATTAAATATTCTAAATATTTAATTAAATTCTTCTAATATCCATTTACAATTAAATATTCCAAAAATATTTAATTAATTCTTCTAAAGTCACATCACAATTAAATATTTCAAAATATTTAATTAAACCTTCTATAGTCCTAAAATCAAAAATCAAACTCACATAAATGAAATTAAATAAATTTATTTATTTAATTAATTTGGGGATTATCTTCAACAACCGTGAAACAAACTTCCAAAACAGAAAAATTAATTTCTCTGTTCCTGTGCAAGCTTGTTCCCGTGGGTTGAAGACAAGGCTCCATTCTTCTCTCCAACCTCCCAACATTCTCCATCTTCCTCTCAACCTCTTCATCTCTCACCATTCAAATCTACCAGACAATCTCATAGCCATTGATCTTTGCCAACCAGGCTCTTGCCTACAAAAAGCTATAAAAAGGACTGTCGGGTCTTTGAAATCACAGAGAAGCTTTCATGCAAAAAAACTATAGCCAATTTGCAATAGCATAGCCTTCTAGTATTCATAGCATTCTAGCATCATAGCATAGCATAGAATCATTCCATATCATGGCCTATTCACCTCATATCATAGCATCCATAATTCACAACCCCTGTGCATAATCTATAGCCCCTGTGCATATCTGTATCAGCATTTTCACTCCACCAATATATAGAATAGAAAAACACTTTCCTTTGCATCCTCGTTCTATATGTTGCCATTCGGAGAAGCTTTGCTTACACAATTTGAGAGTAGCAGCTTCAAACAAATCCCTGGAGATAGAGGAAGATGAAATGGCTCTGAAGAAGCTCTGTTTGTTTCCTTTGAATTCAATTTATTTAGTTTTCTTCAGTTTAATGTTTCATTTGTGTGTGTTTATTGTTTTACTTTGATACTAACATATTTATCACACAATCATCATTGGGAAAATTATTGTAATGGCCAACAAACACCATGATATGACATAGACCAAGGTGTGCAAGGTTGTACCATCACGTGATACAAGCAACTGTAGACAAGGATGATCATGACTCATACTAAGAGAGCGATTGCCCAAGTCTTTTTGTCATAATCAATCACAAATAGTAAAGACAGGAAATAAAAATCATGAAATGCCATTGCTCCTCTAAATCCTATTGTTAGGACATCCTCGAGGAACTAGCATCATGATTTCCAAAAGACAAAACAAGCAACATAAAATTAAATGCCAAATGCTTGCCAATTGTCTGAATGTCAAAATGTGAAGTTTGTCAAGTTTGTCAAGTGTGGTGGAATGTCGGATGTCTTGGTGTCAAAATTCTAGGGTTGACGATATGAAGATGCCATATTGGTGTCGAGTTCAACAACACATCTTGAATGATGTCGAGATGTCAGATTCAGAAAGGACACATTCTGAATGACGTCAATGCCAAAGGGATACCAAATTCGAGAAGGACACATCCCAAACGAGGTCGATGTCAAGATTTCAAATTGATGTCAAGTTCAAGAAGGACACATCCTGAACAATGTCAGTGTCAAGATGCTAAATTGATGTAAGATTTGGGAAGGTCACATCCCAAACGATGTCGATGTCAAGATTGTCGAATTCAAGAAGGACACATCCTAAATGATGTCGATATCAAGAGGAATGTATCTAAAATGTCATGAGAATCCTCAAAATTTTAGATGACTGTGACGATGCCTAAGAAGGACACATCGTAGGGCATGATTAAATGACGGGCTATCCTTCAGAAGGACACATCTGAAGAATAAGCAAGATTTGACTAGTTTGACTGAGTTTGACCGATTTTGATATGCCAAGATGATTGTTGTGCTTGATTGATAGATTGTAGAAGTTCGCTTGGGTAGATTGTTTGTTTGAATTTTGACAAAGACCATGATAAATTTAAAGACTATTTCATATGTGTGAGAAAATTGTGAAATGAACCCTAATGGACTGACCTAGTGTGGACTCGGGGGCTCATCGACAGATGGCCTTGCCTACGTCATACACTCAGAGACCTTGTAGTTCGACACGACCAATGACTTTGTCTTGTTGACCAAAGATTGAGTCATGATTTATTTTGACAAACCTAATAGGACTGACCTAATTTCTTAGGGGCTCGAAGATGAGCCTTGCTTATGTAGCAAATGCGCAGAGACAATGACAAAGACTAATCAAGACTTGAATTAATGTGACTGTTTTGACTAACATGACTTTGTTTTTTGAAATCTTTTGTGTTTTTTTAAGGACATTTTTCAATTTTTAGGTCTTTTTTAAAGACATTTTATGATTTTTAGGTCTTTTTTCAGGACATTTTATGATTTTTTAGGTCTTTTTTCAGGACATTTTCCAAATTTTTAGGTCTTTTTTAAGACATTTTTTTAGGTCTTTTTTAGGACATTTTATGATTTTTAGGTCTTTTTTCAGAACATTTTATGATTTTGAGGATCACGTGCAGTACCCACTACAATCTCATGATAAAAATTTTCCCCTAGTCAAGTTGAGAATGAGCCAGGCAAAATGGAATGTAAAGAAAAGGCATGACTAGCATGGATAGTGGATAGTATGCAAGACTTGATTTCAACCATTGTCAGGCATGGACGAAAATGTCATGATGTCAGGGTGAAGTGTTATGATGAATTTCAGAAAGAGTATGTTCATTAGGGACAAAGGTAGATAGAGTGACAGTAAATGGCACAGCAATGACTGACTACACATGGTGCCTATTTGCCAGGTTTTCACCATGGTACTTATCCAAAGTGCCTGTTTACCAGATTTTCACTAATGGATGAATTATTTCTCTTTATTTTTGTCATCATTTTTTTTTGGTGTCACCAAGATGCTTGTTTTCTAGGTTTTCATCAAGGTGATGATTTTTTGTATTTTTCATTTTTTTTGTATTTTCTCAAGACTTTTTCCCTAGCTCTCTGAAGCTAAGTATAAAATTGATAAATGCCAGATCCATGGACTGCCTTGACGATGCCCTGATCTTGTGTGGATGACCGTGCTGGACGAAAGGACCTGATTAGGATGAAGAGTACGACTGGTAGATATGAAGGGTGATAGATGTGACGAATGAAAGAGGCTATGATAGGATCTCTAATGTGCACACTATGTGGGCCATCAGGCTTCAGCCAAAAAGGAGCTTGGGCAACCAACAAGCTAGAGTACAAGGAGTTGTTGTTAAAGATACATTGAAAGACATCGCTAATGGAGGGATATGATGGATATGTGAACATGGATGGATGGAACATAGTATATGGTATGAGTGAGAGTGACATGGATATAGACCTTGGATCAACAGGCACTTTGTTTGACTTTTTGCCTTGATAGATGCCCCCAGTGATTTTTTATGGAGGCATACTTTGAGATTGACTTTTTCACATTTTCACTTTTGAATTTTTGTTTTGTTTTGTCTGATAGCTTTTTATTTTGGCTATGGGACTTGTCTTGATCTTCTTTTGAGATGGGGTTAAAAATCAAATAGCATAGACAAAGTGACAACCAACACTTCTAAACTATTTACCTCATCCAAGCAAGAGAAAACAATAAAAGCATAAGGAAAATAAAACATCAAATCAAAATACTCCCCATGCTTGAACTTGAATCACTTATCTTGCTCTCCTATTTCTTCTTTTGCAAATATGCCCTCATATTTGTAGTCTAACTTGTGCAAACACCTGCAAATTGTAAGTAGAAAGTTAGAGAAGAATAGTTGTTAAGGTGAAAATGGAGAAGGAAGGTTTCTTTTATAGACAACCTTTCAAATAGACGGTTGAGATTAATCTTCTAGAAATATTCCAAGATCAATAGATGGGAATGCATGAGAGGGAGGTTACGAAATGTATGGTTGAGATTAAGTCTTAGAAAAGATGTCAAGATCAACGGTCCAGAATTGATGCACCAAAATTATGCCATGCATGGAAAAACTATGACACTAACGGCTATGACGCCTGACAGCTATGACATACATGCAGGCTATGACAGAAATGAATGTTATGATAGGGGATTATGACAAAGCATCTTTGACTAGGTGGTGCATAAATAATTTATTTTAAATTATTTATTCAAAAATGGAGAGAGTGGAGGAAATGGAAAAGTGGAAAATAAATAATTTATTCAAATAATTTATTTGGAGAAAATGAAAAGAGGAGCATTTAATTAAATTTATCAATTTAATTAAATGGAGAGATGAAAATTAGACTTAGATTAATTATTTAATAGGGGAGGTGGCATGGGATAGTTAAATAATTTTAATAACTATTTAACTATAGAAGAATTAAAGGACCATGAATAGATAAATAATTAATGGTAATTATTTAACTATAGATGAGAGGTGACAAAATAATTAAATAAATAATAATTTATTTAACTATTGAAGAAGAGGGAGAAATTAGTGATGCAATTAGCTTATTTAATTGATCAGGATAGAATAAAGATTAGAAAATGAATTAATTAAATAATTATTTAATTAATAAAGGAATATGATCAAACATAATTGAATAACTAAAATTATTCAATTATTGAAGGACGAGGATGAAGAAAAATGACACTTGCAGGCTTAGGACATTTTTCATTGTCTACACAATGAAGTGATTATGGTACACTCTTCTCATCAATCCAAATGATCCTCCTAGATTACTGTGATTTAGGTAAAAAAAATTAATTCTTCCTTGAAGAAACCAGTTAAATGAACCAGACAGAAACACCAAATGTGCTATGATAAATCAAATATATCCTTGATACACTAATATAAATAGTAAGGAAATATCAAACTAGAGACAACCACACAATCATACACAATAATAACAACAAACAACTAAAACAAAAAGTTTGACCACCAAATTATAGTTTCTTCTCCATTAATTTGCTTCAAAAGATATTACAATGCATATCATGTCTTTTCCTTTCAAAAATGATATTCTATTATCGCCTCCTGTTATGTTCTATCCTATCTATATATCCCTTTTCTTTAGTCTTGGTTTCCTTCTTATACAAAATGAAGGAAGCATACAAGCTACAAATCATTACATTTCAAAAGACACAACTATTCATTATTGTCATTTAATTTTAACATGAGATTAAACATAATTACAAGTTTGTAAATGTAAAAATTCAGTCATCCTCATCTTCACAAACATATATTCTTGGATCTGATCGATGAGGCTCTTTGTCTCTACACCACTAGTGCAATGAACAAATTAACGTGGGAAAGATGTTCAACATATCTTTCACTGATGCACGTATCAGTGGCAATAATCAAATCCCTCTTAGTGAACTCCAAAGAAAACATCCCTTCTAGTTGTTTGTGTTGTCCACCACCATCAATTCATTGTTTACAAAGTTGAGGGATCAAGGCATTAATTGAGCCAATTCATCCTTCCATACACTTTGTTCCTTAAGATCACTTGAACCAACAATTTCTTCTTAGGTCCCTTCGTCGCAAACCACTGCTTTGCTCCCCGTATCTTCTTTCTGTAGATGCTCAAGGATTTTCAAGACCAAATAAAACTAGGATTTTGTTTATAACTCATTCGGCTCTGGTTCATAATTATCATCCAATGTCAACTTTCCTATCATTAGAAGTAATATTAATGCTTTTGAATATCGATCGTTGATTAATCTGCCATCGCCATCAATTGTCTCCCCAAAATATTACTATCATATCAATAAGGTGGGGAGGTTCCTTTGTTGTGTCGAAGGGACCAATATTTTGTTCCGCCAATATTTATCTTTCTCCTTGATGAATTCCTTAAGTCACTTGTACACCCTTTTTTGTTACATCAAAGAGAATTAAAACTACTCAACCTAATATCCAGAAGTCCCTTTGATCTTTCCATTGAAGAATTCTTGAAACCGTGTCCTCGAATTTCCATTGTTACTTCGATGTATCCACGGGCCCACCTTATATTAAATTATATCTTTTCCATTTCGGCCAATGTAATATTTACCCTTTGTATTATTAGATCTAGGGACTTCCAAAAGTTCCTTTCAATATAATTTGGTCTCTTCGATGAATTTGATGTTTTTAATGCAGTTCATTTCATCGAATATCTCCTCCTAATATGGTGTAGTCTCTTCGATGATGTTTATGATTTTTCATGAAAATCATTTTATCGAAGGTACTTTAAAGTAACTCCTACCCATATGGTGTAGTCTCCCTGATATAGGTTATTTCACCTTAGGACCCGATAACAAGTATGAGCTTAATAAGGATATGAGTATGGGAGAAAAATGGGATACTTAAAGTAGAAATTTTATATGGTAAAATTAAGTGATAGGGCACATAAAAGAAATCATAAAAAAATACAATTTGTCACTAGCTCAAGGTTAGGGTTTTTAAAGATAGGCTTATGAAATTTTTTATAAGTCCTAACAGTATGAGTCGCGACCTTTTATCACAAAAAATTGGTGGGTGTGACATGCTTAGTTCCATATGAATGATGCATGTTGTTCATCAATAGATAAGATATCAAAGCGATATACATGCTTAGTTCCATATGAATGATGCATGTTGTTCATCAATAGATAAGATATCAAAGCGATATACATCACTCAACTAGACACTCACAGAGCACTGGTAAACAATATAAGCTGAAGTAAATGAAACATAAATACATCGGTTGGGACAAATGGCCATGACTAAGAGGAAATGTATAAAATGTGGGTGAAAATCCTGTCATGGGTGCATAACCTGATTTCATATATAGGGTTTATCAAAAATAAACAAAGCTTTCATGGTGGCTTGACCCCAAATGGTTTAAACTATCACAGATCGACATAGGTTGATCAACAGGGGCAAAAACATGATTTCCAAAGTCACGAAATGCACGACACAATACATGAAAATATAGGATATTTCCAGCATACCACATAGGAATGAAAACTCATTCAACTGAAAGAGGAAACATTTGAAGCTAGGTTCGAATTACCTCATCTTGTGCACCTTTGGGTGATTTTTCCTTCATTGGTAATAGAAACAACTTCTCAAAACTCGTCATTCTCCTCCTCCTATTGAGATTTTTCCTTGTTCCCCTCATGTTTTTGATAGATTTATTCCTCCCTCTTTTTGACCATGAATATCCCCTTTATATATTCAGAGATAGTGGTCTTAATTTTTCTGTCTCCATTTTCTCATTACTTGGCCACCCACTCCCTCTATTTTTTGAGCATTGACTGTTACTTCCCAACATAGAGGGGTTGGCCCTTATCCCCTTCATTATTGGGGGAGGGGGGTTACAAATTCCTTATTAATCCCATGGTAATACCTTTTATATACATATATATACTTATATATATATATATTTATTTATTTATGGCTTTCATCTATATATATGTATATTTATATATGGACATATTTTATTTATATGTAGGGATTTACAAGCATTCCTATTATATAGTTTATATTTCCTTATTCAAAAACCTATTTTTAAAATTTTCAAAATGAACAAATAATACATTAATTTTTCATATGACAATTATATATGCTAGAATGCATTTCCAATATCATTTATCTTTGAACTTTGAGATAGATAGGGTAAGTCAAGGATGTACTAAGTTTGTTTCTTTCACAAGATTACTTATTCACCAAATTATGATTTCACACAATATAAAATGATATTTATCAATTAAAAATAAATGTATATGTCATGGTCTACTGTGGTGTGTGAGATTCTAGATTCCATTCTTGCTTACCGTTATCATCAGACTAAGCGTTCCTACCTCAACCAAGTTCTCATCCTTCAACCTGCTCTTGCACACACATTCTTACACTTGCTCACTTATCAGTAACCTTTAACCGATAAGCTTATGGAATTATTCTCTTATATCATAAAATTACAAGATATTCAAATTAAAATATATCATCGCATTTATCAAATCCATAAACATTAAATGATAATTTCCATTTTTCAATTATTTTAATTATCTCAACATTATCAAAAGAAAGCAATGAAATTGAGATATGACATTACTAAGCCCGATATATTGTCAACAATATCAACTATGGAAGAGATACATGCCTAAAAATTTGGATGTAGACTCCTTCAACACTTGTCATGGTGCAGGAGCACTTGTTTGATTTCTTGCCTCCATGAGGCCATTTGTAATTAGTTGCTCTATTTTGTGTATTGGGTCTTATAATAAGGTTTATCAAACCATTTTAGAGGTGTTTGAGTCTTAGGAAGTCATATTTTAAGTCATTTTTCAAATAATGTTTAAATTTGTTCCATATTATAAAAACTGTAAAAGTTGCTCAAGAAAGTTGTCAAGCAACTTGTCAAAAAGTGTCATTAAGGTGTTTTGTCAATAGACTAATCAAAAGGTAGTTGAAAATGGTTGGTTTTGGTTGGAAATATATAAATACACCCTCAAAAACTCGAATTGGAGGTTGGAGACATTATTTTTGAAGTTTGATGAATGGCAGCCTCAAGTTTTGTGTGCATTTCCTAATTTTGCATTGTTTCCAAGTTGAAGTTGTGCTTTGTACAGCATGGTAAGGATTCAAATAATTGAGTATCACATATGGATAGAAATATTTATGTTTCTAGTTTCCAATTATTTTTGTCTCATTTAATTTTATTGAGTTGTGTGGAAGATATGACTATTTTGGTGAAACTGCCTATTCTAACAATATTGTGTAGAATTTATAGTCTGAAAAATGTGATGGTACGGATTGTAAAGTCTATATTTTGGATCTAAAACAAATTGGATTTTGTTTCCATGTGAATCTACTTTCATTTTCTTCAAGTCTCATCAAATTTCATTAATATTTGAATAAGTTATGACCATTTTTGTGAGGGTAGGTCTGAACCCTACCTAGGGTTTGTAGTTTTGGGAAAAATGCAATAACTTTCTTTTCCACCGTTGGATCTTCATAAAAATTGGAGGAAAAGTCTATAACTATGTTTCATTCAATCGTACTGGAGCTATTGGATTCATTTTTTTTTTTGGAAGTTATTAATGATTGTTCATTGTATTAAATTGTGGGTTGCCATGGCTATGTTTCCAATGTGATATAGAATGCATAATAGCATGTGTTATACAAAGATTTCTTTGAATTATTGTTGAAGGTTTGTGAGATGTGTTGTTGAATCCTCCTAGCTCTGCATCATGTCATCAACACCTCAAAACTACATGACAATATTTTGCATAACGTATCAATGCAGACCAAAAAACTATTCCTCTAATCATTGAATATGTACACTGGGTCTTAGTCAATTCTCCAAAACAATCGGTATTTTTCAAACCAATACTCATGAATTTTTGCAATGGGTTGCCATCAATGACAACACAATACACCATCCATAGACCATTATGCTCATGTTTCCAATAGAATTCCCATGAACCTAAGGATCATATATGAATCATCAATTTGAACACTTTTGTTGAAGAACTCCAAGGTTATTTAAGCTCCTCCATTGTAAATATTGTATGGCATGTCATACTATCACATAATATTTTTCTACATGTTTTTTTGTGTGCAAGGTGCATCTAATTATTCATAGAACAATTCACTTTTATCCACTTTTTTTTAAAAATTCTATATACTATTTTTCTTATTGTACCCAATGTTGTAGGTTGTACCTTCCATGGTATAAAATGTAGGGTATACAACCTCCCTAGGGTGACACATGGCATGGTTCACCCACCTATACAAAATCCAGGATTCTAAAAAATCACTAGTCATTGAAGAACATACTAGTAATACTACTAGAAAACAACCTAGTCTTGCATGCATAGGAAGTAATTTTTAGTGTTCAAGAATGTGGTTTAATTAGTATAGAGGCAATTTCTTAAAAATGTTGATAGTTTTGACTTGAAGGAATATTTTATTCTCTTTGAGCATATTCATCCATAGGTGTTGTTGCCATCATCATGATGTTGCATGACATTAATAGTCACCTTCCCCCAACCAACCACCTCCTGGTGTGCATTTTGATTTTTGTACTTGGTCTTTAAAGGATCCATTCTTAGTTATAAAAGCTCATTTTTCTAAGAAATTGTTTGATGTTTGAAATAATTTTGAGAGATTCATATTGGTTTAATTTTTTTAAATTTGGTATCTAGATTTTTAAAAATTATAGATTCTCACAAGTGTTGTTGAGTAGTTCTCATTTTGGGAAATTTGGGGGCTCTATTTGGGTTCATATGGTAACATTTTTGGTGCAATTTTTAAAAAAGAAGTGCACAATTTTGTGTGTAATTTGTAGTGGTATAATTAAATTGATCTCACATTATCAAATATTGTACTTTCCTTTCTATATCTAAATTTGGCATTTATAATGTACTAAGATCGAGAAAACTGGTTGATTTAAAAAATTTCCTTTCTAATTACACTAATCATAAAAGTTCCAAGATAATATATTATTGGGGGGATACTTGATTGAGTGAATGTGAGGATAAATATTGTTATTTTTTTAGATCGAGTCTCTGGATTGGTCTATTGTGTAACTAAATTTTAGGAGTTTATCATGGGTATAAAAATACATCCTATTATAATAATATTGGAAAGACAAAATTATAAGTTTTGGAAAGATGAAATCCTAAGAAATTTCAAGTAGCTCCATATTTTTCTTATCTATATTGGATAGTTCTTGAACCCACATCATATTGGAGGAAACTTGTGTGATATTGTAAGATTGAAGAAACATAGGAGTAATTAGTTGTAGTCTTGATATTGACATTCAAATGGCCACGTATCACATTAATGAATGTGAAGAGATTGAATATCATGATAACATAGAGATTTCTATAAATGCTACTTCTCATCCTATAAAGGATTTCACTAAGACTTTGGATTATATGAATCCTAATATAGATTCATAGGGGTCAAGTTCTTTAAATGAGTAAAAAACTTGATGATGATTCTAGTAATTCAACATTAGTATATTTATAAGATGTACACACTTAGGCATATAATGTGGATAAATTTGAGAAGACATAGTATGATCATTGAATCTTGGTTTTCTATCATGAACTAATGGTCTCAAGACATGTTGAAATGTCATCTCTTCCATATAATATTTCTTTTGATGAGACTAGTATTACTACATCCATGGCTTCTAATGATTTAGTGCAATAGGACATACATCATATTCTAGATACATCTACTTGGAATGAGAACTTGACATAAAATGTAGGTTTTTTTGTAAGTCCCATCTTACAAACTTGGAGGACACTATTGAGGATATTAATCTCCTCTTTGATGTTAGATATTTTGGATTTACATCATCTTATTTTGATGTGATGAGGTCACATTCAAGGCCTCTTAAATTCTTTCTCCACATATTATTTTGTCATAGTTTTACATTTTTTTGGAGATCCTTGAGAAGCTTTTGAAGGATTCACCATTTTCTTTGGATTATGTTCTACATTTATTTCCATAAGGTTATGAATTATCACCTTCATTAGTGTGTCTTGGAATAATTGAGTTGATCATAACACCTTTTAGCATCAACATGAAAACACTTGAGTAGAGCTCAAAGAATTCATAGATATTATGTTTTCTTTCCTCATATTTGTTTCAAGAATGGAAAGAATTATTGCATACATCCCTATATTTGTTTCTTTAAGGGGAGGAACATTGTTTGATGGTTTTATATCATGTTCAACACTCATTGTTATGTATTTACCATCACTATAGGAGATTATACTTGGAGAGGGGTTTGCATAGTCTCTCTTCTTACCTCTTGCCTTAAAAATCCCAAAATTGGACATTATAGGCACAAGATACATAGGAATGTCAAATAAATAAGAGAATAACTAGCTTCCATTTGACAATTTTTGTTAGTGTAAATAGATAAATTATCCATCTAGTTAGTACATCAATTTTTCTAGGTTTACCTATTCACACTTAGATGAAGTTTTCATAGAGGTTATCTATCCGGTTGTCTCACTCACACAAAATTCAAAAATGTCCTCACACTCATTCCAAGTGGTATAACATGTGTTGCATACTAATTTACTTCATCCTTGTCCTATTTATGCAAGGATCTACATTGTAAATTTTACACACACTCTAATTCTTATTTGGACATATTTTTATGCTTATAATTAATTTGTGAAAGCTTATCTTGAATTTGAATTTTGATCTTGACTACTCCAACATGGTATTAGATCTATGAATTTTAAGTTATTTCTTGCATTTTGGTGAATCCAACACTTAGACCTATCAATGGAGTATCATGAGACTAAATACACATTTCCATTGAGTTTGAAAGGCTCGAGAAATAAAGAATAGCCTTTTATTTTGTCAAAATTGGCGACTTTGATTTTTTGTAATTTTTTACCCCCTATACCTACATTGTATAACCATATAACCATACACTATACAAAAATCCATACTTGTATAATCATTTTTGTAAAAAAAAAAATAGAAGAGGGGTGTCAGTTTAAGCCACTACCATTTTTTGGTCAACATTTTTTAGATTTTTCAAGCACCCTTCCTATTTTGATCAAGTTCCAAGCCCTAATCAACATAGTTCTTCACCACCCAACCCTTGTGCAAGATTGATTGGACTGTTTTTTGGCTGGTATATAGGTCCTTGGTAGAGTTCATATGCCTTTCCTAGACCTCAAAAGGAATCATTTTTTTTAGTTTTAACTTTTTTGGAGATCTAAACATAGTCTTATGTGGCCTCCCATAAAGGGTTAATCACAAAACAAACCACTCAACCCTTCAACCAAAACCTATACCACTCTTCAGAGTTGGTACCACTAGACTGGCTTTTCCCTCAGCCTCCTAGAAGTGTCAAGACACCAACACCACACTACTATCCAAATCCTTAGGGATTGACCTACACAAGTTTTCACCCTCCAATGGAACAACTAGAATTATAGTTGTAATTCATAACCCTAGCCGTGGCACATCAAACATGACCTCCACCACATGGTGAACCTTCACCCTTCTCCATGGTGGCAACCTTCTTTTCCATAGTTAACCATAATTTTTTATAACTAACCATTGGCAATTATTTTTTAATGTAAATTGTTAACTTTTGTTTACATCTATATCATTTAATGTACCAACTAACAAATATTATAAATACCCCATTTACTACTAACCACTAGTGGTTTAATTTAACCACCAATATTTTGTACTAGTAGCCTAGTCTCCATTAAAGTGACTGTTATCACTTGAATGTGCACCCTTTGTTGAACCTTGTTCAACCATTTAGTGAAACATTGGAAGACCTCTCAAAGTGTGGGATTTGAAAAACAAGGGTCAACCTCTGGAGAAGGACAACTTCCTTTTGGTACTCACCTAAAACTAATCTACTAAACTTGTAGAGGAAAAGGGTAGGAGATAACATAAACTGAAAAAACTACTCCTATGGTGATGCACCTAAACATTACTTGGACTTGAAACTTAGATTACATACACTTGTTCACAATGATTGAAACAAACTTGCACAACTTATTTCTGTATGTCTTGCATAAGTATTTTATAAAGAGGTCCTAATGCTAGACTCTTAGGAGGAAGAAGATTTCACACGTAAGAGCAACTTGCATTTTTGACACAAATTATAACCTACAATAATATAGTTTTTTGCACAAGGGTGTTAAACATGAGACAAAGCTATAAGGAAATAGATGATACCTCATAGATAACTTGATCAAATCAATAGTGCACACAATGAAGCAAAGAATAAGAGGGAAAAAATTCAAATCACTGATATTCAAGGTCTTTACTGAATTTCATATCCAAAACTGAGTTACAAAGTATGCTCCAATCTGCCAAAGGACTCCAAAAAGTCACTAATTACAAATGCATAATAAGAATTGAATAAAATGAGAATAGTGAAGTGGCTATATCCCAAAACTCCCTCCAAATTCCACCAAAAAAGGATCTAGAAGCTCCATGAGCTTGTATGCCTCCAAAAATCCCAAAAAATAATAACCAATACTCCTCCAAAAGAGCTCCAAAATGTTGAAAAGGTCAACTTTGACCATGTCAAACATGAAGACATAAGAAACTGATGCCTAAAAGCACTCATTCCCTCCAAAAGGTGATGAATCACTCCCCATATTCTCTCCCTTGGTCGACCAACCTCTTTCAACTTCCCTATATGCTTGCAAAAGCATCAAACTCTCAACTAAACTCGGAATGGAATTTACAAAGCATGACTCCTTTACTTTGCATTTAAAATAACATTTATAATAAGTGATTTATAACTTTACCACTTAATTAAAATGTTTTACATTTGAGATCAATGCAAGAATAAATATAGGGCTCAACCATGTTTTACAAAGACATATGAAAAGGAAATATTTGACCAAGTCTCCACAAAGCACAAGCATGGACAAAAGGCATTTTAATGCAAAGTAAGGTTTAAACAAAGGCAAAATGCCTTAGTGAAATGGCTACGGGTATTAATTTATAATGCAAAGTTTTACATAAAAGGAAAAAATTCCTTCATGTCATTGACCAAAATTAGGGCTGAAACCTTAAACACCAAAACACACGGGAAAAGCATTCTCCACCTTCATTCTTCACTTGGCTCTTCTGGAAACTTCACTCAACTCTATAAATCATGATGGTGTTGCCACGGGGTTCTGATGAAGGTTCTTGTAGACACCATATGGCACTTTCTGAAGAAAATTGTAACATTTTCTGATAGATCTATGTGTACAACAACAAATGCAAGCTTGGATGAGCTTCATGTAAGCAAAAATTTCTTCATTTCTCTTGTATTTCTACAGAAAATATGCAAGTTCAAGCTCCATTTTTTTCAAAATGTTTGTATATTCATTTACTCAATGCTCCTCCAATAGCAAAAGTTCTGAAGATTTTAACAAAAAAGCTACAGGCTATAATTTTCTACTTTACATATCTTTTGCATTTTCTCGCCATGACTGCGTGTCTTCATTTTCATACATGGTTGTGTGCTTTCGGCCAATAGTGTCATAATCCCCTTTACTATGATACTATCGTGCAAGATTATAACAAGAATGATATTTCATAATAGGGCGAACAACTGAAAGAAAAGCTTGCTTCCCTGCGCAGAAAAAATGATTTGTAAAATGATTCAATGCTATTGCACAGTGCAGGTATAATCCACAATTCCACACATCTTTTCCATTCCTTTATGAATGCTACCCTTTTCATTTTTTTGTATTCATTTCCTTATGAATGAAAATATTTGTATCTGGTACGAGGGTTTGGAACCCTAAACCCTTGCTCGTGCAAATTTACTAAAATCTTCATGTGCTTAACTTTGGTCGAGGATTGGTTTATGGTATAATGCTTTATTTGACATATCTTGCTCACTATTAATATCATATATTTCAATCTTCAATATGCTAGCACTGCACATATTTATAGCTACTCTCCCACATGGATGTCATGGTTTCTCCTCTTCATACTTGTGTTTCATTTTAATATGAATGAAACTTCATGAGATACATTGCACAATACACTTTATTAGCATCATACGTTGCCCTTGTGGTTGATCATTTTTGCCATATTAAACCTTGAGTCCTCAGACCCACTATCCATAAATGGTGATTTCAAAGACTGCCATAAAGATTACATCATACTAGTCCTTGGTTTTTTTTGGACATCATGTTATCCTTTTTATGATCGTTTTTAAAACTTGATTCTTCATAATTGTCAAAAGAAACCTCCGTGATGGTGAAATTTAAGTTCATGATCCATGCATAGTGAATAAGAACTGGACAGTTGAGATACTTTGTGAAAAATGTGTGGCAGCAAGGAGTTTTGCTTTCTAGATACACAAAGATTCGGCCTATAACCCCAACAAGCTTGGAACTCAAACTCCATAAGACTGTTATTCACCATTTCAACATAACATGGATTGTCTCTATCACAACCTTTGCTGCAACTATTTTTATTGTGCCCATGAATGCTCATGAAAGCTATCTTTAATGGCCTTTGTGCACTACCTTCATGCCCATATTATACTCCTAATCTTTTGATCCTTGCATAGACCTTATATACATGCTTTCCCACCATATTCATGACACTCTAATCTTGAACAATCATTAGAACATTGGTCTGCCATTTCCTATGATATTATAGATGCTTTTCATTTTATAATCAAATTTTGTTTGATTACCTTGCTAATGTTGTCATTAACATAGTACACGACTACCATTCATCAATGATATTTTCCTTGCATACAAAACAATAACTTTGTTTCACAGTCTCATACTTTGAATTAATATCAGTAGTTATAGATCTCTTAACAACTAGGCACCTAATCTCCAAGCTATCCAATGAACCTTAGCCAATATGCATAGTTCCTCAAGTCCTAATCCCTCTTTAAAGGTTACAAACATATTGATGACCATTTTAAACTCTACTCCTAACATCTCCATCTTGCATTATTTGAAAACATCACTAATTCATAAAAAAGTATTTTTTTTGTGTGTCTAATCTCAATATGGAGGATCCCTTCCCTTGTGCATAATCTACTACTTCATACTGTGATAATTGACAATGCAATTCTTTTCCCATGTACTTATGAATCTCAGACTACAAAACATCATGTAATTTTTGCAAACTAGCTTTGTGCTATACTATCATTGATTAGGATTGACCATATCAATATGAGAAAACTTCTTATTAATAAGGTATTTATTCCTAATCAATATCACTATGGTGAATGAAACTTTTTTACAAGAATTACATGGTGACATGAAATATGATTATCCCTCTCTAATGAAACAAAGGGCAGCATGTTGGGCTCAACTCTTGTGGGAGCCCATTACACTCCACATGTTGTAATCAGATAAAACAAAACAACAACAAGGATTTCACCTATACCTGCACAATAAGCAAACATGTTAGATAAAAATAAGCATATGATAGGTGTGTTTGATTACACTCTCATGTTTTCCTGGACATTTATGGTATGCTTGGATATTTGAATGCACATGAGGATCAGATTATATGCTTATAGATGTATGCACATATTTTGATTGGTGATCCTTCATTGCTCTAACAACACTTTCATTTCAAATGCAGGGAACCTAGGAGTAGCAAGGAGAGCAAGCAGGACAAGTGAGAGGGACCAAAGATGATGCAAAATAAAGCAACCGGGATTCGTCATTTAGGCAATGATGGGTCCCCTTTCTCTTTATGTGCATTTATTTTCTATTGTATCTATAAATGTATAATGTTTTCCATTATATGCATTCTGATAGTCAGCCCCACGGATTGTGTGGGACACCATCCATTTTTATTATCAATAAAGACTACATTTCTTTTGAAAAGATTGTGCAGTTCTCCTATGTTATATGCATCTGCATAATGCAATGTAGTATTGTAGTCTTCTGATTTTGTTTATGCACATGAATGTAACATAGTAGATAAAATGTACCTTCTTTTCACTTGTAAAACATAACAACTCTACCTATTTGAGCTAGTAGCTAAAATAGGTAATAGTGACAAAAGAGGCAATTATTTTTATTTACACTATAAATTATGGATAGCATGGTGCCCCCTCAAAAAAAAAAATGCAAATTTTCAAAATTCCAAAAAAAATAAAAAATTATTTGTTTAGGTGTGAGGACTGACAAATAAAATGCTAACTAGAAGAGAAGGTTAGTAAGAAGTGAAGAATGGTTAGATGGATCATCCATCCAAATTAATATTGATGTATGATGATAGTATTTGAACTTTCATTAGTGCATGTTTTATCATCATAGAGTGTTTTATTATGTGACAAGCATATGTATGCACACCAAAGCATAAATTGTGATGACAACTTTTGTTTCTATTTTCCTAAAGATTATGATAGATGGACAAGTGGATATGTGTACACCAAGTTGAGACAAATCTTGGTGGTGTTAGTATTTGTTTGTCAATGATTCAGACACATTAGAAAAGGAGTGCCCAGATTCATACTAGTGACAATAGAACTTTGTTGGAATATGTGAGGAAATAACCATAGAGCATGTTAATCTTGATGCAAGAAAGTGTTAGCTAACCTTTGATCTACATAGGATGTTTTGATTATGCCAAATGGAACCCCAATCACACACAAGGAACTTAGTTGTCCCAACCATATTATCAAGATAATCCATCATCGCTCCTCTAGTCACTTGTAGATATCCTCGAGTAGCATAAGACCATAACATAAGATAAATCAGATAAAAATATAAGACTAACTTGATGAAGGGTGCTCCCCTTACAAAGCCACACACACAACTAAACAAGAGAAATAAAATAGAAACTGCAGAAAGAAACACTTTCTTTCTATTATCTTGACGAAGTGAAATTACAATACTCAAAAAATAACATATTACAGCCACATGGACCTTCTCATTACATATATCTGCAAGCCAAAAACCATGATCTGCACTATGGGAGCTCCCTTCTATAACCTCTATTCTCCATCTTTATCCTAGAAGTGTAAGTGCCTTAGAATATTCTAGAAGGTGTAACCCTATTTTGGCACCAAAAATTCCATTGTCCATTTTGCAACTCTAGAATATTTTTATTTTATTTTTATATAGTTACAACTTCTCGGGGTCATAAATTTTGATCTGACCGTTGGATTTTCAATTGTAATATATCATTGGAAAGATTATGAAGAGATCTACAACATACTTTCCCAAGATCCATAAGATCAACACTTTCAACTTGTTCTAAGGCTTCCAAGGTCCTCAATTTTGAGTTTGAAACTTCATTGGAGAAATTCCTCGAGATGAAAAATTTAATATCTTCTAAATAATACAGGATTTTGAGATGATTCTTTCACCAATAATTTTATTTTTCAATTTTACTCCTTAGGGTTAGTTTTCATGTCCATAGAAACCTGAATAGGCCAAATTACTAAAAATAGTAGGTGATTATTTTTGGTTGTTTCAAACTTCTGACTATCCCAAAGATTGCATGTGTCTCCATGGGCCTCAAAACAACTAAAGGAAACTACAAAAAAATGAAAATACAATATTTTTGGGTGATGCAAGATTTCCTTTACACCACTAGATGCTCCAACATCATAACTAGAACAAACACGTCAATGGTCATTTAGATATTCTTTCCAAAGATGAGTGTGTTTTGATAGGATTGTGTCTGATTCTAGGAATGAGACACCTTGTATAAGACACCTGGTTTGATTTTGAGGATGTAACAACCTGTATAAGACAACTAATACGTTGACAATGATAGGCGGATTTCATTGGTAGATATGTAGGCAATTGATCAGCCAGGTTGCAAGCTAGTTTAATAGTTCATCTGTTGTTTCGTGATTTGTTGAGCTCAATTTCTGTAAGATATTCCATTTGTGTTTTACCGACCTATTAGTTCTTCACAAGGGATAGTTGTATTATAGAATTTTGGATTGTGATTAAAATTTTAATGTGGCAGGCCCTAGGGGATTGACCTATGCCTCGAGGTATCATTAATGACAACCTTTCCTACGTGATACACACAAAGAAAATGTAGTTCGACTAACCATGACCAGTGACACTTTATTTTGGAAATGTGGACTATAATGAAGATTTGACTATGACGAACCCTAAGGGATTGACCTATGCCTAGGGGGCTCATCAATGATTTTCCTTGCCTATGTACATGCACAAAGGTAACGTAGTTCGATACCATGGATTGACATTATTTTTGAATTTTTCTGACATTTTATGACTATTTTTTTAGATTTTTTAGAAATATTTGAATGTTTTTAAAATTTCAAGAATATTTGGATCTTTTTGCATTTTAAGGAATGTTTAATGTTTTTAGTTTTTTTATGTTGATGATATGGATGAATGGTGAAGAGATATCGATGTGTAGATATCACAGACCTTTTGAGATTTTATCACTAGCCAAGCTAAAATTGATTGATCTAATTAAGTGATTGTTGATAGTGATAACATTGTTGAGGATACACAACAATGCAAGGATAGTGTTGTCAAGATAGGAACAACATGAGGATTGGGAAGGATACATCCCAAGATGATGATTGATTGATTAGATAATGATTGATTGTAGCACAACTAGGAACAAGATTGTTGAATATTTTGATATCATGTTGAATCATTAGCAAGATGCAACTAATATGGAATTGTTTGAATTGTTTGGATGATGCCTAGATCACAAAGTGATGTAGAAGACATAGATCAAGATTTATTATGAAGCAAGATGTAAGTACCTTCCCCCAGTGTCTAGCAATATGGGGAATGTGATGGGAAAGGATATGTTAAGGATATGCATTGTGCCAATAGATCTGGGATAAAGGATTTACTTCCAAGGGCTATCTCATAATAAGATAACATGTTTGACCCAAGAAAAATGTTTGGATACTGATGTGGGTGAGGGTATGACATAAGATAGTATATGGTCAAAGGAAAATGACTTGTCAAGATTTTCCAAAAGCATGTTTTGAAGTATGTGCCCCTAGTCTTTATCAAGATCAAGATGAATAGGGAAGATGGATGCAAGTGGAATAGATGGATCATAGATTTATTACGGATAAGATAAGTTTCTCCCAACTGGGATGGTGCATATGGATGTTTGATTCTTACACATGATTCCTATTTGCCAGGTTTTCAACATGATACTTGCCCAAAGTGCCATAAGAATTGTTTTCACTATTGGATGAATTATTTTTTCTTAACTTTTTTTCTTTATTTTTTAGTTTTTAAATTTTGAATGATCATTGATCATGCTAGACCACTTGGTGGTCTTGATGCAAATGTTGTCATAGTGTGACAATAATGTCCTGCCTTGAGGAGTTGCTTCACCAAAATAGTAGCACTTGTATTCAACCAATGAATGCTATTGTGATCCTTTTTTATACTTGAGTTGACCTTATCTAAATGTGCACATTGTGATAGAGTGCCATTAGAGTCCTTATGATAAAGTGTTGTTGCCAAGACATGATGAATGCATGATTTGGGTTTTTTGGATTTTATGCAAGATATTGTATTTTGGTGAGGGATATAAGATGTAGATGAACAATTTGGTAGTTTGGACATAGGATTTTTTATTCTCCAAAATTTGGATGGCGAATGATGGAGGGTGGATGCAATATTTTGAGTATGTTTAGGACCAAATTTTCCATACACCTTGTGTGTTAGTATTGAAGTCTTCTTTGAAGGAGGTGGAATTTTTTTGATAGTTTGAAGGCCTTTTTTTGATATGGATCAATAGTTTCATTGACTATAGTATTTGGATTTGGATGTTGATTGGATATGTTACATGATTCAATTTTCTTTGAGATCCATTTTGACTTTATGTATCCACTTTGACTTTTAGATTTATTAGCTCTAATGGCTTGACTTTGATCTTTTTCTTTGTAAAAAATATTTTTATTTTGTTGGTCCCTTTTAGTGGATAAAATAATTAGGGAATGATGGTCTATTATGTGGATGGGTGGAGTTTTGGCAACAACCTTATGATAAGGACCATTCATAACAACTATTTTAATGTTTGCATCAAATGCAGTTGCCCCCAGTATCGTAGTGGTACCACTAGCATTCTTATATTTCTCGATTGATGAATAACCAAGTACTTGATATTTAAGATATCAAAAAATTATATTGGTTCTAGAATACCCTATTCATGTAGGCCTAATATCTTTTCTTTATACTACATTCTTTGAAAAATCTTGTTTGCAATAGGATATTTGTTATCCTAGTATCAAGATGCTAACTCTTCTTTGTGTTGTTGGGAATCATCAATGTTTGTCATCTTCTCATTGGTAAAAAGGATTTCTTTAACAAATCTGAGTGATCCAAGTTGATAGGATATTAGTGCTTCATCTATATGTGGGATAGCCTCCTAATGGGTATCTTCGACCTAATTTTGCAAAATATTAGATTATGATGGTTCTTCAAAAGATATTGATGCTTCAAAGTTGATGTGAAAACCTTCTTCATGGTGATCTTCTAAAATGTCACCATAAAGTCTTGTGAATTTAGCTATAGCTTGATCATTTGCAAATATTTCTAGAGTAGGAGACTCTTGTTCTAGAGGAAGATCATCTATGTGTCCAGTAGAAGCAAGTATCCCATCTATAGAAGTGGAGGTGAGTGGACTATGGATGGGGTCAATGTTAGTTTGCAGGTCATAGATGACATGCAATGGAATAATGGGATCTTGATCAACGACAAGATGAGATTGAAGGATTTCAATAACTTGATCTTGACTCATTTCAGGGATTTCTTCTTGATGTTTTGGATTGTGTTCTTAAAATAGATTGATCTCAAATAATGTGGTAAGAATAAAGGAACCTTGGGCAGTCTCAATTTGTGGGCATGGTGGTAATGGAATTTGAATAGGAATTTTTGGAGTAGGCATGATGGGTGATATGATGCATGATGATATTGGGTCTAAAATTTCATGATTATGTAATGGTTTTGTATCGAATAGTGGTTCATCTATTGTGGATAGCCCTTGGGGGAAATACTAGAAGGTGTTATCAGTGGATGATTTAGTTGATGGGGATGATGTATATTGACGTAAAGGTTTCGAGGATGAAGGAATGGGAGAAGAGATGGATGTTTCTTGTGGGAATGCTTCTTCAAGACGTCCTCTAATGAAGTCATATGAGGTAGACATGTTATTGATGTGGATGTTAGTCGCACACCAACAGGAAGATAAAATTCTCATAGAGACACTGCGAGAACCTATCTTTCTTGAAAGAATCCACCAAGAAAACCTAAATCTAAGGCTAACTCGACTTAATCCCAAGGCTCATTTATGTCAAGTCTTGATGCACTAGGTTCACTTAGGGTTCGTTGTGATAATTTTTTTATACACGAGAGGTAAATGGTCCTTAAGATATTGGCTGGTATCATTGAGAAACAAAAATAATATCGGTCCGGTCATTCAATAATTTCATGAAATCAACAAATTTTCAATAATATTTCATAAAATTTAGATAACTTGCACTTAGCCAAGTAGATTTAGCATTAAGCATTCAATAATTTCATGGAATCAAAAAAATTGTTATAAAACTCCATGCATTCATTGCTTTTTTGGAACATTTTTTGAAATTTAAACATCTATTCTAAAATAAAGCATAAAAAATTACTGAAAAAGTAAAATTTATCTTAGGTATTATCCACGCATGCCTCAAGAAATAACCAAACAAGAGAAAACCATTCCATACATCACTAGATTGCTTCATAGATAGGCATAGAATGATGCAAGAGTCTAAAGAAAAGGGGGATTATTTGCAACCAGATAGTGTCAATATGCACCCTTAAACAACACAACACATAGTCTTGTCCGATAGAAACAAACAATTAGCTACGTAAGTTTTCATATTAGGAAATAGCTTAGGAAATAGCTTTGAAATTGGCTCTAATGAAAATAAAACTTTCATTAATAAAATTCCTTTTAAGCAACATTCATAAAATTCTTATGAAAATAAAACCATCATTAATAAATCATCCTTATAAAACAAATCATAAATAACACGCTTTTAATGCATTCTCGCATAATTATCCCTTTAGGCGGGTTACAAGACATTTGAAGCTCTCAGGAAAAACTAAACAATGAACCTTAACATTCGACACCAATGCATTGTTATCTGGTACTCGACACCCAAAAAACTTTATCTTTTACCAGAACAAAATTTACCTAGATCCCAGTTACCACCAAAACCTTCACAATTCTCGGACCTTCATTTTTGAACCATAACAAATTACCAAACCTTACATTAAACATTCCGACCAACCTAGCTTTCCAATACCCGATATTTGGTACACTCAAAACACGAATTATTTCAAAGACTTTCACTTTAACATGGGCCTTCGGTGATCCTTTTCCAACCTACACCTGCCATAAGCATTAATTTTTTACATGGGTCCTCAAGCCTAATATTCTTGGGGTGTGTTATGAGACCACACAACAACTTGCAACCAACAAAACTAAATTCAAAAAAAAAAAACTCGGGACTTGATTACCTGCTATAAATTATAACTTAAGCATATCTTTTCAATAATAACTCTTTACCTTTACCTGAATTCTAAGATAAAAATTATAAAATTCATTTGGAAAGTATCGGTGTGTGCTTTGATTAATTCATGTCTCTGGAACTTGGTATAAAAACTAGCTCATTAACATTGAACTACATAATTTAGTAATCCTCCAAATCCAACCTTGGATAGAGCCTTGCTGCTAATCAAGAGTCCATAGTCCTGA
This sequence comes from Sequoia sempervirens, assembly GCA_007258455.2. Lineage (NCBI taxonomy): Eukaryota > Viridiplantae > Streptophyta > Pinopsida > Cupressales > Cupressaceae > Sequoia > Sequoia sempervirens. The sequence goes on from VDFB02271358.1 coordinate 977,401,315, forward strand.
CAAGGTTATCTCTGTAATTCCCCCAAACATAGCTCTAATGCTAATTAGACATCTATAGCCCAACTAGAGATATTTGGATAGCCTAAAGAGTTGAATTTTTCTCTTTTGATATTTCTTTGATATTCATTTTTTCATTTGATATTTCTTTGTAAGCTCTTTTGCTTCAACTTGCAGGCAACGAAGCCTGCTATTAGGTTGGGAATTACAGCGGCAACAGAGGTTGCTTTTTTATTTTTAATTCAATGCAGATCCCTTCATCGTTTCACTAATTCCCAAAAGACTCAGTTAATTATTCCCTGTATGTGCAACTTTCTGGCTAAACTTTACCATCCTTATGCCAAATTTCAGTTAACTGCAATTCACTATCTTCTCGAAAAAATAAACATAAGTTAGAATTTAGCAACAAGTTATCAAATCACCAAATTAATTCTATATTTAGAAATTTCGGTGACCACCCTTCCATTTCAATTTTATGGCAACTCGCTAAAATAAACTCGGCCGACAATTTCAATTTTCACAGTGTTGCACTAACATTAATTCATCAGACTTGTCATGATTATACTTAAGCCCAACCATCATACTCTGCATTTAATTCACACACTTTAACACACATGTATTGCTTCCTTCAAGCTCTCCACATGTTGACATGTGCCACCTCACCGGCTTAATTTTCCTTTTTTTATAGCACACCTAGACATTTTCATGATTAATATGACTCAATAGATTAAACTGAAATGACCGCCATTTAATTCTGAAATCTTCATTTTGCTCGATTCGTGATCTTCGTACTGGAAAAATTCGAAGCAATGGCCACCAACTTCATGAGAATTTATTTGATTTCTTTTAATTCTGGAGAAAAGTGTCATGTTGCCACCTCAACTTACATTCCCAAGATTCTCTATCCAGGCAACTATGTACTGCAGATTGCTCACGACTTTCTATAAATTCCACACTTTCCTTCAATTTCTTCACTTCTTTCAATTTCTTCAATTTTCTTTTCACTCTACTTGTGCTTTCTTGCTTCCAGGCTATGGATACTCCCATTTCCCTCACTTGTGTTTGTCGCCAAAATGACTTTCTTAATAGAATTACGACCCAAAGGCTTGGAAAATTTTTCGTTCTTTGAACTCCAACGACTAAATCATGGTTCTCGAAGAAGCTTATGTGAATTCCAGAGCATATTACAGGCTGAATTCAGACCTGGCTTCACTCTCTATAACTTCGCTTCTGGACCTCGGCCTCACAATAGCTAAAGTTCGTTCTGTAGGAGTGATGATAGTACAACCTAACTTTCTGGGGAACTTGGACCATGTTCTCTCTATCGCTCATCCGACTATGGGAATCCCTTTTGTTGATGACATTCTGCAATTTCTAGAGCATAGGGAAGTAGCTCCTCTTCGACATTTCCTTACTAATTTGCATACCCCCAACATTGAAGACCATAAGGACAACACTTACCTGGGTACACATTCCTTATGGATGAAGTGACCCAAATTGATTGACAAACCCATCCACTATTCCAACGTGACATCCTTTGTCTCTTTTTGCTCTTCTACAACGAGAATTTTGTATTTTCCATGTACATATGAAATATAATGAAATTTTTTCTTTTCTGTACTCAAGCGTGTATTTATTCTAAATGGGTTTACCTTTTCTAACTTGCAATACAATGTTTTAAGAATTCAATTCTCATGTATTTTAGCTTAAGTAGAATTCATTAATGTTGGGAACGAAACCAAAAAACAAACAAAAAAACCCTACTAGAGAAAATTAACTTAACAAACTAAAATTTACCCTAATCAGCAACTAACCCTTATTAAGCAATTTACCCTAATTTCTACTACTATCTTCATGATGCTCTTTGTCCGAATTTTAGCAGGCTTATCTTTAAATTCACTAAAATAAATCTTCGATAACCTACTATAGTGACAATTTTTATTTTTATTTTTGCGTTTGACAATTTGAATGCAAACTCACCAATAATTTGGCTAAAATGTATGGAAACAACCTCATTAATGATCGATTACACACACCTTCATTGTCTTCTCGACTTCGTACCTTCTTCTAGTCCTTGTTAATGGTTCTCCATTTTACTATGTTTTGTTCCACAAATGACTGCATTCATTTCTTGATTTTCTTTCTCTCTGAGATTCTTTCGGTTCTTGGTCTTGTCTTTGATCTCAACATCACTATTTATTTCAATATTAGACCAAATATTAATACAATTCACACTATCATTAGAAATAGAGAAAGTAAAAACTTGATACTCTATATTTTGTGTAAAATCAAGAATCTCTTCCCTTTTAGGTTGTGGATTTGCAATTAGGGGAAAAAAGCATGTGTCTCCTGCTCGTTTCCCCCGCTCTTTCTCTTTCTTATCACCTTCCACGTGTGTAAAGATCGGTGACTCATTCCTTTCACATTCATGCTTCAAACATGTTTCCAAATCTTGATGACTTTGCTTCTTTTCCTGCAAAATTTTTGAAATTTCCTCATGCCAATTATGGTTAATGAATTTGTTTGATCTAACGGTTAAATTTCCAATATTTCCAGTTTCACTAGGGTTAGGCATTTTTTAAAATTCAAACCTCTTTCCAATAATGGCTCCTTTCTTTTCGCAGTTAAGGATGCCTTCGTTAATGAAATTACATTATAGGCGGCCAAACTTACCCTAGTTAAAAAATATCACAGTCAAGATCACTATGATCAGTTGTATCGTGAATCTTGCACTTAATAACCCTATCAAAAGTGAACAAACTTAAGGGATAAAGCTTTCGATTAAGGATTTTTTGGAGCTTATCAATTTCCATTTTACCCCCCACTTCAAACAAGCTTAAGCTTTCGCCTCACAAGCAGATTTCCAATCCGAAACTAGGACAACAATACCAACTCCAAATTTTGAAGGTTCAAGCCCTCCTAACGCCACTCCTATTGACATGGATGTTAGTCGCATACCAATAGGCAGATAAAATTCTCACAGAGACACTACGGAAACCCATCTTTCTTGAAAGACTCCACCAAGAAAACATAAATCTAAGGCTAACTCAACTTAATCCTAAGTCTCATTTATGTCAAGTTTGGATGCACTAGGTTCGCTCAGGATTCATTGTGATAATGTTGTTAAACACGAGGGGTAAGCAGTCCTTAAGGTATTGGTTAGTATCATTGAGATACGAAAATAATCTCGGTCCGGTCATTCAATAACTTCATGAAATCAACAGATTTGCAACAATATTTCATGAAATTCAAATAACTTGCACTTATCCAAGTAGATTTAGCATTAAGCATTCAACAATTTCATGGAAGCAAAAGATTTGTTATCAAACTCCATGCATTCATTATTTTTTTGGAACATTTTCTAAAACTTACATCTATTCTAAAATAAAGAATAAAAAATTACTGGGAAAGTAAAATTTCTCCCAGGTATTATCCACACATGCTTCAAGAAGTAACCAAATCAAAGCAAACCATTCCATACGTATCTAGATTGTTTCACAGCTAGACATAGAATGATGCAAGAGTTCAAAGAAAAGGGGGATTATTTGCCATTGGATAGTGTCAGTATGCACCCTTAAATGACACAACACATAGTCTTGTCTGATAGGAACAAATAATCAGCTACGTAAGATTTCATATTAGGAAATAGCTTTGAAATTGGCTCTAATATTAGTTAACTTCTAATGAAATATACAAGTTTTTAATCTGGAATGGAACAAAAAATAGGAAAAAGAACAAAACTTGAAAAAGTTTTGGTTCTCCGACATCAACAAATTCTGAACTTAAAATGAAACATCTCCTGGCCTTTTATAAGAACAAGATGCTCAGGAAATTTAACCAATACATGAGAGAACAAATCACAAGGCAAGTGGCATATGAAAACTGGCAAGAGAACCTCTGAATAAGTCAACAAATGTCAACCTTCTTCAACACTATAAACTTTTTGGGACCTGTATCTTTAAAATGTAGTCAAGGCATCAATTTGGGGTCGAGTAGATTTATCAAACAAAATGTAGGAACTTCCTATGTTGGATATTCAAAATGATCAGGTGGAACCAAATATAGATACCCCAATCCACCAACACTTTTGTTCCCACAGTCAGGTTCTGACTCGGGCGTAAAACACTCAAAAGTGAATCACCCTAGATCAAGGTACTCTCCTTCACCGCATGCGTAATACCTAGTTTCACAGTATTTCTTCATCTCAAGCTCCTCTTTCACACGGACTCCCGAAGTGTACTACTCGCGATCCAAATTTGTATGGCCGTCCATACTCGAATATGGCATCACAATCCATTCCTCATGCACATAAAATTCCATATATCATTCCCTTTTAAACAATATTCATAAAATTCTTATGAAAATAAAACCATCATTAATAAATCATCATTTTAAAACAAATCATAAATAGCGCGCTTTTAATGCATTCTCGTGTAATTATCCCTTTAGGTGGGTTACCAGACATTTTAAGCTCCTAGGAAAAACTAAACAATGAACCTTAACATTTGACATCAATGCATTGTTACTCGGTACCCAACACCTGACAAACTTCAGCTTTTACTGGAACAAAATTTACCCAAATCCCAATTACCATCGGAACCTTCACAATTCTCGAACCTTCACTTTCAGACTACAACAACTTACCAAACCTTGCATTAAACATTCCAACCAACCTGGCTTTCTGGTACCCAGTATCTAGTACACCTGACACCTAGTACACTCAAAACACGAAATATTTCAAAGACTTCCACTTTAACATGGGCCTATGATGATCCTTTGCCAACCTGCACCTACAATAAGCATTAATTTTTTACTTGGGTCCCCAAGCCTTAAATTTTTGGGGCGTGTTGTGAGCCCACACAATAGTTATGTCCATTTCTAGACATAGGTAACTGGTTTTGATCTTACTTGGGAAAATTATCTTGATACATGTCTAATTTCTCATCACGTGAGCTACAGATATTGTCGATGTGATTATTATTGGATGGGTTGGGATCTTGGAGAGGAACCTCTTGAGTTAGCTTGATAGGTGATGGAGGGAATGATGGTGGAAGAGGGTTGGATGATGTAGGATTAGTCATATGATGGGATTGCCTAACTTTTTTTCACATCAAAGTTAGACATTCCTTGCTATACTTCTTAAGAGATCATCGACAAATGAGGTTTTATTGTATAGTTTTGTGGATTGTGACAGAGTGGATTGCAATGTCTATGGATGATGGATTAGAATATGATGTGGAGGCTATAAGAATTTCTTGGTTTGGTGATGGAGATGAAAATTTAGGATATGCATGTGAGATAGGTATTTATGATATGGTTAGGTGTTGAGGAATGATTTGGATGGTGTTAAATGGTTCTTGATATTGAGGATAGATGAATGGATGGCTAGAGCTTATTGGTTGTTGGTATGGATGAGAGATGGATGGATGACTAGGGATTGTGGTTTGTTGGTATTGAGTAAATGTGAGGTTATTAATTTGACTATGACAAATCTCAAGGTAAAATGAAGACATGGTTGTGGGTTTGAATTAGGATTGGCAATGGGATGGTTTGGATGGATAAGTTGGTGGATAATGGATTGATTTCTGGTTTTTTGAATATTTTCTATTTTTGGTATTTTTGATGTTTTGGGATGAATGCAAACTAGAATGCATCTATTCTACAAACTATGGAGATAGAATACAAACTCAACATAAAAGATGTCTTATATTGATTTGTTCAATAAAATTTACAAAACCACAAATCTTATACAAATTTATCAATGTATTACATTCATGGACTCTAGTGTTACCTATAGTCTTCTACATAGCCTAAATGAGTTCACTTAGATGAACTCAAACCAGCCCCCTTTCCGTGAATGACAAAAGGATTTACATAGACGACTAGGGCATAAAAATCAAGTTGATAGAGTGTGCAAGGAGGAATCATGTTATAGACTTCATGAACACGCTCTTAAGCCTTCAAAATGTTGCTTTATATAATTGAAGAACATGCCAACTATCATTGAAATCCTACCATGATCCTTTGTGGAAATATTCATTAATCACTCAAATCCGTGTGAAGAATCACAAGAAATCTAAAAAAAATGCAAGAATCATATCCCAAAAGACATGAAAGATTGCCCCCTTATAAGAAAAGGATCACTTGCAATAACTCCAACATTGTCATGACATTTGTCGTCATAGAATCCACATCTTTCTAGTCATAAAGAATGATTTTAAGGCTTTTTTGGTAGGTGCATGGCCAAATCAGGCTATAAATGAAACCCTAACTACTTACAACCACTTGCCAATGAAAACCACTCAAATCGTGCACTAAGAATTGTGCTCTAATCCTCTCAATCAATGAAACTATAGTGTCACCAACTATTATTACCCCTTCCTATCATGCTAGGCCCTTTTCTAGCAACCACGTGGCCTTCCAAGCCATTTTGATGAGTTACAAAGGAAATCAATAAAAAATAGACATGACATGACCATTGAACTTTGATGTTTAATAAGAACTCATGCCAAAAACCTATGGTTGGGCTTGTAAGACTTTAGAGGTTGACTTGAAATCATGCTTTAATGAGATACAAGGGGCAAATTTGAAGGGGAAGCTCCAACAATGAAAAGGCTTCTAGGCTATAAATTTTCTGGGTTCAACAAAGATGATGACAACAGGCATGACTTTGCATGCAACACCAAAAAAAAGATGACCATAACTATACAATGATGATATCAAACAAGGATGGACCAACACACAACTTCATGGAAGAATGATGTCAACGTTAGGGGGTCAAAGTTGAATGGAAGGTTAAAAATCAGATTTACCTTATTGTTTGGGCTTCAGACATTATGCCTAATCATACCTATTTCAATGACTACACCATCCACAAAACAAATAAATATATATACACTAGCTATATTATTTAAAGGTTACACTATCTGTATATCCTACAAAGCCCCCTTACTCCAAGAAAGGGCACAAATGTGGTGGTGCTTCTTACACAATCTGCCATCTTGAAGTGAGAAGGTAGCTTGAGATGGGTAAATTCCCCCAACCTCTTGTGCCTCAATCTCTTTTGGGACCTACTTAGTCCTTACCCCTACCAAGTTACATATATATATATATATATATATATATATATTAAAATTTAAAAGTCCTATTTCTTTGAAAACTTCTCACAAAGCAAGATAAAAGCCATAGGCAGACATTAGTGGCAATTTCCATCAATAATGCACCTTTACACGAATGACAATAAAAAATTATTTGTGAAAGTAAAAAAAATAAGTATGAGATTTGAAACTTTGACTTGTTGCAAGGCGTGTGCCCTTAGTCTCCTTATGTTGTGTAGCGCAGCGCTCGGGTTCATGACATGGCTTAACCGCCTGCTGTGGATTCATTAACTCTAGCAGTTGTATCGAGCATTAACATGTCAATCTTTTGGTGCAACAATTGGTATTAGAGCCTGGGTCACATGTTCAAATCCCTCAATTGCGTTGGGGGGTGGGGGGGATTGTTGCAAGGTGTGTGCCCTTGGTCTCCTTGTGTTGTGCAACACAAGGCTCGAGTTCGTGGCATGGCTTAACCGCCCCCCATGGATTCATTAACTTTCTTTCCCTTATTTTCCTCTTTTGTTTATTAACCTGTTGGAAGGTGTACACCCTCGGTCTCCTTGTGTTGTGTAGTGCAACACTCGAGTTCGTGACATGGCTTAACCGCCTCCTATGGATTCATTAACTCTAGCACTTGTATGGGGCATTAACAAGTTGATCTTTTGGTGCAACGACAACCGTTTGTGCAACATGACCTCCAACTTGAATTTGTATACCAAGCCATCCGTTACCAATCAAATATATAATGTTTTGTTCAAACAAATTGCCTTTGTAGGATTTGAACATTTAATCTCCCTTGCCCAATTCAATGCCTCAACCAATCACTAATTCTATGCTGATGATTTCATTTAAAAAAATATTGGTATACAGTTAGAAAAAGATTACCAGATGAATATATTACAAAGTCATACTATGCAATATCAATTGTATACCCTTAGTGTTGTCATGTATACAACACGTGGATAATTGAACTTGGCCTGCACAAATCAACTATTTTTCATCCAGAAACAAAGTCATACTATGCAATATCAATTGTATACCCTTAGTGTTGTCATGCATACATAATGTGGATAATTGAACTTGGCTTGCACAAATCAACTATTTTTCATTCCCAGAAACTCTCTTCACATAGAGATTGGTATAGTTACAAATCAAGATGGCTGCATTTGACTATCCTTATTTATGCCACCTTACGTGGGTTCTCATTTGCTTTCACTTCCCTTTTATAGATAGATTGTCCCATAGATTACATACTCTACAATTAATCGCCAAGTAGCTAAGAACTCTCCCATTTTTTGCTTGGGCAAGTACTCTCGGCTTAGGATGCAAAAAAAAAAATTGCCACTTTTTTTTCAGAAAACTCGCAAAAAACCCTCAAAAGTACTAGTGGAAAACCCTAGAACAGATGAAACACGCCTTTCATACCCTTGTTTTTACACAATTGACACATTTTGGATGTGTGTATGACATGACTTGGTGCTTATAAAACCCCCATTTAGTGGGCCTTACAAACATTGCATCCTTTGATGCAATTTGGACTAGTTTTTTGACATGATTTGGACTAGTTTTATTGTTTATGCTACAGTGTTATTGGTAACACATTATCAATATACACAAACCTGTCGATTGATATTACAAATTATCATACACAATCGACAAGTTTGTGTATATTGATGATGTGTAAATTTTTAAACATTAAACAAATTAATGAACATTATCATAATGAATATTTTATGTTTGTATATAGTTATACACTGTGATGTCCCTTAATTTTATACGCCCAAAAGAGGAATTGGTCTAATTAATTAAATATTAAAATTGTCTTAAATTATTTTAGAAGACATTTTAATTATTTAATTAATTAATTAATTAATATTTATGGCTATATGAAATGTTTTGATATTGAAATTAAAGTTTTATAAGCCATTTATATTTAAATAAATCAGTTACCAAAACTGAATGTGGCGAAGTTATATGGGCTTTGAGGGCCGACACAAGTTCATCACGGATTTTTGTATTATGTCTGGTTTTTGAATTGGGGAAATCTGAGAACGAAAACTCTCGGATTCAAGGCCTGACTTGGATGAAAACCCAGTCAAGGCATAATTCGTTGAATTTCTTATTCTATGTAAATGTCAGATTACTTATGAGAGGTGGCATGGAGGTTGGATTGTTATCAAGGCTCAAACATTAATGGTGTTGGCTTCACGTCTTATACATATATTGTGCCGATGAATATTCTTTCTTCTTGCGTATTGGTTGTGGGAGAATACGCAACATTGGAGTTCCTCAATACAATTTACTAAGTAGTGTCGTGAACATAATTATTTGCGATTCATTGAGGACTGGACAAACATCCCGTTGACGCCGCTAGTGGTGGAACGATCTATCTAGGCATAATAGAATATAGATGCTGGAATATACATTCAATACAACATTCATTGGTACGGGAATATACACATCTAATGGTAATGGTCTTTGTTGCTGCTTCCATGACTAGACGTAGAAGTATTTCGAAGGTATCTATTATTGGGTTCATGTCTGGTGTGTGGGGCGAGACGACTGGAGATGACCCGATGTCTTGGGTGTCCTATTGTGCGCAATGTTGAATCACCTCGATCTTCTTTACCGCTGGTGATATGAGGATGGTGATTGCCCGATGGCACTATTACTAAAGAAAAGCATGGATAAAAGATGCTAAGGGCGGTGGAGTCGAGACCCCTGTTTGTGGCAAAGCGTTGTCATTCTGAGATTCAGGAAGGTATTTATCGGGATTGTGCGGGTATGTTTATGCATTTGGGAAGCTTATTCATTGCCGTGGAAGTTCAAGGTGGACAAAGGTACATTAACAAGGAAGAATTTGTCATGTCTGAAGTCAGTCACATTGTCTTATGATGAAGTCGTATCAAGGTGGATTATTATATTATCTGCCAGTTCTATATCCTTCGCAAAGACTATGTTGTTACGGAATACCATCCAGGGCGTGTGGCAGAAGTTAATATATCATCACTATGGGCTAAATATCATATGCAATCAAACACCTATGTTTGCTCAAACTATTGCCTCAATTGCAAGTAATCTGAAGGTGGTCAGAATGCTCTATGTATTCACTGCATATTTCCAGGTGCATGATTAATCTCTGTTATCTACATGAAGAATGAATAACATATATTGCTACCTTTTCTCGAATATGCGTAATTCTGTTCAGAGACAATTAAAATATATGATTTTGCAACATAATTCCCTTCCAACTGAGAACTTGAATGCTTTGTTTTTATTCTATTGATTGTTGTATTGAAGCAATAACATTGGAATAGTATTGAATTCTGGTTATGTTAATAAAAGCCAATTCCAAGAAAAACTAGGACTGTATCTTTCTGAGTCTTTAATCTGAACGCGTCATCAGAAGTTAACCCCAAGGGGTTTATCACAATTTGATGAGAACTTATAATGTTTTGTCTGTGCTGTAATACCAACTGTTGGTATCTGAATTTCATCAATCTGGAGGTATTATATTTTTACCGTGCATTTACAAGGAGTTTAGTTATTTCAGTCCAGATAGTTAAATTAGTTTGACAAATAACATTGTCAAACTTGGGAAACCTATAATAATCCTGGCTCTAGGGAGTTTGGCTCATTACATACACAAATTTTAATGGTATAACCGTATTATTGATATGCATACTTAATAGTTAAACAATTAAACTTAATATTGGTATGCATACATGATTGATAATAATATGATATCGTGATATAATAAGTGAAACAAAAATATGTGATTGTATGTGTATAGATATGTATGTGTGTGTATATGCATGCAAACTTGGCATCTTGTGTTTGTGTATAGATATGTATGTGTGCACAATGCAATGTGTATAGGTATGTTGTAACAAAATTTTGAAGAAAAAGGTGTTTTTATAAGAAATTTTACTACTTTTTAAGTTGTTGAATATTTGTCGAATATACATACAAAGATTTAATTCATTTATATCCCCTAGATTACTAGAGAATTACTACTATCAACACTACACTATTAGTAAAGCATTATCATTGCCAAGCTATCATTATTAAGAAAAAGTACCATTCATCCTTGAGCATCTATCATTATCATTGCTATCATACATCATTGTGCTTTCATGGTTATGTTACTTTGAAGAGCTACCCACAATGGCCCAAATCAAGGTCTTTTCTATGATGATATTGCTTTTTATTTAATTTTAATCAAAGATCTTGAGCTTCATTAAGTGATTTTCGATGTGAATTAGATACTTTCATTGCATTGCTACTATTTTGCATAATTCACATTTTCATCATCCACACTAGTCAAGGGTAGCAAACCATTAGCCCCATTATATTAATGAAAGAAGATAAGGACATATCAATGTTAATATCTAGTGTAGGTGAAGCAAGAGAGAGGTCCAAAATTAAAAGAATGTTGGAGAAATGAATTGGTATATATCTAAAAAATATTGGGTTTGACTATAGACTTGTTACTTTTAGAATTTCCTCTGGATACTTGGATGATGCCAACATTAACAAGGTCTTGAATTATGTACTTTAGACAAATATATATTTGTGTCATGATCAGAAACCCTATGAAACTAATAAAAGTCCTTTAGGTTGTAAGAAGGTAGTAAGGGTTGGTTTGTGTCTCAAGAATAGATTGGGGGTAGCTATTCTAAATTAATTTTTAGGAGTTACTAGAGAATATAATGAAGAGGCCAAAAATTTTGTAGGAAATAAGAGGTCTTATGGCAGAATTATTATTTACCACAAAAGAATTATTTTTGAAAAAAAAAATCATAATTAAATTATGAATAATATCTCTGCGAGTTTTTGCTGAGTCAAATTTTGGGCTTGCTGAGTACTCTCCAAGTCCGAGTATGTAAAGCATGGATTGCCCAATGAATTGTTGAGGATGACGAGCAGTCTGCTTATATGATTTAATTTGAAACAGATTTCTATGACATTGTGCAGGAAAATATCAAGAGACATTCCTCTCAATCACCTCTATCAAAAGTATTTGAAAACTATTTAGTATTCACCTTCTACCATAGTTAACTCCAAGCAACTTCACATATTATTTTAGCCAACAAAATTTACTACGATAGAAATACAACCAAAAAATTACCACGTAATAGCCAACTTATGAAGGGAAGTTTGGAGATTGAGTTTATGCTGGGGTTTTATAACATTAACAAAAGTTGAACAGCAGTAAAATATTTTAATACCATATCTCTAATTTATGCCTGCCACAAATGCACCTTAAAGAAAAATAATAAACTTGGGTTTAGGCAGCACACTGTTACAGCCGCTCCTTCCTCTTTGAATTTTTTTCCATCTCATTTCAAACTTGAGTTAGATGGATGGATGCTCTGATACCATATTGAAAATGGAAGAGCATAAAAAATTGAAGCTACACAGAAAATTATCATTATTGCAAATATAAAAGCTATATGACATTAATTTTATTGGGGTTGATTTTACATTGATTGTATTTGATTTTATAAGAACCTCTTTCTATCAACTAAACAAACAACCCTAATCAATTTCATACAGAAGAACTCCTGAATAACTACTAACAAAATCTAACATGATTACTTATTGCAAATTACCCTAATACGAACCATTTATTTATTAACTTAATAACTATACTATAGATGTAATATAAAAACCCAACATTAACCCATTAAAATTACTATTTACACTATGCATGCTGGATAAGAGCCATACCCATCGCTTTTTACAACATAAATCTGCAACTCCAGGGAACAACCAGTCCGCTTAAAAATACTCATCTTCAACTTAATTATTTTTAAGTAGATTTTGTTTTCCCATATTGTGGCGTTATTCAAACTAATTATAGTCACAGATAATATAGAAAAGATTTAAGCCTTCTGAAATTTCCAAGTTTACTATATTTATATTCACTAATAAATAGCAAGTAAATGTGTATCCAATCTCGTCTTTTGGCTAAGCTCTGAAAATCCAACCAACCAACCAAATGCAAATAAATCTAGGAATCTGGAGAAAAGGAAACAAGCATTGTATAAAGATCTACGAACTGCACAGTATTCTTTACAAGTTCCTTGGAACAAAAACCACCTCTAGTCTTCATCAAAATTTCTGCAGTGGCAATGGTTGAGCAAGCTTATTTTTCTTGTAATTGTAAGGATATTAATTTCTCATCTGAATATAATTTGAGAAAGGAACAATTAGCATGAGCACGTCAAAGCTAACCTGTTTTTACTTCCCTCTACTTATAATTGGTAAATAATTTATTTGTGAGTGTTTGCAACAAATGCTTACAAGACAAACTCCATCAACTTAGTTGTGGGAATTTGCAATGAATGTCTATAAGACAAACTCCATCACGTTAATTTAATAAAACCATACTGTTATTCTCTGGCTGTCAAATTTTAGCCCGAAAGATGCACGTTAGAGGCTGGATAATGAATATGGATGTGGCATGGTATGTGCTCCAGTAGCATTATGAGAAGAAGTAAATTGCTTCTTGTGTGAATTTGTTGAATAGTATCTAATCTTGTGCCAATATATAAAAAATTCAAGCAAAATTAATATTATTCACCATGGTTTCCTGTCTAAACTCAAAAGCCTTTATCTCCCATCTAACATTAATATTTGATAAGCAATCTGTGACCAGTTATTCGACTGAGATACATCCAGAAAGTAAGTGATAATAAAAAACGCTTTTGGCATTGGATAGTAAATAAAACAGCTCTATTTGAAATGCAGAATTGAAAAGGAAATCTGCACAAACTGAAATTCACCTCAATGAAAAAGAGAATCTAGCAACGATGAAGCGGTGCTGCCCAAATATCTAAGTCCTGGAAGCGTCTTAATCTGTTTACTGGTGGACTTGTATCCTGTCATTTAATAAACGAAGCACACAGCCTTATTTAAGTGGAGATTATTTCACAGCAGACCCCATAAACCTTCAGGTAAGTTAATCAAAAAGTTATAATATAGAAAGTAAATTGTGCAACACTATGGATATGCATACTTTATGGAAACTAAATTATCACCAATGTTCAGATCTTTGATGATGAACTTAGACTCATAGTAATGTTCACTCCTTTTGATATTGAAAGACCATCATTCACTTGCAATTCTAGATTCATACTACTGATCATTCTTTTTGTATTGAAAGACCATTCGCTTGCAATTCATTGCTCCTATTTCTATAAATAGCTGTGTATGTTTGCTGCTATATTAAATGTTATAGCTGCAATATTTCTTTATATGCCTTCCAACTAAGCCGTAAGAACACACTATACAGAATGAATGTTGTCATTCACTTCCTAGAGCTAGGTAATAGTGCCTAGATTGATCTTGAAAGCAAAGTTGTCACACAACTTTTTTTTTCCTCTTTGGTTTAGGCTTTGCTGGAGCAAGGCAACATCATGAGATGTGGGTAGACATGGCAGTTTCCTTATGGGCCACTTCACTTGTTTCTTTCCTTCTTCCTCTTTTCTCAGGATTGTTGGCTGGCATTATGTGTGAGTTGTCATTTATAGGAGGCTCATTTTCTGAGGGAAGCGGAGAATCCTGTGACTCCCAAGGTTGGAATTATGGAAGTCATATGGCCCTTAGGCATACTCCTTTCCAAAAGTTTTCTTCATTCTTTTTATAGGGTGACCCACCAGAACACCAAATGAGCTTGGATTCTCATTGAACATATATTGCCATGAGTGAAAGGAAAACTATGCCATCAAAATCACTTAGGTCTAGTGTTAAGCGCATTAAATAGCTGTAGTTATAGCATGGGATTGCTTATAGTTTGATTTTTTAAGGTTCAGGCGGTCTCAAGTAATTTTTTATTAGCACAATATATAATTTGAAATATTCAATTGAAATGATAGAACAGCTAAAATTTAGAATTTGAAAGTGCATTCGTAGATGGTGAGGAGGGGCTAAAATTATGCAGCCATTACTGAACAATAAATTTACCACATATATAATGACCCTATCTTCTTGATCATTAAATAAACTACAACTAACCCTAAATTTGCAACCCATTGTTTTCCTTTCATCATACTAACATCCATTATATATCAATTATTCAATGAACATGAAACTAAGTGCATCACAACAACAACAAAAAAATATACATTTACATTTCAATTCATAACTGTAACCATGAGAAAAATATATCATATTTAATTTTCTCATAAATAGAATGTAGTACAAATTTTAAGGAAAAGACAATGACTTACCAAATATAATTCCATAACATCAATAAAATTCCACCATTATCACATGCAAATATGTCTAATCATGCAGTAGCTTACTAAAGATAATTCCATAGTATTAGTATAATTCTATCACTATCACATGCAAGTATGTCTAATCAAGATAATTCCATGGTATTAGTATAATTCTATCACTATCACATGCAAGTATGTCTAATCATGCAATACTAAGACTCTAGTGTGCTTAGGCTAACAACAATGGTGTTAGCTCTTCCCTAACTACTAGTGAGTTAGGGTACAACTTTGCCTTGTAATCCTCCTCAACTACCATTTTTTAGGACCACAATGCTCTAGATAGAGACTTGCAAACTAAGGCATTACTTAAGTTTGCCCACTGAAGAGCCATAATCTGCATGATATGATATGCTGCTTGTCCATGAGTGGTTTATGAAAATACATAGCTTTGGATTCTCTCTTGAAAACTTAGTTTTTTTTTTCTTGAGTATCTTTCTTTGTTTTGGGCTAAGTTACCAAGTTCTTCACTTTTGCCCCCTGTACCCGTGTGGGTCCCTTACGGGTCCCAGTTCCTTACTAGTTCGCCTCAGGGTTCTCCCAAGGTCCTTCCCGGGCACCCCAAGTTTCCTAGGAACCCGGGGTGCTTGAGAGGGACCTTGGGCAAACTTAGGCCAAACCCAAGGGGACCCAAGCATTGCCCACAAAAAAAAAAGCAACAAAAAAAGTTATTTTTTAAAACATTTTTATGAACAAAAAAATTCTTGCATACATAATTTCGCCCTTAAGTGACAAAATTATGAATATCATTGACTTAGACATATATTTTTTATTGACAATTATGAATATCATTGTTTTATATTATATAACTTTAAATTTTGTAATACATATATACATATAATATATATAAACTACTGTACCCGTACCCAAGGAAAAAAAATTGTCGTACCATCGTACATATACCTGTATCTGCCCCCGTACCTGAACCGGTAACTTAGGTTTTGGGGGATGACTAAATTCATATTGCATCCTACTCTTTCCTTCCCATTTCACTATTGAAAGTTGAAACCTTCAATAAAGATTTACTTTTGGATTTCAGTCAACCAGCCCAATTCATTTTCAGTTTGCTATGGTGTTAGGAACCCCATGGTGATATATGTATCAGGTATTGGTTAGTATCAGATTAAGTGCTTATGCTTTGTAAGTCACCCATATGGTAAATTAGAATAAATTAATGTATTCCACATGCATGGGATAATTCATAATTGTAGTATTTAGCAAGACTTTGTAATAACTTATAAAGTGTAAAGCATCTTGAATATTGTACTTGGAGTTTATGCTCTTATTGGAAAGATTGCTCCTTCAACGTGGCACCCCAAACACAATATATAAGCATATTGTTGCTCTTATATTTTATGTATAAGCATTATTTTCATTCCAGGTTGCTTGCGAGTGATCTCAAAGCTCTTTCTAGAGCCACCAACAACAACAAAAAATAGTGGCTTACTACAACTACCCATGTATGGCCTCACCTCACCCCTGCAATATCTTGGTGATCAAAAAGTGGTGAAAGTAGTGAGCTACTAACCATTATTTCTCCCCAAAAAAATTATGTAGTAGATTCTAGGTTAGAAGCCCTATGCTAAGGATTTTAAAATATTCTCAAAACGGTTGTCATTATTTAGTATGCTAGATTCCCTATAAAGTGTCTACTAAAGTGAGAGGTACTTAGACTTCAATACCAAGGCCTCAAATGGCATTTGCATATAAGACCTTCCATGTACCTTCGAGTATATTAGATGACCCTCTAGGGGTTGTTAGAATTATCGTCATTGATGTCAATACGAATGTCCAAGGTGATCTGATCACTGGCACAAGATGATGGGCTGAAGCAAATTGAAGGCCAAAGGCCACTGATCGTCTTCTAAGCTAGACCTCAATCATGGCCAACTGCATTAGCAAAACATTAGCAGAAATGGAGGAATTAAATTGTTGTCCAAATCAGAGTTTTGAATTGTATTAAATAAATAAATTTATATCTATTCATATGGGCCAACCTATGTCTAGCGCTCCTATTTTTGTGACTTAAATTGCAAATAAATATTTCTAAAAGGGGTTGACCCCTTTGTGTGTGAGCGCCCAAGTTTGAAAGGGTGCATATAAATGAAAAGTTGCCCTCTCTTTGCAAGGTGTGTGTCTTTCCATAAGGTCGCCCTCTTTCATGAAGATATATATGAAGATTGTGAGATGTGGTGAAGTGTGCATGTTGAATACAAGTTATATCATACAAGCACAAATAGATTTGGAGAGCAAACAATTATTTTGAGCAAAATATAATTTGAGGAGCAGAATTCAAAGGACCTTTATTCTTCAAGAAGACTAAGATTTTGTTGTTCAAGAGATTGGTGCCACTCCATAGAAGAGATTGGTGTCTCTTACTAAGTTGGTGTTTAGTTGTGGAGATTGGTGTCTCCAGTGGGTTGGTGCCTACAAAGATAAAGCGGGGATTGGTGTCTCCAATAGGCTGGGGCCTACAAAATTTGTAAGAAGAATTTTATATAAGCAATAGTTTGTTGTGGTTTCCTCCCGAAAGGGTTTCCATGTAAATCTTTTGTTCTTGTGTTATTTATTGTTGATGTGGTGCAATTGATATTATTGTGTTTGTTAATTGAAAAAGTAAAAAATTGGTTTATATTGATTCACCCTTCCTTCCCACCCCCCTCTTAGTATAAGCATGTGTTTCATCAAGGGTTAGTAAAAGTCTTGTCATAGGAAGTTGTTGACTATTTGAAATCTATGGTGCACTAGTTAGCTATTAATGCCATGAAGTTACTCTCATTGTACCTCAAAGATCAGACAACGAGGCTATAGTACAATGGAATGCTCCATACTCAAAGCTATAAAATATTTGGCCAATTCACAATTTACAAATGACACAATTATTTATGAGAGACTACAACCCAAATCTAGGCATAGGTTGTCGATATTTGGGACATCTAAGCAAATCCATAGAAATATAAGCAAATTTTCTGTAGTACATTAGTGGGACAGCACACCGCAATGGTCATAAAACTAGACATTAATCCACAAATTGCAAGGTTTGTGTCAGTTGCAGCAATCGTATTCAGCTCCTATATAGTCTCCTTGTTTGCAATTTCCAAGTCGACTTTCTTCTGTATTGAGAAGCATTTGTCATTTCTATCTGAAAAATCAATGTATAGAGAATTATCTCTAGGCCAATTTTTACCCCATCCAAACAATTGTCCCATTGTGATCCTCTCTTCAAGATGATCATTTTGGTACGACTTCAAGAACACTTTTTGTTCAACTTAGGCCATTCTTCACATCATCCAAGCACCTACACCATTGCAATCATCTCGTTGCAATGATTGTATTGGTATATAAATTCAATTAACCCAAAAAATCACATTTTGCAACAACAAAACACATCCCAAAGTAAATCCCAAGACTGAAGCTAACATATAAGAGCTCTAGTCTTAAGTGGTTGTCTCCAATAGCAACTTGATAACATCACTACTAATATAGGAATCAACTTTCAGTAAATGAAAACTACACTCAATCAATTGACCAACTATCACTCTAGCTCTCATACACCTTGTCAACCTCTCTTTTCAAATTGCCATGCCTCACCTCACTTTGGGGAACCCCTCCAAGGGACCCAAAGATTGGCATGCCCAAATTTCATGGAGGAGCTGCAACATGGTTAGGCATGAATCCGTGATGGATGATTTCATTGATGTATATTGAGTTCCTCCTACAAATCATTGACAAAAGCTTTTATCTAGAGAGAGTGGCAACACAATGGTATCTTTGGCATACACTCTCTTTGTTTGACATATCAAGACAATTTAAATTTTTTGAAGCCCTTCTAGCCCATTTTGATCAAGGCATATATGAGGACACAAAAGGCAACCTCTTCAAGTTAGTACAAACAAGAATTTTCATTGACATCACCACTCAAATTTGAGGTGTCCAATTTGACAAAAGGTCTCTCAAATTCATTTCTTCGCAATTGCTTTGAGGTGTCCAATTTGAAAAAAGGCCTCTCAAATACATCTCTTTAAAATTGCTTTGAGGTGTCCAATTTGACGAAAGGCTTCAAAACAAAGATTCATGTTGAGGCAATGATGAATATACCTATAATGTCCCCTTCGAAGGCCTAATCAGTCCAAAGACCATTAGCCTATTTCTTGAGTTCTTGTGGGCTAATTGGTAAGGCAAGCAGACTCCAAAGATCTTGAAGGATGCAATTTCAAGGTTACAAGGTTTCTTTTGTTGAGCTCTATGGGCAATACTAATTTGAATGCCACCCTCTAAAGTGTTTTATGACATTTGGGATGTTCTCCAAACTTCTTGGAGAGCGCGTCTATTTATAATAAGTCACCAAATCGGCTTTTATTATTCACCTATTGCCTCAATATCATATCATCGCGGTCAAATTTGGATTCCCATGTGTTTTGAAACTTTTCATAACTTGGGTGAGTTATTAAGTTATTTAATTAATATTTTTATTAATGTTGTCTAATGTTGAGATATAATTAAAGAACTTAGTGTAATAGCTCATTGGAAAGGTGATTAAATGCTTGCACATAATGAATTATTTAATTTAAACCAAAAAGTGCTTTTGTGGAAAAAACAATGAACAAGCAAAATGTGATTTTTTGAGAAAAGCAAAAAAATGTTTTAAAAAAAATGTCTTTTTGAAAAAGCTATGAAAAAAGAAAGACTTTTTTCATAAAAGCAATGAAAAAAATGATTTTTTCAAAAAGAAACAAAAAAATCTATAAAAGGAGGTGTTGGGAGCTCATTTGGATATGCTGAAGAATGATAATGTTATACTACCGAAATGACTTTGCTTCTCTTCAATCTTTGAGGACAAAATCCCTCATAGTTTCTAGTTTCAGAATTGCAAGATATTCCCTAACTAGACCATGGTGTGATTCTAGCTAGGAATCACTATTGGAGCTGATTTGAAGTTTCAATTTGGGTTTTACAGTATGGACTATTTTGATTTGTTTCAGCATTACATTTTGGTGTGATTCCTTTTCAAATTGCAGGAGTGTTGAGTGTTTTTTAGGTAGTCGTACCATTGTTGCTACCTGCTGCAATTGTAGTTTCAGACCTACAAATGTCTAATATACCTTTCCAGAATAGTGATACACTCTTTTCATGAGTTTTGGTGAGTTGTTACTGTTGTTTAGGTGCTAATGTAGTTGGTGATCATTTTGGCATGTTGGAGGTAGCTGGGTGAAGTTTCTTGAGTCATCTCTCTCGCTATCTAGATTGTTGCAGCATGGTTTCAGACTTGTACCAAACTTCTATTTGCCATATTCTAAGGTATATTTGTTATTACAATGTTGGGTGGTTAGTTTCGTGAGTTGAGGGTTCATTTGGGGTGTTTTAATCAACTTAATATCACATTAATATTTGTAATAGCAAAGATATATTTGGTTTGGAATGAATTGTAAGAGCTAACATTGTAACATTAGGTGGTAATACCACCAGTGATCTTGCTCTTATTACTTCTTGTTACTTACCCCACTAAATAAATGGCTCATTTGTTCTCACTCATCGCCAAAAAGTGGAAGAGTTGCTCTTGCTTATTGTATTCACTCACCACTGAAAAGTGGGAGATTTTTTCTCTTGCTATATTCACTCACCATTGAAAATTGGCAGAGTTGGCTTTGCATTTCTAGTATTGTATGAATTTTCCCACTGAAAAGTGGAAGTGCTAAGTTAACCCCCACTAGATAAGTAAATTACTTTCAGCTGCTTCATTTCAAGTATAATTGTAATCCTGAGACCCTATGCTCTTACTTTGCCCAATCTAGGATCTGGGTAATCAAAAAGTGGAAGGGAAGTTGTCACGCTTTCATTTACTTTGAGGCTAACGTATTTTTAAAAAAAAAATTGAGGGTAGTTATTACAACACCCAAATCTATGGCGGATGGCATTTCTATATCTTGCCAGGCATGTTGGTACCCATACAAAGCTCATTTTTTGTGCTCCCTTCTTACAAATTTCTCACCATTTGACCCTTGATCTTGTGTTAATCCAATTGATTATGGTTTCCCTTGTTCAATTTGCAGGGTCATCCTACCATAATTTATGCACTTCAATTAACATTTTTTGCAAGATGTTTAAGAGTGCACTATTCCATGTTAACATATGATGAGCATCATAATTGATACTGGCTATGATAAAAGGAAAAGAAATATGAAATGATTGCGGCATGAAAGCTTGAGAGGGAGATTTTAAGAAATATTGATGCAATTTTTCCTTAGCAAAGCCATTGCTAGCATGTGTTTTTGACAACAAAACCATAAGTGATCTCCACCGATGCACATTTTGGATAGTTAAGGCAATGTTTTTTGTTTGCCTACGGAATGTAATTCAAATCTTACGTACTACTGGCAAACTAGTCATGTGCAGAACATAGAATAAAACAATAACCAGAAAGATATCATGTTTGAATGCCAGAAACTTTATTCATTATCAGAAAAATCATGTACAATCAAAGAGTATCAGCAGTGCTTAACAATATAACCATCGGCACATAACTATCTCCCGACTACCACAATAGACTACATATAACGTTCGGCGGTAGTTAGATAACCAACCGGCACGACGTTTCATAACAACATAACATGTATTATTCCTACTAACTATAGTTTTATTAGCAATTGGCCGACTACGGCCAACTATAACAAAGTAAAGATATACTACTTACATCATCCCCCCCTAAAAAGAAGTCGTCTGAAAACAAAAAATGTCAACTCCTCGTCCTTTTCTTGTAATTGATTCTCCCTCAATGCTGAAAGTTGTTGTGCATCGGCCACCTGAGTATCATTCTCTATCAACTGACCCAATACTCTATCCCTCTCTGCCAACTTCTCTGTGATGTCCCCGTCCCTTTTGAAGCTCTAAAAACAAATTGCAAATTAATTAATTAAATTTCCATTAAGTCTTATTTATTTATTTGCTTACATATGACTTTTGGAAAATTTAATTAATTAATGTTTAAAGACTTTATAAAAGGTTATTACAAATATTTGCTTCATTTTTTATAAAGTCTTGTGTTAAATAAATCGGTTATTTCAACGGAAGGTGGCGAAGCTTATAGGGGTATCGAAGCATTTCTCTGGGTATCACGGAAGAGAATGAAAGCTGGTATTGTTTTGGCAATTTGAGAACGTAGCCTCTCAGGTTGTTTGTGCCATGAATGGACGGAAACCCAAGCATGGTCGAGTGAGGAGATTTGGGAACCACTGTTGTGAATTTCTATAAATAGAGGCATGAAAATCAATAGCTGTTGCGGCGTTTTTGTTACACCATGAATCAGGTATTTTCTATGATTGTCTTGCTATCAATGAAGAGTAATCTGGCGGGCATTCACAGACGCAATACACTCTGAATCACGATACCAAGTTCGGGCGGCATATTCAGTGTTGGGTCGCGTATTTGCATTTACAAATGAATGTCACTCCTCACAGCCACGAAATCCAGTTCAAGGCATGGAGATGAATATTAATCGTGGCAGTAAGGTGCGCGTCTGTTATTTCTGGCGGCAGAGGAACCTTATCGCGAATTTCTTCTGAGACCCGATATCAGGTATTTAGCCGGCAACAATCATAAGCGGAACAGAGGCATTTATTCTGAGTATAGCGTCATTGGAACTGGGCTCTTATTTCTATTGCTGTCGAGTTGTTCCCTGGCTACTAACTACGGGTATGTACATGGAATCCTAAAATTACAGTTATCAGTGTTGGACGCAAAATTGCATATTGAGAAATTAATGTTTAATGATTTACGTCTCAATCCTCTGCATCTGTAAATTAGCTTCTATAATTTGTGGCGTCCTGTAGTGGGTCAGACTAGATTAAAATAAGTATGTCCTGCTAAATCTGGAAACGTATAGCCTGTTATATCTGGAAACTGGTAATCTGTTGATGTGCTGCTCAATTCATTATGTCTCTTAAGCTGTGAAATTACATGAATGCAACTTCGACATTTGAATCTACAAGGAATTATCTGTGAACTGGACTTGACTGGTAACAAAAATAAGTTACCATAAATTCCTTATCAGTGATCCTTAGGAAGGGAACATCACATTCTCCTCGAGAGCTGCCACTCTTGTTTGCTCGGCTGCCAACTGCTCTTGCAACTGTACTACATTGGCTGGCTGTATTGCAAATCGACAAATCCAATAAATTTGATGGGGGTCTGGGGGCAGCGCCCCTAGCGGGGTCAAGGGGCAGCACCCCCAGCGGGGTCAGCGCCCCTCACGGGGTCCGGTACGAGAGGGATCCTATGCACGCATAACTCCGGTGGTATGCCTTTTAAATCCTTGTACGTCCAAGTGAAAGCATCTTTATATTCCATGAAAATTTTGAATGCTGCCGCCTTCAGTACAGGGTCCCAATCATCACCCACAAGAATCTCCTTAGGTTTGTCTGATTCCCCAAGGTTTACCTTTTTCAATGTTGGCTCCTCGTACTTGATAATTTTGTCCTGTTCAAACTTGTGTGCTGGCGTCACATCCAATTCTGCCATACCTTCTCTATATTCTCCGTACTCAGGAGGAAATGTTTCACTGGTTGAGCCTTTGTCTTCTTCTGCTTCCCCCTCCTTGACTTGCAGCATGTTGCAATCAGGGTGGAAGACTTCATAATCCTCCATCTGCCAATGAAACAGTCCGTTCAGTGAACTGGTCTCATCCTCCGAGCAACTCCCAATCTCCAATACCCCTTCTTCATCTAGTTCCATTAGCTTCCTTTCATCATCATCCGATTCTCCTCCGGATTCAGATGCCGAAGATGCTAGATCTTCACTGACCGCCTGGTTCTTCAGATCAATGGTGTATTTCCTCCCCCGATTTTCTATTGAGAGTGTATTCTTCTTCCAGTTGTGGGTTGCCTTGGTAGCTATCAACCATCCCCGTCCCAAGAGTGCATCGTACGCCTTTTTCTCCAGTGGGATGACTACAAAATTTAGCAAAAACAACTGCGTGTCGATCAAGACCTTCTGCTCCATTAGTGTACCCAGCGGTCTGATGCCATGTTGATCTGCTCCCACGAGGTGGAATGTCGGGGGCCAAAGAGTCGACTTACCCAAACACTTCCAGGTCTCTTCTGGCAATACGTTTCCTCCTGAACCTCCATCGAGGATAGTGTTAGATAATTTCATTCCCAAGATTTCCATCTCGTCAACGGCTGGTTTCCTCCCGATGCTTACTACGAGTAGCATTGGGTCTGTGGTCTCGACTACCAGTTCTGGCGTTCGTTCTGGTGGACCTTTCTGAAGATTTTCTTCAATAACATTTGTAAGCGCTACTTTGAGATAAGGCATCGTTTGCAAGAGATCAGTTACCTTAATGGGTATGGTTGTGTGAAGCACCTGCCGTACGATATTCTTCTCCGACTCCGACTGTAGCAACGTACTAGTAGCTTTAGAATTCCTGCATTCCTTTACCATTGCCTCTTCTACTTTTGTCTTGGCTTCCCGAAATCTTTCTTTCTCCGTACGAGGGTCTAGATAATTTGCCCTTTTTGACTGCGCCCTTGTAATTGCCAAGACTTCTTCGTTGGCTATCTCCAGTATATTGATACTACCTTTTTGCTTCGGACAGTCGGTGTCTTCATGATCACCCGGTCCACACCACTTGCATAGCTTTCCCCGGTGCTTGGCCGCAATCCCTCGCGTGACCCATTCATTACAGTTCCGGCATTGGATCATGGGCCATCCTTTGCTATCGTATCAATTTTGCTTTTGGGAGTTGTTGATTTGTTTTGAGACCGCACTAACATAACAAAGTCGCCTAAGGACTTCTATTCTCTCTTGATCAAAGTATTCCGCGACGCCAAGATTGCCGTAAAGTTCGTATGCTCAACCCAAGGTTCCTTTAGTGCGAATAGGCTCAGTTTGGCTTGATGTGATATTGCTGGTATGTCAAGGGGACTTACGTAGTTGTTCAGACTTCTCGCAGTTAGCAGTTGATATGTAATTTGAAGGGGATTCTTACGTGCATGATTTGGCAGTGTGTATCCTTTTCTAAAACTAACAAGAAGTATGCGGAAAGTAAAAGGGAAAAGGCCTAAGAAATTTGTACTCTATTCTAAATGCAAGGTATGTGGGGCTTCGTCTCAATAGACTTCAACCAGATTTCACCTAGCCTCCGTCGGACAGCCTCAGCAAAATCGGTGCAATCTTCAAAGGGGATAGCGAAAGGTATTCAAGTTACAGTTTAACATACGTACACCATCAGAACAACGCATATAAGTATGTAAGCCATAACCGAAGTCAAGCACAAAATAATGTCCAGTTGACCACGCAAGGCAGACTTATCATCAACAAGCCGCTAGTGGTATGGAATAAAATGAAGCTATCTCAATGAAACACCACACACCAAAGTAAGCTACTTGCATGAATTTAATCTACTTGGATACGAAAGGAAGAAGAAACCTTGCTAGCATTTCATGACAAGACAAATTCCATCATCAATGAAAAGATCTATTATCACAAAATGTGTTACACAACAGTCTCTTCAAAAGTTTTCAAAGGGAAAACTTTCTCTCTTCTCCAAATTATGCAAAATGCTCTACACTATCTAGCTCTACTCAACAATCTCTAGCTCTGATCTATCTTCTAATATTCTGATTTCTAATCTGATTCTAATGAATTACAAATGAGGGGGACTCCCCCTTTTATAGCTAGCCAAGTCCCAAAGGACGGCTAGGGTTACAATCAATAGAGTGGCCAGAATCGTGCCACCTCAGCCCTAACCCTAAAAACTGCCAGAATAGGGAGTGGTATATTAAATGAATCAAAGATTCCCACTCACTCCCAAAATAGCAAATGCAATAAATGCTCACTCTTTCTAGAAGATCCTCGCCCGTTAGTGGTTCCCATTAGCCTTCTCTCGACCGCCAACTCAACAAACTGCTAAGCTAACCGCGGCCTTCAACTCTCTCAACCGGGGCTAGATGGAACAATAATCTCAATCAAAACTTAACATCAGAATCGAAAGTGCTCGCGGCTCGCATAAGATTTTCCAAGCGCCAATGAGTCTCTATGCGGTTCTCGATCAAAGTGGAGAATGTAGCAAGTATTTTCAAAGTCATCTTGTACGTAAGGTCTTAACATCTCAAGAAGGGAACCACAGCAAAACCCCTCAAATATCAACTTATTCTTCTTCAGATCTTCACTTAGTAAATATGGCCTCGGTGTTTTCAACTCCATTCCATGATATTGGCTATAGCTCTTGTGAATCCTCGGGTTGAATCCGCCTCGTAGTCGTGATCGAAGAAGCGTCACCTATGATAGTCAAGAATACCACCGGTGAGTGAAATCATATCGGCCACCACCAATGACCTCCATCGACGAAGAACTCCAATGGCACATGCCTCAACGCCAAGACGCCGGATCACCTTACTCTGATAGATAGAGGCATCGCCTCAAGCATGATCTACCGCTTCTATCCGTGCCAAAATAGTAGAGGCCTGCTGAAAGGCAAAGGCAAGGTCCTCCATAAATTTCTCTGTCTCAGTACGAACTCCTGTGACCCATTTGTCTGCCTCCTGTGCCATCCTCCCCAATTCTACCAAGCCGCCGATCGACTCTCTAGGAATATCTGCTGGAGGCTCTATCACTGGTACATCCTGCCCTCGAGAACGAGACAACTGCTGAACATATCCAACTAACGCCTTGTGTTCTCGTTTCAACTTCTTGTATTTTCCTTCTTTCTTGAACAATCTATCCTTAAGGGCAAGGAAGGAGTTATCGCACTCCTCAACAATCTGTGCACCAGTAGGGCGTCCCAAGTCAAGAGTGGTGACTACATAGTTTTC